>CM073464.1:67316369-67753869 GCA_037074535.1 Gleditsia sinensis
TTGGAGTATTAGGAGCCAGGTAACACAAAAAACTATCCCTCCAGTTCAGTGCAGGAGAACTATACAGATCAAAATTGCTATTATACACAAAGGGTCTCTTATGATCCCGAGTATACAGTTCCTTCTTCACCTCAATATCTTGCTCATGAAACCTACGCACCCCATCTTTAATCTCCTCAAGAACACACAAAGGAATACCATGATTCACCAACTGGAAGAAACCCCAAGTCTCAGACGCTTCCCTGATTCTGTCAACTATTTCTTGGCGTATACTTGGCTCTTCGTCAATATCTGCAAGGTCTATCACAGGAATAATATGTTCTTTGTTGCCAAAAGTTGAAGCCTTACGAGATTTATCAGGTGGATGATGAAATAAGTGAGGGATCTTTGTAACTCCTGCATCAACAAGCCCCTTAACCCCAGCTTTTGTTTCATCAAATGCTTTGAGCTCGCTCACTCTGTTAGATTCAGGCTTGACTGTCCCTGCGCTCTTATTTGTGCTTGTGACCCCCATTTTCCTTCTCTCTGTAGTGGCATTAGTTTTCCATACAAAACGTGTTATCCTGACAGTATAGCACGAGACAGAATAAAAGCCAAGCAAAATTCAGCATAATCCATAAACGCGCTTCTGATTGTTCTAATTTATCGATGAAATCGAGCATTGTTGGAGCAATTTAGTCCTATTAATTTCTAGGGTATGTACACTTCTTCTCCTAAATTTGAGAACAATCCAAAATATTTTAATTAATTCAATAAAATATTATATTTTTTTCAATAATTTTAACATTTTCCTAAGCCATAACTCAATTGCACCCACGGAATACCTGCGTCTACGTGGCCAAAAATGTAGTGATTAGTGAAGAAAAGTTTGAAGAGACGAATTTATGAAACTAACTTCTCAACCCTTTTTTCGATAAGAGCAGTTGGTAATTTCTTTTTTTTGGACAGGAGCAGGTGGTAATTGAATTCGATTTTTCTCATGTATCTGTATTAGTGTGAAAAGAAAAGAAGGGCCCACTCCAAGTTGTTCAACAATAGCGGCGTTGAGTCTCTCAATCATTTGCAGAGGTGTTTGGTAGATAAATTTTTTTTAGATTTTTGAGAAACTGAATTTAAAAAAATTTAATTTCTATATTTAATTTCTGAATTTTAAAACAGAATTTTCAGGAATTCTGAATTCTTAAAAATAATTTTTTATAAGGATTCCCACCAAAAATTTTTCATGTAAAGAGGGATGGGAATCCAAGTTTCCAATGCCATGAGAATCTTTTTAAATATAAAAAGATAATAATATCCTCTATTTTGTCATTTTTTTTATCTCTCTCTTACACATCTCTCTCTCTCTCTCACCCATACTTTCTCTCTCATGCCTTTCTCTCTTACTTTCTTTTTCATAATTTTTTTCTTTTTTCTATTACTTTTTCTATCATTTTTGCACTTACTTTCTCTCTCTCATTTTAACATAAATAAGGACATTTTTGGAAAAGTACTACAATTCCCAAGAAAGTTCTATTATAACTAAACGTAGTAATAAAAGATTCCCAGATAAATATTTAAAGTCAACCAAACGCATTTTGTACATTCTCAGTAATCATCATTCCCAGGAAACATGTTTCCCAGGAAAGATAATTCCTAGGAATGAAAAATGTTACCGTGTACCAAACGCTCCCTAAGATTAATCAATTTTTTTTTTCTGGATGGGGGCAAGTGAATTGATATAACTCACGGAAGATCAAGGCCAACCTATCAATGGACAATCAAATTTTCGAGCTCAATTTATTAGAATTTTTGTGTATTTATATATATTAATTAATTATATATAAACTGTTATTTATTAAAGAGTGCAAATAAAATAATTTATTAAATTAATATATTTTTAAAATATAAAAATATTTAATTATGAGTCACATTATATGTAAAAATTTAATGTGACTTAGGCTATGTTTGGCAAAAATAACTGATAAGTTAGCTGAAAACTTAAAAGTTAACTGAAAGTTGAAAAGCTAATTTTTAGTTAAAAGCTAAAAGCTGTTAAGTTAATTTATTGAATTACGAGTATTTGGTAAAATTATCTATTAAATTAACTGATAAATGTAAAATGACATAAAAAGATATACTTATATAAAATTTATTATTTTTTGTTAGTACTTACACTTCATTATGTAATACCAAAAAATACAAAATAAACATATTATATAGTATCCCACAATAAATTAGTAATATTATTGCGAATCTCTTTTATCTTAGTAGATGTCTCTAAATTTTTATTTTTTGTATCACTATCAATAATATATGGAAGTTCATCATAGAGTATGTAATTTGAATGTTGTTTGAACATAGTAAAAATAATGATATCTTGTGAGTAGGATAGTGTTGGAATTTGAATAAAATAATAAAGATAAAAAAGGAATAAAATTATAAAAGTTATACGTTACTTAAAGTAGCATATGATAATACGATATAAGCTACTCAAATAAGCTTATTTACCAAACACCTCTAATTTGGTCAAACAAGCTTATAAGATAGTCAAATACACTATAAGTTAACTTATTTGACTTGTCAAACATACTCTTAAAGTCATTTATAGACTAAAATTTGATGTCATATATATAAATATAAATAAGACTATAGTATTTAAAGTACAAATACGATGAAATATTTTATTTACAGTTTCTCTTCTACTCTCTTTCAAAGAAAAAAGGTGGTTCGTATTTATTACTTTAAATTACCAACAATCCATAATGTGAATAAAGATGAATTCAAATATGTTTTTTATATTATATATCTTCATAATTTGATATGATGTTTTAAATAGTATTATATAGATTATTCATCACTTTTGGTTGTATAATTTTTTCAATAAATAATATTAGAGCCTGGTTATATTAAATTATTGGGATATGTATTTTTCATATCTATTGATAATTAGATTGTTTGCCATTTAGTACTTTTGGCAAGAAATTATGAAATTAAATAATTCCATATTTAGAGCCTTTTGAGAATAAGTGTTATAATTTTGGACGTTGTGTTGCATTGATATGATATTTATTTCTAGTGTTTTTTGAATTTGGTTTATACCTTATATTGTACCCAAAATCCAAATTACAGTAAACATATTTTACTGTATCATTTTATAGAATTGTTCTCGAATTTAAATCAAAGACGAGTGTTTTGTATATGCCTCTAGATGTCGTCTTTGAGTTGCATAATTCATGCTAATCTATTTTGACCCATGTCTTTTGGATTATTATTTTTTTGCCAGGATCTTGGTTCTTTGGCATCTTTTTTTGTGTTTTATTTTATTCTGATACCGTCACCATGGCTTGACAGCCGTTAGAGTTGAAGTACAGAACCTTCTCTGCTACACCATTGGCATTCGAAAAAGTTAATGGTGGCTTCTGGTACGCCACCACTGTAACGCACTGCTGTTTATGACTGTCAATCATAACCGTTTTGGATGCAGGAGGTGGTTGTCGAAAATCATGGCAAATCATGGTTGAGATCTTAGAGTTTGGTTACTATTTTTTGAGATAATGAGTTGTAGTTTCATAAGTTGAGCTGCTGATATGGTTTATGGGGTATTTCGGTTTTTATTTGACTAATTCAAATCGTGGCAAATAATGGATTTGAAAAAAACAAGGCAAGGGACTTAAAGCTTTTGCATTTTTTACACATAAGAGGAAGAAGACGGAGGATAAATCCCCCGTGGCCCACATGAAATCATGTCATGTGGATATTTCTATATATATTAAAAAAAATTGAGGGGGTAATTTAATTTTCCTGAATGCGGGACTTAAACTCGAGGGGACAAGTTTCATACCACCTTACCATTGAATATATTCAACTTTAATTCTTGCAATTTAATTTAAATTGCCTTATTTTAGGTCATATCACTTTTTGGATCGGAGCCCATTAAATTTGAGTTTGTCTTATTATTTTTTGTTTAAAACCCATTTGATTTTGAGCATAAGTTTGGGCTATTAGTATAGTCTTAAAGAAAAATAATTTTTCTGCACACACCAGGATTTGAATTGTGTCCCTAAAGATATTTTAAGGCCCCTAATGCCAGTTCAGCCAATATTTTTGTGCATCATTTATTTATTTGTTCATATGTTTTAATATAATTTAAATTAATGTAATATGTCACTAAAGTGACGTCTATTATATAAATTTATTTATATTAAAATATGTGAATAATAATAAAAAAAATTACCATATTTGTGATTAAGTATATGCAAAAAATAATCAGCCCAAAAAAAATTTTTTTTTTGCTAGATTGTAGTCACTATTTTTTATAGTAAATATGTTATATAATTTTGATATTATCCATGGATACAATATATCAATCCAAAGAAAGGCATATTGTTGACCGAATTTAGTATCAATATTTACTAACTATATTATTTAAGAGTACCAATTACAAATTGTTATTTTTGTCCAAATACTAAATAGCAATTTTGTGCGAGATATCTTATTATGGGCCCACTTGCATGTGTATATAATTTATGTTTTATTTGATTTATATGTGCAGAATTATTAATTGTGAACTTTTATTCTTTGTTTTATAATATTTTCAATTTTTACTAACATCAACAACACTCCTATACTCAATGGCACAAACTTCAAGAAATAGAAAAAGCATATTATGATATTGCTTGGGTTATGGATTTGGACTATGCGCTAATGATTGATCGTCCCACATCTTTGACCAACATAAGCTCTACTAAACAAAAAACTACTTTTGAAAAATGGGAACCGTCAAATTGCATAAGTTTAATAATTATGAAGCACTCAATTCCGAATACTGTAAGAGGTGACATTTCTGATGAGAATGATTCTAAGAAGTTCCTTAACCAAATAGCAGATCGCTTCGCTGCAAATGAAAAGGTTAAGACAAGCACTATTTTGACTCAACTTGTCTCAATGTGATAAAATGGGAAAGGGAACATAAGGGAGTATATTATGGAATTGTCCAATCTTGTGACTCGACTAAAGGCATTCAAGATAGAGTTGTTGGAAGAGATACTAGTGCAGTTAGTCTTGATCTCTCTGCCTGTACAGTTCAGTCCATTTAAGATAATTTACAACACTCAGGAAAAAAAATAGACTTTGAATGAACTTATTGCTCAATGTGTGCAAGATGAGGAGAGATTGAACAAAGAAATAATTGAAAGTACTCACTTGGCATTCATCTCTCAAGGTAATGGTACCAACAGGAAAATGAAATGATAAAGAAAAACAAATTGCAAGTGTAAGGACTTCACAACATAAAGAGCAATAGAAGCAAGAAAATGTGATAATTTGCTTATTTTGCAAGAAACTTGGGCATGCAAAAAAAAAATTATCCCAAGTATGCCAAACAGTGTGTAAAGAAAGGTACACTTCTCAAGTCTATTTGTTCATAAGTTAATTTAGTTTTAATGCCTAATGACACCTGACGGATAGATACATGTGCAACTACTCACATAAGTGTCAACATGCGGGGATGTCTCATGAGACAATTGCCAATTGATTGTGAAAGATACATCTATATGAAAAATGGCAACAAGATTACTTTGGAGGTTATTGGTGTTTTTAGACTTAAATTAGAAACTGATTTTTATTTGAATTTAGAAAACACTTTTATTGTATCGTCATTTAGATGGAATTTGATTTCAATTTTATGTTTGGACAAATCAGGATATTCTTGTTTATTTGGTAATGAAACTTTCATACTTTTTCAAAATTCAAATGTTATTGGTAGCGGTTCTCTAATTAATAAGTTTTATAAATTAAATTTCAATATCTCAAATGACAATGAAAACATGCATGCAAGTAATTTTGACACTAAATGTAAATTAACAATGAGGATTTATTAATGTTATGGCATAAGCATTTAGATCATATTTCAAAACAACGAATTCAAAAACTTGTGTCAGAAAGAATTCTTAATTCCCTTAACTAGACAAACTTTGAAGTTTGTGTTAAATGCATTAAGGGAAAACAAATAAATGTTAAAAAAATAGGTGCTAATAAAAGTAGTGGCATCTTGGAATTGATACATACGAACATTTGTGGTTTATATCCAATAGCCTCATGGAATTGAAAACAATATTTTATCACTTTCATATATGACTACTTTCGTTATAGGTACTTGTATTTGATTAGTGAAAAGTCACAGTCTTTGGACATGTTCAAGATTTTCAAAGTCGAAGTTGAAAATCAACTAGGCAAGAAAATTAAAATTATCAAATTTGATCGTGGTAGTCAATACTAATGTAGATATGATGGATCATGAGAAAAACATCCAATACCCTTTACTAAGTATTTGATGAAATATGGAATCATTCTTTAATATACTATGCTAGGAACTCTAAGTCAAAATGGTATAGTTGAGAAACGAAATAGAACCTTAAAAGATATGATGAGGAGTATGATAAGTCATTCTTTTTTACCAGAATCACTTTAAAGTGAAGCCATCAAAACTGCAATTTACATCCTAAATCGAGTTTCAAGAAAAGTAGTAGAGAAAATCACATATGAATTATGGACATACAAGAAGCCTACCCTTAGGAATTTACATATTTGGGGATGTCCAGCTATTACATGTGTGGGATGTCCAATTGAGGTTAGGCCTTATAGGACTAATGAGAAAAAGTTAAACATAAGAACTATAAACTGTTACTTTGTTGGATATTCTAAAATATCAAGGAGCTTCAAGTTCTATGATCCCTCAAACATATCCTTTTTTGAAATGGGAAATGTCAAATTTATTGAGGACTTTGAGTTTAGTGGGAGTGATCAATTCATGAAAGTCAATTTTGAAGAGAACCAACGAATTATTGACACACTTGAGTTGTCACATGTTCAAGTTGAGGAATTGTCTTAAATTCATGAAGAAATACCTTAACAACCTCAAGTGAAAGTGTCATTAAGGAAATCTACCAAAGAAAGAAGAAACGCGATTCTAGATAATTGTGTCGTGTATCTCCAAGAACATAAGGTAGATATTAGAGTGATGAAAGATGATTCAATTAACTTCCATCAATGCATAAAAAGTTTTAACTTTTAAAAGTGGATATATCCTATGAAAGATAAGATGAAATCAACGAACGACAATGGCATATGGGACCTAGTCGAGTTGCCTAAAGAGGTAAAATCAATTGGTTACAAATGAATATTGAAACAAAAAACGATTCAAGAGGCAACATCAAAAGGTATAAAGTATGCCTAGTTGCCAAAAGTTTCACTCAAAAGGAAGGCATTGATTATAAAGATACTTTTTCATCGGTTTCGACGAAAGACTCATTTAGAATCATCATAGCACATTTAACTCATTATGAATTAAAGCTACATCAAATGGATATTAAGACATTGTTTCTCAATGGTGACATTGATGAAACAATATACATGGTGCAACTAGAGAACTTTGAATCTAAAGATTCAAAGCACCTAGTATGCAAGTTTAAGAAATTCATTTATGGCTTAAAATAGGCATCTCGTCAATAGTATTAAAAAATTGACCAAGTGATAATATTATTTGGTTTTAAAGAAACACCGTTGATCAGTGTATATATCTCAAGATCAGTGGGAGCAATTTTATTATTTTAGGGTTATATGTCGATGATATTCTACTGGCAAGCAGTGATATTGACTTATTGCATAAATCCAAGATATTTCTATCTAGTAATTTTGAAATGAAGGATCTTGGTTATGCATTTTTGTTCTGGGTATACAGATCTATAAGAATAGTTCAAGAGGTATACTTGGATTGTCACAGAAAACCTATATTGATAAGATATTAAGTAGATTTGGCATGAGTGGTTGTACACTAGACAGCAACCTATGGCAAAAGGTTATAAATTCAACTTGCTCCAATATCCGAGAAATGAACTTGATAAGAAAGAAATGGAGAAGTTCCCTTATGCTTCAGTAATAGGAAGTTTCATGTATGAACAAGTTTGTACGGAAGGGATATTTCATACATTGTGGGAATGTTTGGCATATATTTAAGTAACTCAAGCGTAGATCATTGGAAAGCAGCAAAACATGTTATATGGTATATACAAAAAACAAAAACAAAATTATGCTCACATATAAGAGATTTGACCATTTGGAGATTTTTAGATATTCAAACTCTGATTTTCCTGGGTGCTTTGATAACAAAAGATCCACTTCAGTTTATATCTTTATATTAGCTGGAGGAGCTATATAATAAAAAAGTGTCAAACAGTCACTCATAGCTTCTTCCATTATGGAGGCTGAATTTATAACCTATTATGAGGCATCCAATCAGAGGATATGGTTGCTAAACTTTATCATAGGGCTGTATATAGTTAATGGTATTGAGAGATCATTAAAAATAAATTGTGATAATAAAGCCGCTGAATTATATTTCAAGAACAACCAGAGTTCGTCAAAATCAAGACATATTGACATCAAATTTCTGATTGTAAAAGAAATAGTTTAGAGTAGTCAGGTGTTAATTGAGTATATTAGTACCAAATATATGATTGCGGAATAAAGTGATGAATTTCATTACAATTTAGTATTTATTATTTGAAAGTCTATTAGTAAACTCTTTGAGTCATAAAGAGGACCAGTTGAAAATAGATATATTTAGGTAATATTTTATGTAATTTTCATGCTACACATCCATATATAATCTATGTTATTGATTATGCCTATATTGTGATCATTGATGGGTTTAGTTACATTTAAGAGTAGCAAAGGCTGCTTTGATCCTGTATTGGTATAATTGATAAACCCGATTGTTAAAGGATATTTTGATTTTGTCACGCCCCAATTTAATGAAACGTGAATAACGCAACTAACAGATAACTTTATCCTTATTTATTTGCATACGGTTTCACAATATCACACATCAAGAAAATGTTATATGTTTACAAGTTTTCCAATATAGCTAATTATATATGTCAAAACTACACTTAACCATATTACAGTAGAAGCAGAGATCCTATCTGTGGCGTTCAGAGCATACTCTAAATTACAATGACATAACATTTTAAACATTTCGAGTCTTGAAAACAACGTAGGTTCACCCAGAGAATATGACACTTAGCTGATCACGTAGTTGTATAGCCAACCTCTGTATCTTTATATGAAAAATGTAAAAATATCGTGTAGTGAGTTTGACAACTCAGTGAACAGATAATACCTCCTATGACCTCTCAGATCAACATATGGATGTACTCATATATTAAAATTTATCATATTGATTACAGTTCAGAAATATATCTATATAAGACCCGCATTTTTAAATATTCTTAGTTCAAATCACATTTAGATATCTGTAACCATATATGAGACAATATGATCATTAATCAAACATTGATATGCATTAAAAATATTTTTTATAAAAATATTAGGAGGATCTTATATCAAAACTACTATATCAGAGTTCAATTCCTTCCGTACTTTGTTAGTGTAGTATTTGCCTATACTTAGCATCACAGCCAAGGTTTGCTCTACCACCATTCAAGAAGACAAGCGAAGGGACTCTAATATGGGCAATTTCCTAAGCACAAAGCAAGGGAAGACAAATCACACATCATATAACTGGTATCTCGCCCAGATAGGAAGCATCCCACTCTCCATCACATATCATATCAGCACCACCCCTGCTAACTGATGTATCAAAATACACTAGAGTTAACATCACCTGCTATTAGCAGACAGTGTTTCTAATAGGATTCCTCCACAAAATTATCATATGCACATATTCCATATCATTCAAAATAGAGCTTTCAGTATAATACACAATCACAATCTCAAAACAGCTCATCTGTCATAAATTCTCCAATCAGGGTTTATCACATATACATGCCCTTTCTCGAGGCAATCATATAGCTTATTAAATCAATGCTACGTGCATAATATTCATTTTACAATTTAATGAGAAATATATGTGAAATCAGATATACCATGAGTTCAGAAATTCAATTTTCAAAACTATACTCTTCTTGAACTATATTTCAAATTGTAAACAATTCAGATAATTTTAATACATTTCAGAAACATATAAAAGTGTAAATATCTTATAAACATAATCAAATACATGTTTAAAGATCAAGAAGAGTATAGGAAAAGTTATAGGAAGAATTATCCACTTACAAAGTTAGGGTACCCAGTTGGACAATCTCAAAATTCACGTTTCCGGTCCGAATTTGATAAAATAGACCTAAAAAATGAGTTCAAAATGTCCAAAAACCTTGAAAATAACTCGGAATTCACAAAATTTTACCTCTAAAAACTCAGTCAACACAAGTCAACATAACAGGGCGTGGATTCACGCGCTACACGTGCCACTATGGAGGCTGCGTGTGAGCATCACTCGTCGAGGGAGATGCGGCACGTGGGGGCGCGTGCAAGGGAGGATGGTCCTAAAATTTGAGATTCTAAAATTTGGCACCTTTTGAATCAATTTACGATGTTAGTTTTTTGCGTTTAAAAACCACATATATAAGTTTCAGATATTATTTTTTTAGGTGATTTTTCCTTCCATTTTCTAGCCAATTTCTCAAAAATCAATTGAATAGATTTGTAGAACTCTTCGTCTTAAATTCGTTAGAGGTGGTGGTGTTGAAATCCGAAATCCAAAAGCAGTGGAATCTAAGAGATAAGTTTTAAGGTTTTGAAAGAGAAAATTTGAAGGAGAAAGAGAGAAATCTGACTTTTACTGTTTCTTGGGTGACTGAAGCCCTAAAACTATCTTGGAAAACCTTTCTGCAAATATTTAATTTTAAAATAAAATCCTTACAAATTTTTCTTATTTACATTTGGACCTCAAAACTTTTAAGAAATTATATTTTAATCCCGAAAAGTAAATTCTTATATTTTCTTTGTAATTCTTTAATACATGTAATAAATAAACATATTTTCAACGGTTCTTATTTTTATTTTCAAAATCCTCTCTTTTATTCAAAATTTTCTTTAATTTAAAATTCTCTTTAATTTTTAAAGTTATTATAGATTTAGATAGTAAAGTTGAGCTCAATCTAATTTTTATCATGTACAATATTTGGATAACATATGTGATTCAAGTGAAAGATTATTAAAATATTTTATGCACTTATATATGTTACTTAATTGTACATAAACTGCTATCTAATAAAGAGTTCAAATAAAACAATCTATTAAATTAATAAATTTCTAAAATATCAAAATATTTAAGTATTAACCACTTTATGTGTAGAAATTCAGTGTGACTTAAAAAATTTTATAATAATCTAAATATTGATATCATATATACAGATATAAATAGAATTATGATATTTAAGGTACAGATATGGTAAAATATTTCACATTTTTTGTCCCATTTCAAAGAAAAAATGTGGTTCACATATGTTATCTCAGAAAACTAACAACCCATTCGTCAAATACACTTTCTATATTATATATATATCGATAATTTAATGTAACGATAATGTTTTGAATGATAGTATACATTCGTCACTTTTGTTGTATAAACTTTTTCCCAACACAAATCCCAAAAACCAAATGAGTCATGCCTTTGAGATACCTATGCTTTATACATTGCTGGAGCAAATTTCTCTTGTCAAAATGAATGGGTTTGGGCAGCCAGAGAGTCCACCAGCGTCCAAAATGGCCATTGAATCAATGCCGGCGATTGAGATTGTGGTTGTGGGTACGGATACACACCGTGCCATTTGTAAAGAAGTGTTTGAGCTGAAATGTCTTAGAAGCACATATACCATTCAGATTGCATTCTCCAGCGGCTACCAAGATAGAAACCCATAGGAAAGTAGAAATTCAATGACAAGATTCTTTTTGGCGTTGGAGAGTTTTCTGGCGGCCAGTGTTGTGGTCATGTACACAAATGGATGGTGGGTCGATATAAAATTACAAATGGAGCTCGTAGAAGAATATGCCGGGAAGTCATGGATTTAGCAGAACTTTTCGCAATTTCTTCTCATTCTTTGGAAGGCTTGGGTTTAGGTCAACTTCGTCTTCCTCTTATTTTCTGGTCCTGAACTTTGGTCCATGAGTAGAAGCCTTAGCCAATTTTGGCCTTCAGGAGGAACTCCTGGATGCATACGTGCAGAATTGGTCTCAGAAGATTAAATGAGGACGAGAAAGCAATTTTGGATAGGAATAAAAGTTCACTTCAACTTAAATTTCGTAGAGAATTAATTTTGCACGTACATAAGAAGTAATCAGATTAAAGATTTGATGTTTGAACCCTCGATTTTGTGGGGATGTTTGGTAGAAGAAAAATTTTTGAATTCCTGAAAATTTGAATATGGGAATTGAAGATTCCTTTGTTTAGTTTCAAAATAAAAATTTTGATTCTCAGGAATCTTAAAAGCCAACCAAACACATTTTATAAATTTCCAAAAATTATTATTCATATCAATCATGTTTTTCAGAAAACATGATTCTCAGAAATAAAAAATTTTATCGCATACCAAACGTCCTCTTAGTGTAGAGTACACTTTAGACTGGGGCTGAAAAAAATAGTAAAATAAGGACCCTGTTGATTATAGAGCGGCAAGCAATCAGCCACATAATTTATAAAACTGCAAATACAGATTGAAACTTAAAGTATAGTAAGAACAATACAGGTATCACCAATACAAGGAGGGGAGGATAGCGATCAAAATGCTTTCCAGTTCCATAAACTATTTCCCTGACACTTTTTTTCCTTTTCTTTTGGGTTCTAAAACTTGATTCTGGTAATACAAAGGAAGCTATTCAGGCAGGGTTAATTGGGTTTCAAATAGTCTTATCTTTAGGAGCCTTCTTCCTGAGCTGCCGCTTAGGCATCGAATTCCTCATGCCTATATAGAAGAGCAATGCCCCAAATAATGCCAAATTCTGCAAATTTAACAAAATTATTAATTGAACTGTATCTTTGCTAGTGGATAAATTTTCTCTGAAATACCAAAAGCCTGATATATAATATATGCTATCCAGAGATTATGAGATTAATAAATGGAGAGAGGGTTTCTGTGCACCTGAAAAATCCAATGCATTTAATAAAAAGCATCACAAAATATGGAACCAAACCAATTTTCAACCAGCTATTAAGAGACTCGCAATTTAAGAAACCAACCTGGGTAAACTTGAGGAAAAGCTCAGTAAATTCTTTCGCCTCAACATCGTAGTTGTAGAAGTCACATAAAATGGGGGTAGAAAGTGCTTGTTGCAGAAGCTGCCAATAAAATAAAATAAAAAGATAAGAACATAATTCGGTTCATCCAGTTGACTCCATAATCTTAATACAAACAGTATTACGGTAACAGTAAACCTAAAACAACAAACCAGAAGATAAGCTCCCAAGGAGCTGCCAAGGATAAACAGAGGGCCTCCAATTCCTTTCAGGCCAATTAAAGCAGCAACTAAATATTTAATCTGTTAGGAACAATACCAAAGATCAGGATGTGTAGAAATATAAAATATCATTTAACTGTAGCTTGATAGAAATAAATGCAGTTCTTACTTCAATTTCAGGAACTTTGACCCCAGTATGAGTTAATACATGACTTGATAAGGTATGATATTTTGGTCTCAAGGCTTTGGCGGCCAGTCCACCATCATTCCCAAAGTCATTTAACCTATCAAAATGAAAAATACAGAACTCAAGCATGATTACAGCTTTTCAGGTAAGCCAAGGATGATAAGCAAAAAGACTCAGACGAAACAAGATAATGATTCATAAACACAAGTTACATGACTATGATTGTGTGCCTTAACTTGACAAAACAAACAAATGAGATTCTATAAGTGCAGCTGGGGTTTTCAGGTTTCAAACAGGTGCGTGTGCAACCTTAAAGTCCAAATTCTCTAGCTATAAAAAAATATTAAAATAGGAGTAAGTAATTAAACTGCTGCATATCTTAAAAATCTAAAGCGCCCAGTGGACTAGAGAACTCTATATTATAAAGAGAAGTTATATGAAATGCAACCAGCTGATGAAAAGATAAAGATAATGCAGAAAAGGAAAGCTCTGACATATCAGAAAAAGTAGAATTGGACCCAACAGATATGCAATCCATAAAATGACTCAACTGCTCATCATTTGCAATACAAAAATAACACATTATACTTTCATAAGATTGTAAGAAAACCACAAGCAAAAGGTTTGCAATATATAGATTCAGATTTGAGTTTAAAATCTTGGCACGAAGAAGCATATAGCTTAGAGTGTAGGATGTGTCCTAAATGAGCTCAACAGATGTTTACAAGTTATGTTGCCAGTACACTTTGCTCAGATTTTTCAATTCAAAAGTGCATCAAACAAGCAATGTTACTCTTAACTGTGCCCAAAATCTATTGGTCTTTGATTTATAACTAAACGAGCACTGACAGGAGCAACATGGTATTTAGCTCACAAGAGACATGCCATGCAACCCAGATTTGAACTTAGGTGTCAAAGAAGCCTCCTATACAGGTTGGAGGTCTCCATTCTAATTTCTCCTCTCCCCATGGATTGATCTACATGCACATACATATGACAGTAATTTAATCACATTGCCATTTGTTTTATAAAATTGATTACACATAAAGTCATATTCGTTTACATTAACCATATTATCTTTAACCACGATCAAGTGTATACCATCTGATCTAAGTTTATTTTGAATTTTGATTTTCAACCATCATGTAGGGTAACTTGAACCATATTTAAAACCATAAAGAGATAATGCTTATAACTTAAGTCATAAATGCTAATTATTAGTGCACAATAAATGTATTAACGAATCTGTAATCTGTGGTGAGAGCACAAGTTAGTAAAAGCAGAAAAGATCAGAATTTTTTTTCTGGTGGAGGGGGAGGGGGGGGAACCACACTAAACAGTAAATACTTTAGTTCACTTGTCAGCAATTACACAGGAAAAAAAACAAGCATCATAATTAAAAATAAAAGTTAACAACAATATTTGCACTTAAACCAGTGGGTAATAATGAAATAAAGCAATTCAAAATTGGTATGAGGAAAAAAGAAAAATAGAATAAAATACCTTCATGGAAATTCCCTATAGATCAACGATTCTATTCTTATTTTACATTTAACAAGCATAACCCAGAATCAAACATTTCAAATAACGAGAAAGAAACACTTCCTTATATTTATATGAAATCTATCCAAAAAAAAAAAAAAAAAAAACAAATAGTGCTTCAAATAAATAAAGTCATAACATCCTAAAAGAATTCCACCCCACCCATCCCACACATCAACCAGCACCCAAAATCTTAGAAACAGTGAAAACATATAACAAATGGAGAAAAAAGTAAAGTCAGGAAATTAAAATAAAGTTAAACATTGTTTTACTTGGCATGCAAGGAATTATTTTTTTAAAAAATAAAATAAAGATAAACGCTTCCTATCCCAGCAATTTTCTTATGAATCAGACAAAGCAGCTATTCAAACAACGAATGTAGAAAACAGAGAGAAAATGGAAAAGCAGAGGAGATCTGAAGAGAGCTTACTCTTGCCAAGCAGATAGTATGAAGACAGAGGCGAAGAGGACTCTGCCGACGAAGGAAGTGAAGGAGGCCATGGATGTAGAGAGAAACCACGGAGCCACAGAAAATTCGAAGTGACCTGTGTGAGCCTTTTGAAAAGAAAGAGGGGGAAATGAGAAAAAGAAACCCAGAGACCGAGGCGATGAGGGAAAAGCAGGCGACGGCGTCGCATGGTGAGAGGAAAACCTAACGATAGATGCGAGTTTGGGATAACACACTACACGCTCTATACAAGTGACATCTGTGAGGCAAGGAATAACTGTTGCCACGTGGCTTTCAACGATAGCGAGTGCTTGGTAATCGTTCAATGTTTTGAAGTGGTATTCGAGGCTTTGCTTTATTTTATTTGCCTACTTGATTAGCAAATCTTAGCTTTAAAGCTTGGAACAATGATTCAAGATCTATTATATAATTGGGGAAAAAATGAACAGGTCAAAAGTAATTATAATTATCATAATTAGTTAATTAAAATTTGAATCTTTATTAGATTTAAATAAAAAATTAATTATAATAATATTTATTGTATTATGTAACTATTCAGTGATTATGATAAAGAATAATATTTAATAACTTGATGATATGAAGAAAGCTCTAATTATTTTAAGGTAGTTCACTAAATTAATTATTTTAAATAAGAATTATATTTTTTTAATTATCTATTTAAGTCAAGTTATTTTTAACTAAAAAGTTGAACATTTTCATCAAACATTAATTTATGAAGTTATATATTATGAATACATTTTTATCAAAAACTAATAGAAATGTGTTTAATGTTTATAAGTCTATGCCAAGAAAAATTCCAAAAAATGTAGAATATTATTTGATAAAAAAAAATGTGTTTAATTTGTTAAATTGTGTGTAAGATTAGGGGAATAAGACATGATTGTAATAAAAAAATTATTAAAAAATGTAAAAATATAAATTTTTATTCTAATTTTTAAATTATTTGTAAATATTTCTTAATTTAAAAAATTAAAAATTATTCATCTCAATTTTTATTAAATAGAATTTTACACTTTATGATTATTTTTTATTAACAAAATTAACAGAGTTAATTGTAAAATATTGATAAGGCATATTTGTTAGTTTTGTTAAAAAAATAAATAAATATAAAAAAGTTAAAAAAGTTGAAAAGATAATTTATTATTTTAAAATTGATAAAAATATTTATAAATAACTCAATTAAAAAAAGAATATTTGTATTTAAAAAACAAGTAACTGTGTGCTACCTTGGCACTGATGGGATCTAAGTAGAAAATACAATGTTTCTGACTTGGATCTAAACACGTTAGCAGCATATGAACAGTGTCAGAGAGGCCAGGGTGGAGATCCCTATTCCTAAATGCAAGTTAAAACACAGCATAAAAGGAAGCAAATAAAAAATGGGATTTAACACTTCAAGCATGTGGCATAAATATTATTTTACAATAGATTCATTTCATTCTCCCTAAACCTTCCCTTTATATTATTAAGATTAAATTAATAAATTATTTATCAAATTTATTTTGACTCTTAATAATAATTCCTGAAATTTTCAATATACTCTAATTTAGAAACAATTAGCCATTTTTTTATCTTTCTAAATTGTGTACAGAATAATTAATTTTTTATTAGTTATATAAATTTAGAAATTAACTCATGTAAAATGAAAATTATAGAAATTAATGCTAAGGGACTAAGTAAATTTGAAAATTAAGTTGTGAATTTAATTTATTATTAATTAGTATGTATATATATACATTCATATGCTTGTTAATTTTTTTTATTCTAATTAAATTAATCACTAATTTTTTATATTAAATCGTATATTAAAAAAAAAGACAATTTCTCACAGAATTATGTATTTTAGTATTAGTTTTTATGTTTTTTATAATACTATTTACACAATATCTATGCATTATTTATGTATTATATAAAAATTTAACTTGATAACAAAATACAATATCTATTTATCAATTTAGATTCATTCTTTTGAAGATTTAGGAGTTAAATTTTAAAGGTGCTTACATAATAAAAAAATTAAAATTTATATACACCATAATGATATAAAAAATGCGCCTTTAAAATTATTTGAAAAATTATAATTAAAAAATAGTTTGAAGAGAGGACTAAATTTTGAAAAAAAAAATCCAAGGAAACCTTTGGCTCTAATAAATAATAAAAAAAAATTTCAGTGAAAATTACTCGCATATAATATCTATAAAACTTTGAAAAATTTAGAGCAAAATGTTATTTATGTATTGATAATAAAGATGAGAAATTCAGCATAAAAAATTGCAGACCACAATATCAAAGTGGCTGCTCAACCAATGATCATCTTCATTATATGGCAGACTAAATTATAGGCAATTAATCAGATCCTATTCATATTTGCCGTCCACTTTGCTTATTTAACATTATTTTGTAAATCAAGCTATTTAATTAATAATAAGAAAATGATTTCATGTACCAGTGCCTGCAAATAGTCAGCTACCATATAATAACCTGACAAGAAGTTAATACTGCAGTATTTTCTGCTTACTTTAAGGCAAGCATCTGCTTTTTTTTAAAAAAAAAAAAAAGAAGAACAAAATTCTCTTTCTTTAGCTATTTTGGTCAATTAGTGAAAGCTTAATTATTTAAATTAATTTTTCAGAAAATTTATTATTTTAACTACATTTCGCTAATGAGGGTAAGTTAATACAGTAGACCAACTCGTTTAATTTACTGATAGGACAAGTTTGAACATCTAAAATTAAAAAAACTGGATGGGCCTAATTGTTAAAAAAGTAAAAATTAATATATTAAAAAAGCTAAGTGAAGACAAAAAAATAAATTCTAATTTTACATTTTTTGACATTATTTTATTAATATATATATATATATATATATATATATATACACACACACACTATTGTCTTTATAATTTTTTTGAATGAAAGTTAACATTTATTTAACTCAAAATATATTTTTATTTAAAAAAAAAATATAAAAACGACAAATTAAAATAAAAGTTAACAAATTGATCTATGTAACTCTTTTTTTTTTTGGGTATAAGATCAAGAGTATTCTCAATTAAGTAAATGAGAGATTAATTTCTAAAAAATTATGGAACACACAAAAATAAAATATATTTTTCATACATAATGTCTTAAGAATAGGACCCGAGACAAAATGTTTCAGATGAAAGTTTATCAAGTCACTATTTTTTTTTTTTTTCATAAAAGTATAACCACGTGAATAAAGTTCATTAGATTGATTACTCAGCAGCACTTACTAATGCGTAAAGGTTAATCATGCTTTAATTGGCAGATTAGACAAACTTTGTGTGCTAATCTATCTATTATTTAATATACACACAAGAATCCATTTGATCCTCTTAAGAATATATTTTTAATTTTTTTGGTTAAATTACAAATAACTCCTTCGACTTTAATTTTTTAGTTATAATTTAAATTTTGATAATTAATTCTTTTATATCTTTATCATATGACAAATAGTCTTTTCCAAGTTTTTTTAAAGAAGTGAACAAAAATGTTTAGAAAACAGGTCAATTCAGTAGGAATTATATTAGAACTCCATTCAATAATGTGCTTTAAAACTATATATGAAGGATAATTTGCCTAATCATCAAAGTTCAAGAGCATTATTTGCAAATTTACCTTTAATTTTTCAGTTCATATTTTTTTTTAAAATTATACAATCATACCCTTCTCTAGTTTCTGTTTATGAAATTACTTATAATTGTTTATTGAAAATTCAGAGTATCAAATATATTATTTGCAATAAAATAAGGTTATGCCATTTGTTTTGAGCTTTAATATATATCACTAATAATATCTAACTTAATGGCTAACACTGTCTTTGATAGAAAAAAAAAATTCTAATTTTAAAATATATTTAGGGGTTTTTGCAATTTCAATGTTTGAATTTGCAAAAAAATATTTTTTTAAAAAAATATAACTTTAGTATTTTAAATGAAATTATTTTTATACCCAAATATTTTAAAAATACTCGTATAAACTAAATATATATTTAAAATTTATTGACTCATACTAATATATACTATGAGTCCGTTTGGATAGCAGAGCTTACAGCTTATTAGAGCTTATCTATCATTATAAGTGCTTTTATGTTAAAAAAATAGTATTTGAATAAATTTAAATAAGTAACTTATCAATCTTCAATAAGTTAATTTTAACTTATTTCATAAGCCAATTTTTTAAATTTATTGAAAAATTTTTTGTAAAAATTCAAATTCACATGATCAAGAAATTATTTTACACTTTTACAAGTTAAAATTTCATCAAAACTATAATATTCACCTCTCTTCCTCTATTAAAACTAGATCCAAATATTTAAAAAAAAATTATAAATTTAAAAAATACTTTTTTAAATATGTATTCAAACGCTAAATAATTTAATTTAAAAATTCTTCTTTTATAAGCATTTTTTATATAAAACCTTATTTTATAAATATTTAAATAAATTGTATATCCAAACTAGGCCTATATACATAAATTCAATAGCACCGTTGCATTGTCATACCTTGTAACTGTAAACCTCTCCTTTCTAATTAAAAAAGAAATCTCTCTATTCTAAGAATATTTTTCCCTTTTTTCCTATAGCAATAAGAATAGTTTAGAGCAAAAATTTTCACTTATGCATTGAAGGCCAATTGAACTGGTTGGAGTCAAAAATCGGGTAAAAGGAGTTTAAATTTAAAATCTGTAGTTAATTACCTTTTTTTTCTTATGTATATCAAATTTTTAAAAAAAATTAAAATCAAGCTAATTTTTTTAAAAATACATAAATTTATCATAAGTGAATTCCATTTGAAAAAGTGTCTATTATAGTAGCTTGGATTCTTTTTGTCTCTTGAAATTTTTTTATAATTTAAATTATAAAAAATAATAAATATTTACTCAATAATTTATAACTTTTCATAATATCTTTTTATCATTTTTAAAATCTTAAAAAAGATAGTGATATATATATATATATACACACACACATAAATTAAATAGAATCTACTTACAATTTTTTTTTATTTTGATACAAGTATTTTTTATAAATAAAATTAATTTTTTTCAAAATATTAAAAATATTTTTTTACAACCCGAGGTATTAATATTATAATATTGTAAGAGCCTTGGATCCTTGAATTCAAACTTTATTTTTTAGTAATCTTCCTCAAAATTTAGATATTTACATATGAAAAGTTAGAAGAAAACAAAGTGTCGGAAGACAAGTGGCATGATGATTCAGCTGAAGATGAACGTCTTTCTCCTTTTTAACTTAACTTGCGTGACCTCCTCAACTTACTCAAATATTCCAATTCTTTTGAGCTTCATTTTAAATTGACCAAATGTGACACCGAAGCATATGAAATTGACCAGTAAGACACTGCGCTTCCCTCCTCTTATACTTCTCCCTTGCTTCTCTCTCTCTCTCTCTCTCTCTCTGCCTCTGGGTCACTGGGTCTCTCCCTTTGCTTCTCTCCCGTCAGGTGGCGATTGTGAAAGCCGAGCTTCTCTCTCCTCAACTCTGCAGAAGGGAGAGAAATGGGGTTCTTCTCATTTCTGGGTCGCGTCCTCTTTGCTTCCGTCTTCATCCTCTCCGCATGGCAGATGTGAGTCATCTTTCCAGATCTGCCATATTTTCTGAATACTATTTATATTAAGGGCTTCCCGCTTTCAGTTATCATTGTCTTTGGTTTTGCTAATTTGGGTTATCCATATTTTTCTCTCTTATCTCACGGATTGAATGAACTGAATTTTGTTGTCAAATTAGGATCTTCCGACTTGAAGTTGCATAGATACAGGCATACCCATATAGTGTTTAGGGGAAATAGTTGAAATCTGCTTTGCCCATAAAATATGCCATATATTATTATCCTTTTGTTGTTGTTTTTTTTCTGTTACTCCCCGCTTGCATAATTGAAGTAGAAATAATTAAAAGCTCTCAACTTTGCCCAAGTACTAAGACTTTGATGTCAAGTTCTAAACTTTTTACTTTAAATGACATTTCAGCAGCCTTTTCTGCTATTTTATCTGTTAATATTTTATTTTGCAACATTTCCTAGCTGTGGATCATCAGGTCATGATCATACCTAAGGACTTACCTATAATTTTTTATTCAAAATATACAATTATGGAAATATCATTTGCTATAAAATAAGCTTATATAACTAATAATAATTAACTTCGTAGATAACATTGTTTTGACAGGAATAATCTAATTTCAAAATTTATTTTGGGTTTTTTGACTCATACTTTCCTATATATATAGAAACAAAGTACCAACAGTGCACTCTTTTATGTTGTAACTATAAAACCTCTCCATTCTAACAAGTTTTCAGCTGGTTACTTTAAATGATATTTCAACATCCTTTTCTGCTGTCTATGAAAGTGCTTGGGCGGGGTGTCATATGCCTTGTTTCAGAAAATTATATCCAATCGAATGTTTAGTTATCTATATTTGCTAATGAGCAGCTTTGGCAGCAGCAGAATATCTTTTTATCTGACTTCTTGTATATGAAGCTAAGATAGTGGGACCATAAGTAACACTATAAGGTTAAAATTTCGTACCTGTGCATTGATAGAGCTTGTATGTTGGTAGGTTTAATGAATTTGAAGCCAGTGGTGGACCTATTGCAAAGGAATTGATTCCCAAGCTCACTGTTGTAAAGAATAACTTATCCTCGAAATTGGGGATAGGGATACCAGATATTGATGTAAGACCATCTCTTCTTCCATTGTCTTTGTAGCAAAAATGAGTTTTAGTTTTTACTTCCATTGTAGTTCCCATTCTGATTTAGACATTAAATACAGATTCAGCAGTTTATTGCCACTATCATAATTCTTAAGGGGCTTGGAGGGATTCTATTTGTGTTTGGCAGTGGATTTGGATCTTTTTTACTGGTAAGGGTCTGCTCTTATAGCTTTGGAGTCTGACGAAGTTGCTATTAAATTCACTTTTTAAGCCTCCATAGTTGCTGTGGTCTTAAAACATTATAAACCATATTGAAAATTTACTCTCTCTTTTTTCTTGGTAGCTATCGTATCTGGCACTTACCACTCCACTTCTGAATGATTTCTACAACTATAGACCTGACAAGCCTGAATACAGTATACTGCTGAATGATTTCATGCAGGTTTGTATAAACTGTTATTCTTTGTGTTTTTGACTGATGACTTGATCCTGTGTTCTAATTTAGTAAACTATGTTTACTTTTTGTGGCAGAACACAGCACTTTTCGGTGCATTGCTATTCTTTATAGGGATGAAAAACTCAATTCCCAGGAGACAAATCAAGAAGAAGGCCCCAAGAACAAAGACAGTTTAGAAATTAGAGCAAAGATGTATTCATGTGTTTTACCCGTTCTTTAGCTTCTTTTCCCTTTTCTTTTCTACCTTCCTTTTTTTCCTTCTTCAGCTTGGAGTCTTTGGAGTAGTCGATTTGATTAAAACCTTTTGGATACTACATTGTTAGTTTGACATTTGGACATAATTCAATGGACATGCTTTCGATTTCTCTTACATTTTTATTCTACATTGAAGTTGCAGAATGAATAGGTATTAAGCAATGCTTCCATCTTGGTAAAATGTTGTTTGTTGAAGAAAGGTTCTATTTATAAGATATTGTGACACTGGATCAGCCAAAGAGATAGGATTTTTCGAAACGAGGCAGTGTGGTAGTTCCATACCAAGTATCTTAGATTGTTCTAATCCAATTCGAACCGATTTAATTTTAATAATGTAATTATATTTTTAAAAATATGCCATTATCTTTTTTTTAAAGTAAAATTTGCTCTTAAAATTTATGAAAATTAGTGTTGTATTTTTTTATATTTTAAATTAAAACAATAATCTCTTTTAAAATTTATAAAATTTACCCTTATAATTTTATTTTTTTTAAATTTTATAAGTATTAATTTAATTTTTTTAACAATTTATAATATATTAAATTAAATTATTTAGAAAAAAAAATCTTAAAATATAAATTTTATTAATAATTTTGTGAATAAATAATTTTTTTATAAATTAAATTAAAAATATGTAAGTGTCAGTTTTAAAAATAATAGCGGGGATGAATGTAATTGATTATTTTTATTTCTAATATTTTGATGTAATATGTTTAATGGAAATCAAAATGTTGAGTCATGATAGTGGCATCTCATGAAACGTACCAGTCTAACAGAGTAATATACCAAACGGCTTCAAAGTTGTGTTGTAACGTCTAATTTTTATTATTTATTATTTTATTATTATTATTTATTTATTTAATTATTTTCACTTTACATGTTAAATATGTTTAAACACAATATATATATTACAAATTTTTTGTAAGTAATAATTATATAACAAAATATTTTAATACATAAATAAGAGTTCTTATACAGTACTTTACCTTTGAAATACAAAGAATGAGAAAGTGGTGCTGACAACAATACCTCCATCAGTAACGCTATTTTTTGTTGTATCTCATTTCTTTTTATTTGAACATAATACCACAATAATAGTAAGAACAAAAGTTTCTAGTAGATTTAACATAAATAAATTATAATAAGAAAATATGAATTATGTTCAACTGTATAAACTACAAAAAATATTAAAATTTAGAGATAAAATCATCACTTTAGTTTATGCATAATTAACATACTATATATATGCTAAAAATCTACTCATTTGTTATACGCATAGTGACCGATCGACTACAGTTACAATAAGTAATTAGAGAATATAAATTTATCACTAATCTGTCTCCTCACATTACTTCTGTTATCCGGCTAGAGTGGCCCTCTTTTGACCCACTCCGATTAATAAGGTGTCCCTTAATATTGTATCAAGTCATACAACCTGTTGATATTCATCAATACATACACACACACACACAGATATATATATATATATATATATATATATATATTCATCAAATATAATATATATATTCATCAAATATAATATATATATTCATCAAATATAATATATAATTATCAAACAATTCGCTATGAACTTTACGCTTGCCGTTTAATCACTTTTATAGTATGATGCATCATTTTTATACCAAATGATTAATAATCATTCATCACATACTAATATTTAATATGATTCATTTTAAATCAAATAAAGAAAAAGAGTAATTTGTGATACTAAATTCATCAATTTAAAAGTATTTTTCTTAGATATATGTTTCCTAAAAATATTTTAACAAATAAGATTATTTTTAAGTAGAAAACAGTGAAAAATATAATAATCCAACACCCAACACGGTCATGCTTGAAAAATACTTCAAACATGCTCAAAAATAGCCCTGAACATGGCTACCCATGCTGAAGCAACTCAGAACACGGTCTGACCGTGTTCTGTGACATTTCTTCACTTATTTAACCATATCTCCCTTATACAAATTCCGATTGAGTTTATTTTAAATCCTATAAAAATTTAAGACAATCATCTACTACGTTCATGTTTATCATTTCTTTAGATTCCTTACGGATTATTCCCAAAAAATAAAAAAACAAAAATACTTATTTTACCTATCTGGATTCTACACCGATTCTGACCTCTATTTGATTAATCAGCTATATCTCTTTCATATAGACTCCAATTGAGGTGATGTCAAAGCGTATAAAAAGTTAAGACAATTATTTACAACTTTTATGTTTATTATTTCTTTAGATTCCTTACAAATTATTTCAAAAAAAAATAAAATTAAAAATGATTAGTTTTACTATCCTAAATTCTGACATTTACTCAATTAATCAGCCATATGTCCCTCATATGGACTCTAAATTAAATAATTTTAGAGCTTATAGATCCGTAAGACATATATTTACAATTCATATGTTGACTATTTTCTTAAAATCTTTACTAAATTTTCTCAAATTTTTAAAAACATAGGCTTCTCAAATTATTCCGAAATTCAGCTTAGTCTAACTTCTCCTTTGTTTTTTTTTTAATGTAATTTCATGCATCCATATTCATGTTTATATAACCAAAACAGAATTTTATATAAATATTCAGATCACATGTTATCCAAAATTACATCTAAACAAATTTTAAGTATATATATAATTTTGTACAAAATTCATGAGTAGATATTAAATCTACTTCAAACAAATTTTTAAATTTGGTGCTTGATTTTTACCACACAAAAATTCTACATTCATACCGTGAATTAACATATTTTTAAAGTAAAGATGATGAAATTAGAGAGATGACCAAAAACTTATCTTGATTTTCTTTTCCTCTTTCTTCTCTTTTTTCTTCTTCTTCTTCCTCTTTCTTTTCCTCTTTTTTTTTTTTCTTTTCTTTCTCTTCCTTACCGACACCCCCCTTCTCCCTTATAATTATCAATACTTTTTCTACCTACCACTCCATATTTATAATTTTGTCATCTTCTATTATTTATAAAAATATTATCCTAAAGTATTTACAAAATTTTCATATTAAAAAATTTACATAAATGCCATCTCGAAAAATTTACATAAATGCCATTTTAATTAAATTATATAAATATCATTTTAACCATCTTAAAATTTTGTTTGACTTGAGTAAAATTATAAAATAATTTAATTCTAACTTGAGATCCAAAATATTTTTTTCTCTTTAAAAGAAATAAATTTTAATTAGTAATATAAGAAAAATCGAAAATGTTACATGTGTTAAAGTGATTGATCATACCATGAATATGCAAAAGTTCATGAAAATGTAACGAATTTAATATTTTAAAAATTAATAAAATAATTAATGTATTATAAATTAATAATTTTTAAAAAATAAATTTATGCATTAAAAAAATTTAAAATTAAAATTAAATAAGTCTATAAGTACAACAAAACAACAATCAAATGTTTTTTTCACTATGTAGAGTTAGCTATATAAATCAAATACCACCACAATATTTTATTATAAATGAGATCAATAGATAAATTATTAATTGTTAAATTTTTTTTAATAGTTTTACCAATTGTTTTATTTAACTTCTCTATACATCTAATTGTCAAACTATTTTTCATCTGATCTATTCTTCTCAGTAAGACTTCTACAGGTTTTCTCCATATATGATCAAATAACCTTAAACGAAATTCTACTAACTTTTTTACAATAAATATTTTTTTAATTTTTTCTCTGATACACTCATTTTTAATCTTATCTTTTTTAGTATATTCACACATTTAACGTAAAATTCTTATATATGCGACATTGAATTTATTTTCATATTATCTTTTAACCGTCCAACATTCAGTATCATACAATATAAAATATTTTTTTAGAATTTTTTTTTAAATTTTTATTTAATTTTAGACAACACTTTTTTATCACGTCTAAATTTAAAAATCAAATTGAAAAATTACTTCTCTGAAATTGAAAGAAGAAAGTGAATCCCAAATTTGATCGAATACAGGTACTAAAACGTGTGGAAAACAAGGAAAAAAAGAGAGGAAGAAAATATGATGAGAGGTCTTGTGGCGGTGTGACCAGATAACCACCTGAAGACGAACCTTGACTTGTTAATCTCGCTCTAACAAGAACGGAACGATCAATGAAGGCTAATCTTACACTTCAAATAACTTATTCTTGTAGCATAAAGTCCAGTCTGAATCATCCCTAGAAGCAACCAGACCACCTCCATCAGTGCTTATTGACTCAGCGCCTAAACATGATACAAGAGCTGGAAATATTTCTTTGCCTAACCCCTCAATCCCCAGCTCATTATCATCAGTTTCAGTAATTTTAACTTCGTTATTCAATTTTTTATCACAATCTACTTCATCATTGACTTGAGGACCATGACGGATTGGTAACTTATTGCTACTACAGTCATTGGCAAGATCTTCTTCATCTGACAAGCATCTGCAACAATCAAGTTCATCCAGCTCATAGAGTTGGCTCATTAAACCTTCCCTCCATGATATCCTCATTTGGGATTCTGACACATTCTCAATTGTAGAACTTGATAACCAAGGATACTGATCATCCAAAAATTTTGGAAGTTTGCTGAGATCAATGGAATCAGAAGGCACAATTGGACAATGAAATCGGAAACTTGAATTAGCAGAATCATCAAATGGCAAAGATAAGAAGCTTGCTGATGGAGTAACTTCACCGATCACATCGAGGTCAGGGATAGAACTGTCTTCCTTCGGATAGTCTGCTTGCACCCATGACAAGCCAACATGTAGATCTGAACTGGAGTCTGACTCTGGAGTTTGAATAACATTTACACTACCCAATGAATTAAGGGAGAAAGGAGAGTTCTCATCAAGGATATTGTCTTGACATTTTTCCCCCTTTTCTGAGGTACCTGCCTTGCAACTATGTGTTGAATTGGGAGAAAAATACATGGGTAAATAAGACGGTGATAATATGGAATCTGAAAATCCTTGAAATTCAGGGAGTCCATTTGGAGAAATTGAAGCGGTAATTTTCCTCTTGATGAAGTTAGAACCACTAGACAATTCAATGCTATCACTTGCATCCAAAAAAATTCTCTGTCTTGATGATGGTGAAGAAATGGGGCCAAGAGTGGTGGACACTTCACTTGGTTCATTTTCAGATTTCTCAGTAATATCATTATGCTGATTGTTACGAGGCGAACAAAGCCAATGCATTGAAGCTTCACTTGGCAAAGGCAACAAAGGGGCATTGGCATTGTTCTCAACACCGATTATATCTTTCTCATCCTCTTCATCAAAACTATCAGCAGCAATTTTATTAAAGCCTGAGTTGTTGTCTTCTATAGTAAGAATACCTCTAGGCCTGCACTTTCTCTTGTCAGTGACACCAGAAAGTACATAGCCAGCACCATAACAAGCTGGTGTAGCTCCTGAAACCAAAGAAGACCCACACTGTATCTCAGGGGAAACAGAGTTCTGAATTGGAGGTGTTTTACTAATGCTTGTGCTTGAGTTCTCTTCCACATCCCTATCATCATCTATAATATCTAAATGGACCAAATCTGACTCAGTAGCTTTTTTACTCAAAGGAGTCAAATTTGCATCGTTATGACGTGATTTGAGCTGGGGACACTCACCAGCTTTGTCATCTATCCCCTCAAGTCTCTCTTCCTGTTGCTTTGACTCTTCAGACGCAGATGGCAGTCTAGGTAAAAAACTGCTATGGTCATTCAGAACAGAACAAGGCTTAGATTTTTGGCCAATTTTGGAACCAGATTTCTTCTCAGACTGCCACTGGTAGAGGCATGGAGGATTCTTCCAAAATTTCTCTGCCTTCTCTGATGTGAGTTTCTTTCTGTGCTTCCCACTATTACCTTTTGAAAGGTTCTCTTTTGAGGAATAAGATTTAGATTGTTTCAAAGGAAGTACACTGGGGGCTGAATTGGGAGTTTTCGAGAGATATTTTAGCCTGTGGGCTGGGGTTTTTGAGGAAGAAGAAGATGAAGAGTGTGAGAGAAAGAATCTGAGGCAACCACTTGGCGCTTCAGAGGAGACACTGGAAGAACCACTGCTATTACTACAGCCAGAAATGCGGTTCAGATCCTGCAATGGGTTTCGAGGACTCTCCTTTTTCCTCTGTGCAGACTTTGCAAAGGATGTGGAAGGTGGTGCTGTGGGTGCAGGAGGCAAATAAGGTTTTTTTGTTGAAAATGCTCGGCTCATGGCGAAGCCAGCAGGATCTATAGTACATTCAATTGATCTGAATGAGAACAAGTTTTTCCTGCATAAGCAAAACAATTTTAAAACCTTCTCCAATCTATTACATTCCCATTTAAGTATATTCAGTAAACCTTTAAATAAAGAAAACCATTTGAATAATTGAGATATCTTCAAGAAACTCATGCTCTCAGTAGAAGAGCTACTCAAAATTACAAAAAAGTAATTTGTTTCAAACAGTTTCTTTCTAATAAAACCATCATGGAACTTCACTAAAATCTACTGGATTACAGTGTCATGAAGAAGGAAAAGAAAAATCACATATAAGTAAATAAAAAAACAAAAAACAAAAATATAAAATAAAATTAAAGAACATACAAGACTATAAACAAAAAAAGAAAAATGGATGAAAAATGATATTAACTAATTTTTTTTTCCTAATCACCCGTTAACTTGAATAGAAAGAAGAGGTGGCAAAAAGCTAAGAAATGGCTGACTTTCAAGAATCCTTCAGAAAGAAAACATCATGCGAGCTCACTGAGCTGCGCAAATTCCTTACAAAGATCATGCATTACAAGAAAATGGGTAACACATGGAAAGTCTAAAGCTAAATGACTGAGTGGATCACTGAAATGTGCTTCATTCCGACATGTTCGTAAGACCAAAAAGGAGATTCAAACGTTCCAGGACTGCAATTTCTGAGGAAGTAAACAAGTATTTCAGATCAGAAAATACTAAAGACGTTATGTGGTACCTGAGGGAGAGAGACTGTGCTCTTGAGAATTGATCGGCAGCTCCTGAACACCTGGGCTCTGCGATTTTGAGCGAGTTGGAGTAAAATCGGCGATGAAATGAAGAGGGGCTAAAATGCAATAAACTAATCTTTGTTCTCAGTTTGAATTGGAGACAGGGCTGGGTCTTCTAACGGGACTTCCTCTAACACGGGGAACTCTTTAAAGCTGAAATTAGTATTATTTAAATCTAAAAAATTCGCGAGGCATTGGCTAAAAATTATAGGACTAAGAGCCAAAATGTTTCAAATTAAAATTTTATTTTAATTTTAAAATACGTGCAATATTAATTTTCATTTTTACTATTTTTTTTTCAATTTTTAATAACGAACAAGAAAAAAATCTTGGATACAAAAAAAAAAAGAAAGATAAACATTTGCCCTAAGGACAACATTCACTCAAATGACACACCTTCTATTTATTATTTTAAAATTTTATTTTATTTCATTCATATTTTTTATTTAATTTTTGTTATTAAAATTGTGATATTAATTAATTTTTTAGTCACTAATCATTGAATAAAATAGAAGAATGTCACTTAAGTCACAAGAATGTCTTAAGTCAAAAGGGCTTCTGCTAAATAATGATTGTTTTGATTAATAAATACAATGAATATGAGTTGTTGCATATTTCTTTTTTAAAGAAAAAAAATGTTGAGAGTATCACACATAAAATTTTTTCTACAGTCATTAATTTTAATATCTTTATTAATAAAAATTAAATGGAAGAATAGAAATAATACAAAATTGAACTTTAAAATAATAAATTGAGATAAAGAATTTTTGAGAAAACAAATTAATATTGTAACTTTTTTAGGATTAAAACAGGATACCAAGCTTAAATAAATAATAAATAATTTATTTTATTTTTAAATATTAATTTTAGAGATATAACATTATGTATGTGAAATTTTTATATTAAAAATAGAAAAAAATATTTGATTGTGAAAAAGAAGAAGAGAAAATTATTAATTATGCTTTCTTTTTCATCTATTTCAAATAGTACATACTATCCATTGTAGTTCTTAAACTAACAATAATGATTTTTTTTAATAAACAATCATTTTTTATGTGAAAAATAGTGATTATTTATCATGCTTAAATCCTTATATATTATATTTTTCACCCAAAAGTTAAGATCTTTTAAATCCAAATTTTGTATGAATCAACATTCGGACAAATGAAACTCAAAAAAGGTGCACTAAACTGGGCTTAAGCGTTTAGGGTCTGATAGATATTCATTTCTCAGTCTAGCCCTGCAAAGAAGAAAAATTTGCTATGAGCTTGGCTTCAACTTCAACGGTTCTACAAGCAAAAGCAAGAGCCAAAAAGGAGGGAAAAGAAACCGCATAATTCAGAAGGCCAAAGGGAAGAAAAGGAAAAGCAGCAAAGGGAAAATTCTGAGTCTACCTCCTGCTACAGTCTCTTTGCCATGGTAGAAATCTACCCCTTCGCGTTTTTGTCTGCAGGCGTCTTCCTAATTTGTTATCATTGGTACATTTAGGTCTGTTTTCATGTCACAGGATTACCTAAAATCAGTGGTTCCTTCGCAACTCATGTCAGAACGAGGCTCCAATTTGGTTGTTATAAACCCAGGCATGCAAAATCCTTCCTTGCACAAAACCCATGTGCCTTATCATCACAGAATCGTTATAATTCAGTTAAAACCCGAAATATCAAATGCTGACACTAACCCATATAGTGAAGCAACGTCTGTACAGTAATAAGGCAACTTTTTTTGGTTATACTTAGGTTCTGCAAATATCAGAATTGGCTTGGCTTCACAGGATACGCCTTTTAATATTCCTCATTGCATTGCTCGCCATACTAAACAAGTTCCTAAGAGGAATGTTCAGGATCAGGTTTGTGACAATTTGATAATGTTATAGTTTAAACTATAATCTTTTTTTCTTTAAATATTCGAATGCTTTTGTTTTTATTTTTAAGTTTAATTATTCTTGGTTTCCTTTTCTGTTTTTAGATGCTTAATAATCAGATTACCACTGCACAGCACATGGAACGGGAGAAGGCTTATGATGTTGTAAGTGATAACTGATAACATAAAACATTTAGATGCTCTAGTTTTTATATTATTTCAGTTGGACAATATTGATTTCTTTTAATCTCCTGGTTATTCTTTCACTTTGAAAAAAAATAAAAACAGATTGCGTCACAGTTGAAGATACCGTTTCTGGATGAAGAGGCTCCCAGTAACACTTTTTCTCGTAAGGTATATGGACTGTCTTATTCAATTGCGTTTCAAATGAAAGCAATTGTATTCTTTTATTTGGTATGCATTTGTTGTTTCTTCTGTTACTGTAGTATTTACAATGTAAAAATGTTTGAGCATGCCTGAGCTCCTTGAAACTATTTTAAGTGTGGTAACTGCCTAACAGGACAATTACATTCCTTCTAAACATTGAATTTCAAGTAGTCTGACTGTGAAATCTGTGGCAATTTTGTTGTACTTGAGGGATTACAATTTTGGACTGAAGATGAGTGAAGAACACAGAGAGCAGACATGTATACTGACATAAATATTAGTAATTGAAGCTACTATGTGTACCTATTCCTAAGTACAAAACATGCAATTAGCATGCTTAAGAGCACTTTTGTTATCCAATATTTATCTTGTTTTACTTCTAAATTATACAAACGTGAGTTTAAGATAAGTTCAGTGAATGTTGTTTGGATGTCATAGGGAATTCTGCAACAGAAGGCACTTGGTTGTTTTAAACCTCACCAGTCTCGACTAATACTCAAGTTTTATGTGACTTCAATCATATTCACACATTCACTTGGATACATGCAGGCTTGCATGCCTGTCCTCAGCTTACATTTGAATCCTATTGATGTTTCTTCTCCTTTCATTTTCTTTGTCGATATTTTCTACGCAAATCTATGACCAGAGAAAAATAGTTTATTGAGAAATTAGGAACTATAGAGCTTTATATTCACTATTTTATTAGTGTTGACACTCTGAATCTCAATGTACTTAATGTCCAGATGGGACGTGTTGATGGACATAATCCATATCTTAACAAGAAGGATTTGGCCTTTGACTGGACTAATGTCTACGAAGAGGCCTCTAGTTCGTCTTCAGCATTAGGTAAAGGGAAATTACTTTCTTTGTATTGTGCTAGGTACTTTTCTTTATTCTTCAGTTGTATCAGTTGCTTCATATATGTGTTATGTTGCTTAGCATTTCATTTCATGGCTGTTATTTGAGTACCTAATATGAGCTGGGAAGTAATCTTTGGAAGCATCATGCAAAACAAAGTATCATGAATTAAAAAATGCATTAATTGAATGCTGCAGGGCTTCACAGTTTGATGGACCTGGAACCACATCAATTTGAAACCATTTTTTACTACTTTTGGGTTTGGGCTTGTATACTTATTTCTTCATTATTTATTGACCCCTTCAAACGGCATGAAGGGAGAGTTGCAAGCATGCTTTTTGATTTCAGAATCTGAGCAATCGATGGTGCTTTGTTTCCATTCATGGTCATTAGTAATTTAGGAATGAAGGGCCGAAATAAGATTTTCATCTAAAAATCTGTATGATAGCATCTTTAATTTCAACATTTCAACATGCTTCCTTTCTTTGGTGCATCTGACTAAGATGTCGCCACATTATAATTCATATGTCAGATTTTTTTTTATACTTTGATTTTCACTTTCTTGTTTTGCTGCCTTTGTACGTTGAGGGTTCCATTTATGTATACTTCTAAGACATAGGTCATGCTCCCGGATGCCTTTTTGTAACAAATTTTAATCTATAGAAAGAAAATAAAAAAATAGCTGTGCTGCAACAATTTTATAGATCCATTGACTATTACTGATTGTGAGAAGAGACTATGTTCTGATCAGTTAGAATGGAACTGTGCTCTCTGTGTGTGTGTAATCATTGAATAAATTAAAGGTGTTTGAAATATCAGTTTCAACTTTTGTAAGGTTGTTTATCTATTGCCAAAAATATATGTTAGTTGGAAGTGGTTTGATAAAGCTTAATCTAACTTTCATATATTTTTTGTCGTTTTGAGTTTCTGATTTATGTGAGCAAGCAGAACAACTTTAACTTTCAGGTTTATTGTGATCCATTTCATGAACTCAGTTCAGAGTATATTGCATTTTAATTTTTGCTATAATTTTAAATGCTGTTTACTGTCTCTATGATATCAATTAGCACTATCTAATTCTTACAAACTTGTAGTTGTAGAGACTTCAGCAAATAAAGATGAGACTAGTGAGTCCTTGGACCTAAAAGAAGGTACAGATTCAAAGGAACCTGATGTAAGTGAACGAAAATTGAGAGAGTTCATTTGTGGTGAGGAAGCATTAAGGATATCTCCCACTGAGCCATACTGTTTATGCCGTCCAATCCGCAGAGGACACTTGAATATCTCACAACAATATCCTATGCAGCAGGTACTTATCACTTATGAATGAAAAATACAATCAATGGAAGTTACTTATATCGAATAGATACCTTGTGGTTCACAGATGAAGAAAAACATATATCTTTTGTGGTTTTGTAGTGATTTGGAATATCAGGAGGGAGCAGAACGCTCATATTTTTGGGGGTGTTTCGTTGTCTTTAGATGCCCTATGGGCAAGGATTTTCTTTGGGGCTCCTTTATGGTGTTTGCCTCAGGTCTTGTTGAAGTGAGTGTTTCTTTTAGATATGAAGAGGGATTGGGTAGCTTTTCTGCATTTTTAATTTTCTTCCGTTTTTGGTTTTGTTGAGGACTTGATGTCTTTGATGGCCTTCTCCTGGGAGGATACCCTATCCTCCTCATTTGTCTCTTTCTTCTTTCCTTATATAATTTCTTCTATTATTGAAAAAATAATATAGATACAAGTTTCATGAAACTTTGGATATTAAGTTGACTATCGTTTCATATTGTAATGTCAAAACTTACTTGATGTTTCTGCATGGTTATAAAATTTAATATTTTATGCTTTGAATGTAAGACATGTTAAACAGGCTTCATTAAAATAAGAAACATCTTTTGTATGACTGGTTGTACCTGATTTTACTTAAAAAACATTAATCACAGAAGAAATCAAAGAGAGAGGGAGAGAGAGAAGGAAATTCTTCTTTGCCACTTGACTACTTGCATATTACAGGTACTTGAAGACCTGCAAGCTATTTGGGACTGGATTTTGATAGAGAAACTGCATATTCCTCGCAATGAAAGGAACATGTACTCTGCTGTTCTTGTGATGCCTGAAACATTTGATAATCGTGGTATCTAGATCTCTTATAGTCAAATTCTTCTAAAATGTAAAATGTTCCTCTTTTCTTGTCAGACAGACAGACAGGTCTGATAATTAGTTTAGATTCTTAGCACCAGTTTAACAACTCTCTGCCAAATTTATGCAGCATTTGCATCTTCTTTATTTGAACTGCTGCATGATATGAAATCAAATGTATATATTGAAAATTTGGAACAAAATATAGCATATTTTCTTTAACACCTATTCTTGTATGCCTTGAAACATCAATGTATGGAACTTTTGTGCAAAGGTCATCTCACTGACGTTAAAATTGTTTTTGTCACTGGGCATCTTACCACCTGAGTTGCATGTACTCTATTTCTTAGTTTGAACTGAGAGATGGTCCATTTAGTAAAATCAAATATCTACTTTTTAGTTGTTTGAAATAGATTCTCACAAGATGTTGACTTGGTTCTTAACTTCTTATTGCAATCTGTTGTAAATTTTCTTTCTGATTTTCCTTCCTAGTTATTTATCAAACTCAAGATGCCATCTAGTTTACCTGGTCTAGGATAAAAAATAAGTGATGTGTCAACTAGAAATGTTAGAAATATTTGTTATGTATTATTCAACATTCACAGGGAATTTATACAAGTTGCTGCAGCTCCTTTAATCATGGAGTATATTGTGTGTGGCAGATAAACAATAGTGATACAGCTCCTACACCTCCTTTAATCATGTAGAATATTGTATGGCAGACAAACAATAGTGGGAGAAAGAAAGAAGAATAATAGTGAACTAACCCTACTGACCCTATTTGGTCCTACAATCCAACACTCCCCCTCAAGTTGGTGCATAGATATCAAATATGCCCAACTTGGTAATTAAATATTCAAAATGTGATCTTGAGAGTCCCTTAGTAAGGATGTCAGCTGTTTGTTGATTTGAGGGTACAAAGGACATACAAATGATTCCAGCCTCCAGTTTTTCCTTAATGAAATGTCTGTCAATTTCAATATGTTTGGTCCTATCATGTTGGACTGGATTATGTGCTATGCTATTGCAGACTTGTTGTCACAATATAGTCTCATAGGTCCATCCCAATTAATCTTCAAATCTTCTAGGATGATCTTCAACCAAAGTAACTCACACACCCCTTGAGCCATAGCTCGAAATTCTGCTTCTGCACTAGATTGTGCTACTACACCTTGCTTCTTACTTCGCCATGTCACAAGGTTCCTACCAAGAAATGTACAGTATCCGGTAGTTGATCTTCTACCAATAATGGATCCAGCATAGTCTGCATCTGTGTATGCTTCAAGTAAAAGACCTCCACTTCTTTTAAATAATATACCTCTTCCTGGTGTCCCTTTGAGATATTGTAATACCCGATGAGCTGCTTGTAGATGAACCTCTTTTGGATTGTGCATAAACTGACTAATCACACTTACTGCATAAGCTATATCTGGTCGTGTGTGTGATAGATAAATGAGTCTTCCCACTAATCGCTGATACATTTCTTTATTCACTGTGATGTCTCCTTCTGCTTCTCTCAATTTATGATTAAGATCAATCGGGGTATTTGCAGGCTTGCATGCTGTCTTGCCTGTTTCTTTGAGGAGATCTGTGACATATTTTTGTTGAGAGATAAAAATGCCTTTCTTAGAGTGAGCCACTTCAATCCCAAGGAAATATTTTAGTCTTCCTAGTGCCTTGATCTCCAATTCTTCAGACAAGTGTTGGCTTAGGACTAGTTGTTCTTTGTCATCATTTCCTGTCACTATTATATCATCAACATATACCAATAGAGCTATAACTCCCTTAGATGAATGTTTGATGAATAAAGTATGATCTCCTTGACTTTGTCTATATCCCATGGCTTTCATAACCCTAGTAAATCTTCCAAACCATGCTCGAGGGGATTGTTTGAGTCCGTATAGAGTCTTTCTTAATTTACACACTGATTGATCAGATGAGCTATTCTCATAACCTGGTGGAATCTGCATATAGATCTCCTCTTCTAATTCTCCATGTAAGAATGCATTTTTTACATCGAATTGTTGCAAATTTCAATTAAAATTAGCTGCTAATGACAACAAAATCCTGACAGTGTTCATTTTTGCTACTGGAGCAAATGTCTCCAAGTAATCAATTCCATGAGTTTGTGTATAACCCTTTGCCACCAATCTCGCCTTATATCTTTCTATAGACCCATCTGCTCTATACTTTACTGTATAAACCCATTTACACCCTACTGGTTTTTTTCCTTCAGGTAATTTGACCAGTTCCCAAGTATTGCTTTTCTCTAATGCATTCATCTCCTCATTCATGGCTTGTTTCCATTTCTCATCAGATAAAGTCTCGGATAAGGTGGTAGGAATGGAGATAGTGTTTAGGCTAACAAGAAAAGCCTTGTGAGATAGTAAGAAATTCTTGAATGACATGAAATTTGAGAGAGGGTATAAAGGTCATTTTGTGCATTCTCTAGTTCCTTTCCTAATGGCAATAGGGGGAGTGTATACACAAGATGACTTGTGTGTGATCCCTTCCTGTTGGAAATATGGAATTAAGACTTGATTGAAATAGTCTTTAGCATTATCTGATCGAAAACGTTTAATGCTAACTCCAAATTGATTTTTGATCATAGAATGAAAGTTTGGGAGAACACTACTAACATCAGATTTGTTTTTAAGCAAAAAGATCCAAGTAACACGGGTACAATCATCAATAAATGAAACAAACCATCGTGCCCCAGAGATATTAGAAATAGTAGAAGGCCCCCAAATATCACTGTGAATGAGATAAAAAGGAGTTGAGCATCTTTTATTACTTACTGAAAAAGGTACATGTTTGTGTTTAGCTAGCTCACACACTTCACACTGAAAATTTTCAATATTCAATCCTTTAAACAAAGAAGGAAATAAGATAATAAGGGTCCCAAAAGATGGATGTCCAAGACGTCGATGATAAAGCCAAATTTTTTCTTTATTAGATAAATGAGATTCAGAAATAAGGGATTGAGGTAACTTGCTTTGAGTGATACTTGAATTATTCAGTGTTTCAAGGTAGTAGAGGCCATCTCGTTCTCTAACATGTCCAATCCTCCTCCCCGAATCTTTGTCCTGAAAAGTACAACAATCATGATAAAACATGACATTGCAACATAAATCTCGAGTGAGTTTTTGAATAGAGACAAGATTAGTGGATAATTTAGGAACATGAAGAACATTTTTTAATAGGAGAGATGGGCTTATTCTGACATCTCCTATACCTGCTACAGTAGTCAAAGATCCATTAGCTGTGGCTATTTTTCTATTATTTGGGCAAGGAGAATATGTGCAAAAAACATTTAGTGAGTAGGTCACATGGTCAGTGGCACCTGAGTCCATGACCCAAGAAGCAGCAAAGAACTTATCCGAGACATGTAATCCAACAGAAATAGGAAACTCACCTGTATATGCTAATGAGCAAGTACCAAGGTTGCAAATAAGGGTTCTCAACCTTTCTACCTCATCTTGATTGAGATAGATTGATTCTTGTGGTGTTGTTGCTATGTGAGCCTGAGAATTACTTCTTGCCTATCCTCCCTTCTGTCCCCATTCTCGACTTGGTGGTTTTACATGAAGTTTCCAACATCGTTCTCGAGTATGACGTGCTTTCTTGCAATAAGTGCACCATAAGTTGTCCTTACCATCAGCTTTATAGATTTTCTGTTGATCTGATTTTCCAGCCATTAGTGCTTGCTCTGAGTTAGTTCCAATTTTTGCCACCATAGCAGAATTATTAGTACTTGATGGCTTAAGTATCAACTCTCTTCTACTTTCTTCACCATGCACTATTGCCACTATTTCATTAAAACAAGGAACTTCTTGTTTACCAAGTATTTGGATTCGTACTTGGTCAAATTCTGGATTGAGTCCAACCAAAAAATCATAGACTCGATCTTGTTCAATGAAATCTTTTAGAATAGCAGCATCCTCAGGACACTTTGTTTTTATTGTCCTATAATGATCAAGTTCCTGCCAGAGAGATTTTAATTGATTGGCATATTCAGTAACTGACTTACCCCCTTGTTTAGCAGCTGTTGTCTTTACCTTTACCTCATATACTTGGGCAGCATCCTTAGCTTTAGAATATGTTTGTTGAACAGTATCACAAATATCTTTGGCAGTGATCAAGAACATACAAGTATCACTGATTTGAGGAATCATTGAATTCCATAACCATGCCATAATCATGGAGTCTTCTTCATCCCATGTTTCAAATGTAGGATCTCCTGGCTTCGGTCCTGTTCCCGTAAGATGACTTAGCTTACCTTTCCCTTTGAGTATGGTGCGAATAAGTTGAGACCATTTAAGATAATTCTTGCTATCTAGTCTGTAGGTAGCTTGAATATGTTGTAGTTTCCCGTACTGTTGGGTTTGGCCACTTCCCCTTGATTCAATAACCTCAGACATAATAGATATATATAGTCTTAATCCCTCTAGTTTTTTTTTTTTTTTACTATGAGCAAAACCAGAGGAGAGTATGTCTTCTGTGAAGGAAACAAAGAATCAAAGGCAGCAAAACACCAGGAACAGCAGAAACAGAGGATAGGTTTAGAGATGAAAAATAGAGAAAGAAAATACTAGGTGCAAGGTAAAACAAATACTCCAGCAATGAAGGCTGGGTTAGGAGTTGAGAACTTCAGCAATGAAGGCTGGTCTGGGCAGTAAAGTTAACTAGTAATAAAGGCTGGGTGAAGGACAATTAAGGCCGAAACCAGCTTGCAGGGTGATCCAACTACTTCACAGCTTCCACCAGCGAAGGAGCAGCAATGATGCACTTCCTCCAGCGAAGGAGCAGCAATGAAAGCACCAGCAGCAACAAGGCTAGAAACAGCAAACAAAATGGGTTGTGATGCACATAAATTGCAATGAAGGCAAATGAGGAAAACACTAGGTGCAAAGCAGGGAAAAACTCCAGCAATGAAGGAAACTGCAATGAAGGCAGAGGAGGAAAACACTAGGTGCAAAGCAGGGAAAAACTCCAGCAATGAAGGCTGGAAGGAAGGCTGGAAGAACACTCAAAGAGCATAACCTTGCTCTGATACCATGTCAACTAGAAATGTTAGAAATATTTGTTGTGTATTATTCAACATTCACAGGAAATTTATACAAGTTGCTGCAGCTTCTTTAATTATGGAGCATATTGTGTGTGGCAGACAAACAATAGTGATACAGCTCCTATACCTCCTTTAATCATGGAGAATATTGTGTGGATAGCTCCTACACCTCCTTTAATCATGGAGAATATTGTGTGGCAGACAAACAATAGTGGGAGAAAGAAAGAAGAATAATAGTGAACTAACCCTACTGACCCTATTTGGTCCTACAATCCAACACGATGCTTGTAGACATTAAATAATTTGAGCGTCCAAAATATGTAGTCAATTCATCTCTTAGTTCAAAGCTGGTTTGGTTTCTAAGTCATGTTCTGTGATTATGTATCTTTCATAAAATATGTGGTTAGATGACTTGCTGTAATTTGATAGGGGCAGATTAATAATTTTTGGCATCATTATCTTGCATTTTACATTTGTCACGCTTCATTCTTTATAGCATCCAAGTGATGAGAAAATGATAATGAATAATATATTAATATTATTGTTCAGTAAACATTTTGGGATTACAACGATGCTTTCCTGATCCTTTTAAGTTGAATAAAAGGAAGAAAATTAGATTAGATGGTTTAAGGATGTCAGAGATTATAGTAAAACTATTCATAGACTTTCACTTAGCAATTTAATCTTTTGAGTTGAAATGATCCTTGACATAGTATTAAAGCCTCTATGTGACCAAGTAGTTAGGAGTTTGATCCTTGCTGCCATCATTCTTCATAATAAAATGGTATTTCAGCACAAGATAGGTGGGCTTGTGATATTTCAGCCCCCATTCTTCAAGCCTCTGTGGTTCTTTCATTTTTGCGTGACAGAATTCTTTTAAAAGTCATATTTTCATGCTTTTATTATAGTAATTTTATGTTTTGATCATTGCCACAAGCAGAAATAAAGGAAATGTTATCTATAGTGCTGCAAGAACTCCACTTCGGCTCAGCTGTAGTACACCAGGTATGACTTTTTATCTTAATTTTTCTTATTGACATGCTGAATGCAGGACCAAATTACTATTATTATGATCACCATGATTATTAATTATTATTATATTATTATTTTTAATTAAATTATTTTCATCCTATCTAGAAGTAATGTCCCAAATGCAATTCCTGTGACTTCAGGTTGAAAAGCTGTAGACTATTATCTGGATCAGCTGCCTGATTTACTTGTTAACAAATGCATTCATTTCATTTCATTTTATTTTTGCTCTGTGATTTTTTAGCTGAAAAATGAAACTGTGTCCGGTGAAATGTATGGGACATACCTAGTGAGATCACTTGTTCATTGTGAGAGTAAGAGGAGAAAATCTTGACCATCGGATCTTGGATGAATGGTCAAGATTAAAAATACCTAAACACTTAGAAAAGTCACACGATTTTATTTTTTAATCTTGACCATTCATGCAAGATTTAATGGTCAGTAATTGCTCCTCTCACTTAACCATGCTCTCACTATCTATGTCCCATATAAATTTATGGCTTCTTAGCATTATGGTTCACATGTTCATATATATTTGCTATATAAATTATATAGAATATTCTTATGCATTTAAATAACTTGTATGAGATATGTAATCCATATGAACTCTCTTTTGGAATTTAAAAAGGAAACTATTTTGTCAGGGTTTTTGTTGTGTCTTGATTGGTCCAAGAACTAGATTGTACAAACCAGAAACAAATCCCTCAAACCCGAATTGCTAGAACAGGAACACACATTCAGCAAGCAAGAATTGAGAAATTCAGAAACAAGAAGACCAAGATTGAGTGGTTCAGTCAATGTGACCTAAGTCCACTATAGTGTAGCTCTTATTGATGACTTGAATGAATTACAATACTCCTCTAGGCCAGATTACAGAATGCAGCCTCTCTCTGGTGTTTTTCTCTCTCGCACAGAATACACAAAGCCAATTCCCCTTTTATGCCTGATTGCCCCTATCTCAAGTCTCTCTTTTTTCTCTAATCAATAATGCCTCTCCTTCTCTTTTTCAGCCACTCCCTAGACTCTTATATACCTCCTAAGCGTCTAGCATTTTATTGTAACTGAATGGAATCTGAAAATGCCTCCCACAGACCCAGTTATGCTGCTGCAGCCAGTTTAGTGCAATAGTTAGTTATAATGCCTTAACTAACTTCCAGCTTGGTATTTAGTTGTGTTTGTAATTTTGAGACACAAATAACAGTTTTGCCATTAGTTTCTGATGATGTCATATGGAATTGGTTGACCAGGAAGGTCTTGCTGCAGTTTTTGGAAATGGATTATCAACAGCATGTGTTGTAAATATTGGTGCTCAGGTGACATCAGTCATATGCATAGAGGTAAGTGCAATTTCTGTGTCTTTTACCTTCTACTTTTCATAACACAACTTGTTTGGCATTGAGTTTGGTGTAATCCATAATTGCAATTTCTATTATGATATCTTGGAATAAATTTATAAAACTTGCCTGAATGTGAAGCAAGAATGTGTCTCTATGGATTAATAGTTCTACGATCCATGTATGCTATTTTTATGACCATTTTATCATTGTCAATCTAGCACCGCCGGACATTAGATTCATAACAACTATCATGGTCTTAGCTCTTATTGAAATATCCTGTTTTGTGATTTCCATGTTACCCTCACTACTGCGATGCTCATGTAGGAATTGAGATTACACTTGTCATCATACAGTTGAAAGTTATCACTGCTTCTATCATTGCAAGAACGACCTTGAAATAACAATTTGTGCCATATTATTGATTAGTTTAAAATGGACAATAATTGCCTGGACAATATTCTTGAATCTTGAAAATATTGAACATTTTCTTACTTAATGTTGCATGCTTTGGTTTTAATGATTTTTCCTTTACTGGTCGCAGACACCATACATTAGCTCTAGCAATAGCCTGAAGTTAACTATTAAATTGATTTCTCTCCATGCCTATCGGCAGTTCTAATTGATAGAATAAACAGATGGTGACAACTTTTGGGAAACTAAGTTTCCATAGTGTACTGCTTCCTTTTATTTTATTTTATTTTTTCAGGATGGAGGTGCTCTACCTTTAACTGTAAAGACTTTACCTTTTGGTGGTGAGGTATGAACCTAGTTTCACAATTCTACTAATTTCTGATCTTTGAAAATAGGTTGAAACTTCAAAGATATGCAGGTATTGATGTGCTTAATACACCTTTTATTTGTTTTGTTTTGACCAAGCTTTTCTTTGCTGTAGTTTGGCAACTATGTCACTTTCTTTTATTCATAATATTGCATAAACTTTAAAGTAGTTAAGTCAGATAATCTGGTTCCTGTATGAGGAGATATTTGAACCACTGTGCTCATGAAACAAGTACATATTACACATCGTAATCATAGGATTTAAACTTTAAAGAGCCTACACTTTGACAATTCTTTAATGTGTGTTTATGAGCGAGGTTATTTTGAAGAAATAGTCCAGGTAGTCAAGTTGTGTGTATTTGTCTACAATGTTATTTCTGCAGGACACATGCTTCATAGCTTAATGGTTCTCCTCCCCTCCCATCCTTCTTTCCTTTTCTATATTCTTTCTAAGGAAATAGAGCTCAAATTGTCCACTTTGGATGCATTAATTGTGGGACTCAAAATACTTTATTCTTGATGCAGACAAGAAGTAATTTTAAATCTCTATGCTTCCAGTTTTAGCATTCCTGAGCTCCAAATAAATCTGGAGAAGGCTTTTGTATGAATGACCTAGACATGATTTTGGAATGTTGAAATACTGTTGGATATATCCTTTGCTTTTGCCCTCTTTGCTTATATAACTTGAGTTACAAGGTAACTGTATATGGGGTACCCTGACCCACAACTATTCACCACTATTGTTACGTCTATGCCTACCCCATAGGTGTATGGTTGTTTGCCTTGTACTTGTCAACCTTTGAGCAAGAACATAGATTGTGTGCATATCCACCATATATTTTACCAGGGTACCCAACCTTGACAGTCAATCTACCGTCATCCTAATTAAAACTACTTGCTAACCTTCTCTATCACAATGGCAAAGCAAATCTTCAACATATGACTCGCATCTGCCAACCACTATATCAAACAACTTCAAATTATTACTTCAATGCAGCCCTTGCAATCTGCAACAACAACAACAACAACAATTAAACATTTTTCACTAGGTGGAGTTAGTTACATGGATCAAATGATACCATAGTGGTATATTATAAATGAGATCAATAGAGAAATTATTAATTATTAAATCTTTTTAATGGTTTCACTTATTATTTACTTTGACCTCCTTCTATCTCTAGTTATCGAACTATTCTCTATCTGATCTACTATTCTTAGTAGAGTTTCTGCGGGTCTTCTCCACATATAACCAAACCACTTTAAGCGAGATTTCACAATTTTCTCCACGATAGGTGTTACCCCAACTTTTTCTCTAATACACTCATTTTTATCCACACATCCAGCGCAAAATTTTCGTCTCTACGATATTGAATTTATCTTTATATTGTCTTTTAACCGTCCAACATTCAATACTATACAATATTGTAGGTCTTATAGCTGTATGTTAGAATTTTCTTTTAACTTTAAGCAAAACTTTTCTATCACAAATGACACCCAAAGTCTTTTTCCATTTCATTCATTCCTCTCGAATCCTATGGTTTACATTTCCTTTACTTCACTGCAATCTGCATACCATACAAATGACATTGCCATCATAATTGCTTCAAATCCAACTATACAAACATCAGTACTCATCCACATAGAACTATTGACAGCACTTATCTTGTTCACATTAAACTATTGACAGCACCTTGAATGTTATTCTCCACAAAGTATGAAGCTTTGACACAACAACCAAGCTTTGTTGCCATATCAATGAAGCACTTGATTTCAAAATGAATTTTGTAACTCCAATAGTTATAATCAACAATAGCCTTTTGTTTTATTTTTTGTAGGTTAGCAATGCAAGCTCTGAAATCTGTGCCTCATTTAATTAAAAAAATCTTGATTATCATTTTGTGGTCTGGTTCTCCTTTATGTGATCTATTTGCGTTCTCTGTCTATTTGTTGGTGTAGTTGTATACTTGTTATAATTTTTGTAAGTACATAGCTGAGCTCATATTCCATGTTCCTAATTTTGTGTTCTTTGCTACTATTTTAGTATTTTTTTTTTTTTTTAAATTTGGTCAAATAATGACTTCAAACTTTCAGGATATATCTAGGTGCTTTCTCTGGACTCAGAGACATCACCAGAATTGGCCACAAATTCGCACTGATATTTTGACAAAACCTATAGATACGTTAATGTTGAACCGACTGAAAGAGGCATATTGTGAAATCAAAGTGAGTTCTATTACTTCTATCTCTTTTAGCTGATATACTACTTTACAATCCCCGTGCCTTGTTACCAAGTCTGGAGACCTTTACTAGAGTGATTTAAAGTTTAAATTCGTGCGTGAGGAGAATTTATAATTTGTACATGGGTTGCACATCCAATTCGCTTGTGTATGGATATATTTTTCTGGTTTCTAAAGAACAAGGAAAAGAAAATAGAGGAAGAAAAAGAGAAAGCGAGGAATAAATTTGTTGCCTCTAACAGGTGCAACATCTCAGTTTGCCTATGCAATGCACCATGAAACATCTCTTTCCTGCCCCACATAGATGTTATATGTAGATGAAATCCTAAAAATCATTTTTGTGGATGAAAATAGTTTTTTTTTTCTGGGAATGGATGGAGTGTCTTTGTTTCCTTGGTCTGGCTTGATAACTGAGAGGTACAGGTGGCAATTAGGTAATTAATTATGAAGAAGTTGCATAGTTGTGAGATAACAATGTGTCAAGAACCATTTGAACTTGAAAGTTTAAGCTATTGAGTGAAGACTTATAAATAGTTTTATTATAATCTTTAGCATGTCCACTCACACGAAAGTCTTTTGGGCTCGTAGTGCAGACAAAAAACAAGCCCACTATATCTTTGTTGAAGATATTGTAGATGTCGGCCCACTTAGCCTGAGATAAGCCTTAATTAGTTTGTTATTTTATTTTTAGTAGTTATCCAGTTGTTTATTATTTTTTAGTTAACTTTTTTTTCCAGTCTTTATTAGGATTATTATTATCTTTTATTTGTGTTATCATAATCTCAATATTATCGGGATTTAGTTATCCAAGATGCTTATAAATCCTGGTTATGCTCTTGTATCTATTACTGAAGAGAATAAGAAATAATTTTCCTTGAAAGTTTCCTCTCTGGTGCAAATTTTCACATGGTATTAAAGCAGTGCCGTTGAGGGGAGACCATGGCCAGCTTTAAACAGGCTCTCATCGAGTTAAGCAATGATGGATAGAAGGAATCTTCTTCCGCCCTAAGCCTTACAATTAACCCTACTCTCTCAACTACCTCCCTCATCAAATCATACAAACTAAATGGAAGGAATTTTCTACAATGGTCTAGGCCTATCCAAATGATCATCCGAGGTAAAGAAAAAATTGGATTTCTTGAGGGAACCATACCAAAACCAGCCCCCACATATCCTATGTACACTACTTGGGACACCCAAAATACCCTCATAATGTCATGGCTTATCAATTCTATGGAAGAACGTATTGGAGCCCTATACCTTATTTGTCCTACAGCCAAAGATATTTAGAATAAGGTAAGAATTGCCTATTCTAACCTTGAAAACTCAGCACAATTGTGTGAGTTGAGGGATAAAGCAAGGGACCTCAATCAAGGGAATTTAAGTGTAATCGAATACTTCACCACTCTTACCAAACTATGGCAAGAACTGGACCTCTTTGAACCCAATAAATGGTGTGATAGATGCCAAGATAAATACATTAAGTTGGTAGAAAAAATTCGCACATATAATTTTTTTGCAGGACTAAATAAAGACTTAAATGAAGTTAGGGGAAGAATTTTGGGAATCCACTCATTACCACGAATTGAGGAGGTATTTGCAGCAGTCTGAAGGGAGGAAAGCATAAGAAATTTGATGCTGGGTAATTATCAAGGGCCTAGTCAAACTAAAGCTTCTGCCTTAATGTCTAGGAATATGGAGCAGACCCGAAGAGAAGAAGATAGGCATGGAAATGAGGACCTCTAGTGTGACTACTGCCAAAAAACTAATCACACCAAAGAAACATGTTGGAAACTACATGGGAAACTAGCAAATAACCCAAGCCATGAGAAGCAACAAGGGCAGCACCCCAAAGACAGTAGAGCCTACCAATCCAGTGCTACTCAACCCTAACAAAGAACAACTTGAGAGGCTCTATAAACTCCTTACACCAGAAAAACCCACTATTACCTCTCTTATAGCCCAACAAAGTAACTATCTCACTACTCTTCACTAACAGGAAAATAGGACTCTGGGTTATTGATTCTAGTGCATCAAACCATATGATAGGTAATGCACAGTTTTTTACCACTTATACTCTTTATTCCAGCCCTATAATTGTAAAAATTGCAGATAGGTCCTTATCCCTAATTGCTAGAATGGGAACAATTTAGATTAACCCAAAATTTACTCTTAAATTTGTTTTACATGTACCAAAATTATCTTGTAACATCTTGTCTATTAGCAAACTATCAAAAGACGTGAGTGTTAAGTAGTTTTCTCACAAGATAATTGTGTTTCCAAGGACAAGAGCTCGGGGAGGAGGATTGACAATGTTAAGGAGTATGAAGGGCTATACTACTTCGATTTCGATGAGGATAAACAAGTTTTAATTGCTAGTTGGGAAAACTTTTCAAGATCAAATCAAGTTACGTTGTGGCGTTTTAGGTTAGGACATCCTAGTTTTGCTTATCTAAGACATTTGTTCTTTTTGTTATTCAATAAAGGTGATATTTTTCAATGTGAAATATGCAATTAGCCAAGCATCAAAGATCTGTGTTTAAATCTAGGCTATATAAAGCCACCAAATCCTTTTCTATGATCCATAGTGTTATTTGGGGGGCCTTTAAGATCTCACAATATTTATTCAAAACCATGGTTTATAACCTTCATGGTTGATCATACTAGAGTGAGCTAGTTATTTTTGCACAAAGACAAATCAAAGGGCAAACAAACTTTCATAAATTTTCACAAAATGGTCGAAACCCAATTCTCCTAAAAAATTCAAATTTTACACACAAATAATAGAAAAGAATACTTTAATCAGACGTTAGGCAACTATCTCAAAGAAAATAGCATTATTCATCAAAGTACATGTACTTATACTCCCTAACAAAATAGAATAGCTTAAAGGAAAAATAAACACTTGTTGGAAGTTGCTAAATTTATCATGTTCTCTATGAACACACCAAAACAATTTTAGGGAGATGCCATTCTTATTGCATGCTACCTAATAAACAGAATTCCTACTAGTGTCCTCCAATTTCAAACACCTTTAGACACCCTCTCCTAATACTTTCCCGAAAACAAAACCTTTAACACTTCCTTTAAAATTTTTTGGGTGCACTTCACAACAAATTTGATCCTAAAGCCCAAAAATGTATATTCATCGGGTATGCTACAAATCAAAAAGGGTATAAATGCTATATTTAAAAAAAAAAAAAATTCTGGTTACTATAGACCTCACCTTTGAAAATGTCTCTTCCTTTCCCAAAATTTCCCTTTAGAGGGAGGAAACCAATGAAGGAAATTTTTTATAATATTCCTCTCATATCCTTGATACCACCAAGATATATACCCTACCTTTGTCTTGGATGACTCTAAATAAACAGAAAACCCAGATAACTTGGAACTGGAGGAAATCTTCGATATCAGCCCTGAAACCAACCTAAAAAATGATGCTGACAGTCCTGAAACCAGAACTGTAAACCCAAAAAATGATGACCAGTCTCAAAAATCACAACTCAAACCTAAGCTTTGGGTTTATACTCATCGGAAAGGGCAGGTAGCTTCTGAGACTCCTGAAACTTATCATGAACCTGATCCCAATTCAAGTAATACTATTGATTCTAGTTTATTGGAAGATTCCTATTATTTACTGATTGCCTTGAGAAAAGGCCCCTGCACATGCACCCAACACCCGATAGATAATTTTGTGTAGCTAGATCACTTATCAGACTCCATGAAGGCCTTTGTAGCGAAATTAGAAGTTCAAATTCCCAAAAATATTGAAGAAACTCTTAACCAACTAGAATGGAGAGCAGTTGAGGAAGAAATATTTGCCTTTAAGAAAAATGAGATATGGAAAGTTGTAAAAAAACCGAGATGCTACACCAGTGGGGTGAATATAGGTATTCACTGTAAAATATAGATCTAATGGGGAGATTGAGAGGTACAAAACTCACTTGGTATCAAAAGGGTTCATTCAAACCTATGGAATTGACTATCAGAAAACATTTGCTCCAGTAACATTTGCATCTCCTATTCGAGTTCTTCTCTCACTAGCTACTAATTTTGATTGGTCTCTCTATCAATTAGACATAAAAAATAGTTTTCTCAACGGAAACTTGACTAAAGAAATGTATATGGAGCTACCTCCTGACTTTAAGAGTCAAATTCAAGATGGACAAGTTTGTAAGTTGAAAAAATTCATCTATGGCCTAAAACAATTACTAAGAGCATGGTTTGAGAGATTTACTAAAACTATTCTTCAAATAGGCTATCAAGCCCGGATAAAAGAGAAGGGTTGTGTTAGGCGTGCGACAGCCAACGTAAAACTTTGTCGTAACCGCATGAACATAGATAAACGAAGCAATAGTGTTAAAGTTAGGTCGTTGCTCGGAAGCAACGCGCTGTATAGCTTGGGTGCAGTGTCAAAAGAGCAAGGGCCGCTGCATCGGCGTCCGGATGCAGTGAAAAATAAGCAAGGGTTCCCACACTTTAATGAACGGGTGTGGGCAAAGAAATTAGTTGATGAGGGTAGGATCCGTTTTGGAACTTGAAATGTAGGCACACTCATAGGAAAATCAATGGAAATAGTTGATACCATGATTAGGAGAAAAATCAATATTATGTGTCTACAAGAAACTAAGTGGGTAGGAGAAAAGGCAAAAGAATTAGATTCTTCTAGTTTTAAACTTTGGTACACCGGTAAGACAAGAACTAGTAATGGTGTAGGTATAATAGTTGATAAGGAGTGGAGAAACAATGTAGTAGATGTGAAAAGATTAGGAGATAGGATTATAGCTTTAAAGATTGTAGTTGAGCAGGACACTTATAATGTGTTTAGTGTATATGCACCTCAAGTTGGATTAGAGGAGCATCACAAGAGAACTTTTTGGGAGGATCTAGAAGGTTTGATTCAAGAAATACCTCTGGGAGAAAAGATTTTCCTAGGAGGGGATTTGAATGGTCATGTAGGGAGGGAATCGAAAGGATACGAGGGTACACATAGAGGTTTTGGATTAGGAGATGTAAATGAAGAGGGTAAAACTATCTTGGATTTTTCTTTAGCCTATAATTTTACCATAGCAAATACTTGCTTTAGAAAGCGGATAGAACATCTTATCACGTACAAGAGTGGAGGAGCAAGCTCTCAAATAGATTTTTTCTTGGTAAGAAAATCAGATAGAAAGTTCTACACAAATTGTAAAGTCATACCCGGTGAGAGTTTGGCTATCCAACACAGAGTTTTAGTTTTGAACGTACGAGTTATGAGAATAGTAGAAAGAAAGAGTAAGAAAACAATTTCTAAAATTAGGTGGTGGTCTTTGAAGAATGAACAATAAAGGAATTTTCAAAGAAGAGTGGAGGAAGAGAGGCTTTGGGAGGTCCAAGGAAATGCTAATGATATGTGGGACGAGATGGCCAAAAGGATTAGGAATATAGCAAGAGAGATACTTGGAGAATCAAGAGGCATTGGACCTAAGGGTAAAGAATCTTGGTGGTGGGATGCGGAGGTGCAAGATAAGATTAAATTTAAAAGAGAGTGTTATAAGGAGTGACACTTATGTAAAGATAATGCAAATTGGGATAAATATAAAGCGGCTAAGAAAGACGCTAAGAAGGCTGTGAGTGAAGCAAGAACTAGAACTTTGGAGGGATTATATCAATCTTTAGAAACTAAGGAGGGAGAAAGAAAAATTTACAAGCTTGCGAAGGGTAGGGAAAGAAAGACAAGGGACCTAGATCAAGTGAAATGTATTAAAGATGAAGAGGGTAATGTTTTGGTAAGGGAGCATGATATCCAAGCACGATGGAGGAGTTACTTTTAAGGACTTTTTAACGAAGGGCATGAGTTGACCTATAACTTTGACAGACTTAATATTGCAGAAGAGGAACATAATTATGCTTTTATCGTAGAATCCAAGAGTTTGAAGTAGAGAAGGTTTTGAAGAGAATGGATAATGGCAAAGCAGTAGGACCTGATAATATACCTATTGAGGTGTGGAAAAGTTTAGGAAGGAAGGGTATAAGTTGGTTCACTAAGTTGTTTAATGTGATAATGAAATCTAAGAAAATGCTGGATGAATGGAGGAGAAGTACTTTAATCCCTATATATAAAAATAAAGGAGACATACAGAATTGTTCCAACTATCGGGAGATTAAACTCATGAGCCACACTATGAAGTTATGGGAGAAGATCATTGAGCAAAGATTAAGACAAGAGACTCAAGTTACAGAGAATCAGTTTGGATTTATGCCAGAAAGGTCAACTATGGAAGCAATTTATTTACTACGGAGATTGATGGAAAGGTATCAAAGCAGACAGAAAGATTTACATATGGTTTTTATTGATATGGAAAAGGCATATGACAGAGTGTTAAGAGAGATTCTATGGAAGGCTTTAAAAAAGAAAGGAGTACGTATTGCGTATATTTGAACAATCAAAGACATGTACGACGGAATAACGACTTGCGTGAGAACACAAAATGGGGATACAAAGGATTTTCCCACAACTATTGGACTACATCAAGGGTCTTCTCTGAGTCCGTATCTTTTTAATTTGATTTTGGACGCAGTTACTGAACATATACAAGAGTTGGGGCCTCAATGCATATTTTTGCCGATGATATAATCTTAGTTAGTGAATCGAAAGAGGAAATAAATATGAAGTTAGAGTCATGGAGACAAGTTTTAGAATCACATGGTTTTCGGATAAGTAGAAATAAAACAGAATATATGGAATGTATTTTTAGTAAGAGACGAACAAATACGAATGTAGACGTGAAACTTGGAGACTATATATTAAAACAAGTTACAAGTTTTAAATATCTTGGGTCCATTATACAAAATGACGGCGAAGTAAAGGAGGACGTAAACCATAGGATTCAAGCTGGATGGATGAAATGGAGGAAAGTTTCGAGTGTCATTTGTGGTAAAAAAGTGCCACTCAAAGTTAAAGAAAAATTCTACCGTACGGCTATAAGACCTGCTATATTGTATGGTACTGAATGTTGGGCGGTTAAAAGACAACATGAAGATAAACTCAACGTTGCAGAGATGAGAATGTTGCGCTGGATGTGTGGACACACCAGAAGAGATATAATTAGAAATGAGTGCATTAGAGAGAAAGTTGGGATAACACCTATTGTGGAGAAGATTGTTGAATCTCGCTTAAGGTGGTTTGGCCATGTCTGGAGAAGACCTGCAGAAGCCCTAGTGAGAAGAGTAGATCGGATGGAGAATAGCCCAATAATTAGAGGTAGAGGGAGGTCAAAGAAAACAATAAGTGAAAGTATTAAAAATGATTTAATAGTTAATAACTTATCTATTGATCTCATCCATGATAGGCCACTATGGCACTGTTGGATCCATGTAGCCGACCCCACCTAGTGGGAAAAGGCTTAGTTGTTGTAATGGTGGTAGATCAACCATCCCTTTTGTATATGTTGATGACATTATTTTGACAAGTGATGATTTCTCATAGATAAAATTCCTCAAGCGAAAATTGGCCAAGGAATTCCAAGTCAAGGATCTATGTATGCTAAGGTATTTTTTGGGGATGGAGATTGCTAAAATTAGATTTGGAATTTTCATTTCCCAAAGAAAATATACTCTTGATTTACTTAAGGAAACCGGACTACCTGGGTGTAAACGAGTTGACACCCCCGCTGACCTTAACATAAAATTTGGTGATCAAAAGACCTGCATTCTAGTGGATAAGGGTAGATATCAAAGACTTGTTGGCAAAATTATTTATTTAGCCCACACAAGACCCGAAATAGCCTATGCTATTAGTATGGTAAGTTAGTTTACACATGATCCTCGTGAAGAACACTTGGAGGCTATCATTAGAATTTTAAAATACCCCAAAGGTTGCCCAGGAAAGGGATTGTTCTTTAAGAAGGGACAGTCATGAGAAATTGAAGCATTCACTAATGCTGACTGGACAGGTTTAGTGACAAATATGAGATCTACCTCAGGATATTTCTCTTACATTTGGAAAAATTTTATAATTTGGAAAAGCAAAAAGCAAAATGTAGTAGTTAGAAGTAGTGCCAAGACTGAATTTAGATCTCTAGTTAATGGAGTTAGTGAATTAATTTGACTAAAACTTCTCCTAGAAGAACTTACAGTTGAAAGAAAAGGTTTTTTGAAGTTGTATTGTGATAACAAAGCAGCTATTAGTATTGCTCACAATTCGGTTCATAATGATAGAACTAAGTATATTGAAGTTGATCATCATTTCATCAAGGAAAAGGTTGAAGAAGGAACTATTTGTATTTCTTATGTGACTTCAAGGGAGTAAACAGCAGACATCCTCACAGAGAGTCTACCACGACCTATGTTTGAAAAGATGATTCATGTATACAATCCAGCTTGAGGGAGTGTTAAAGATATTGTAGATCTCGGCCCACTTAGTCTAAGATAAGCCTTAATTAGTTTGTTATTTTATTTTTAGTAGTTATCCAGTTGTTTTCTATTTTTCAGTTGACCTGTTTTTTCGGTCTTTATTAGGATTATTATTATCTTTGATTTGTGTTATTGTAATCCCAATATTATCAGGATTTAGTTATCCAAGATTCCTATAAATCTTGATTATGCTCTTGTATCTATTACCGAAGAGAATAAGAAAATAATTCTCCCTGAAAGTTTCCTCCCCGGTGCAAATCTTTACAGTCTTGTGCTAAACTTTAATTTTTTTATTTAAGAGAATAGAGATAGACAAAGATTGAACATATGACCACTTGGTCATAGAGGCTCTAATAATATCATGTCAGAATCATTTAACAAAATGGATTTTTTTGAATAGCTAGAATACTGACCAAAAAATATAAACTATTTGACCCAGAGAAGGAGCAATGAGTATTCCGGACTTCTGCTGTAAAATGGGTCAAAGAATAGTGTTAAAGAGACCACTGATCCCTCTGTTTTCTACTCTTTCTCAAGTCCTTTCTATTTATTTCTTCTCTCTGTCTGTTGTTTGGGTTAAGATCAAGACATACAAAAAGTAACTGTGGCCCTCGGCTGATTACTTATTTGTTTTTACTTTTTAAGATTACTTGGACCAACTGTGCTTTTTAAGGCCTTTCATTTTCACGGGGGCTCTTGGAAAGTCAGTAGTTCAACTTTTGTATTCTGACTATATTCTATCTATCCTTTATTTTATGGATCTAGTTTAATTAAATTCATGTACGACTTAAAAATTGGATTTATATTTTTTAATGGTGGAAAATTTTGGATTTATTATACATCTTATCACTAATATTTACACAATTCCAATTTTTCTTGGTGTTTCTTTATTTCCAAAACATTTTAGACATGTTTCTGTTATCTCTGCTTTTAATAAAGAGGAGGTAGTTATTTATCTTCAATGTTGCCCCAAATTTTCCAAAAACTTAGGCTCATCAAACTAAATTGAAATTTCTAAATAGCCGCACCCTCATTGTCTCTCTAAACTTCCTTTGTTCTTTCCAGTCTTATTTCCACTATTTTTTCACTTAACTCCACTCATGTATGTGCTTTTTACCATTTTCTAATATCTAGAAAGCCAATTTATCGTGTATTAGGATTAGAACAATGCTTTTAATGATTGACTTTAGGATATTGAATGTGTCTGATCACTGTAAAAAATATATCTCATATGGCTAATGCTGCTGGTCTATATGTGGACTTGCTTCCAAACTTGGATTCTTTTTTCTATCTATAGGAGGGGGAACTTGATGCTATTGCAGTGGTTCATTCCTACGAGGACGGAGTACCAGCTGGATCTCACAAGACAAGGCTCACTGCTCTTAATGTATGTCTCCTTTATTGACTACTTACGGCATATATCCTCTCATTTTGCCTTTAGACAATGCTGTACTGGGACATTGCTGATAGTTATCGCATAGGTTCCTCCTATGGGGTTGTTCTATCCAATGCTTTTGGTTCCTGATGTGTATCCTCCTCCACCTCGTACTTGGTTAGTATGCCCATGAAGTTATTTTTCTGTGCTATGATCAAATTTCTGAACAACTATATGCTTACACAAGTATAGTGGTCTGATCTGTTAGGTTTCACGACTATGAGGATATGTTAGAAGATACATGGCATATGGATTATCCACGAAGGTCTGACATGTCAGATAATTTCTATCCCAATGTTAATGTAGGATTACCTATGTGGGAGAGCTATCCAGTTTTCTCAACTAAGCCAAAGAAAGAAGAAAAAGTTGGCCTGGCAGAGGCTATCACCAACAGTATTCTCTCCGCCGGTAATCGTTTGTCATTTTCTCTGTTGTATATGGTGAGATTTAAAGTCTTATTATACTGTTTGGTGCTGTATTCACAGGTCGCATAGACCTCCAGCGGAAATTATTTTGTAGCATACAATTGGTAAGTTTTAGATGTTGTTGGTGTGTTTGTGTTCTTAATATTACATGTTGATAAGAAGGAATTGACATGTTTATCTGGTTTAGACGGGTGGAGTGGCTTTGACAAGTGGTCTGGTTCCTGCAGTGGAGGACAGGTTGGTTTGAATTTTTTCTGGCTTTTGCAGAATTAGGTGCCTAACAATTAGCTGAGTGGCTGTAAATATGATTGCCAATGATATTTCATGTAATTTTTTATGTACCACAATGAATGTCATGGTTGAGGAATTTGGGAAAGTATTAAGTGATTGGGAAAATATTATGGGATTGAAGTAGTTACATGTAGTGCGCCCAAAGTAAAAGATATAAGTCTCATTATGTAATAGTAGTATTAGTATAGGTACAGGTTTTGGGATAATTATTGTGTACGCATTTTGAGAGTCTATCAGTGAATATATCTGTTTTCTTTCCAATTTTTCTCTCTATCTTATCACTTTCCCTTATTGTCTCAATAATATCCCATAGGTTTTAGTGCCAAAAATTTCAAAAATTTTCCCTGCTCCTTTTGTATTATACATTTATAATTAAAGAAGAAAACTCAAATTTACTGGCATCCTTGTTAGTGTGACATTGCAACTGTAATAAATACAGCTATAAAATCTGTCTTGATACTTTATGATAGATATTGAAAGGCTACTGTAATCTCATTGATTTAATTACCTTAGGTTTCTGGTCCATATCAGACTAATTTTTTGGTTCCTCAGGTTGTAATTTCCACATCAGATTTATCCACTTCTTGAGCTGTTTTATCTCGCCCTCATCCTGTTAAACATAATTCTATTTGTCCTAACCCATTTTTTAAGAGAACTGTACTGTAGTAGGCTAGTGGCCTTTAGGAACCCCTAAGGACATAGTTTGTCTTCTGCATTCTAGTCTGCTGTCATTAGCAGCAAGAAGATGAAATTGAGTTGTTCATCTTATCATTTGCCTATGCCTAAAAGAAGGACCAAAAAGCTATGCTACTAGTTCTGTTTCTCATGTCAGATTTCAACACCCTCCTTTCATGAATTATTGTTTATTATTCTATGGTGTTTAGTTGATAGATGAGTCTTTTGACTTTTTTACAGGGTTTTACATGCCATTCCTCCAAATGAAGCAATTGATACTGTGGAGGTTAGTTTTCACATCCCATTTTCTATGTTATGGCTTATTGGAATTAATCATTTAAATCTCATTGTTTGTACTTAAATAATAGATTTATGCAAAACATGCTCAAATGGCGTTGCATTATATATTACACTGGTCGTGACACCATATAATACTTATTCAGATATTGCATAAACATTTTTTTTCTTTTCCAAAACTATATATCCAGTTTTCTTGGGAAGTGGACCTCTGTAATGCTAGACAAGGAGCTTTTAACTAGTTATTTCCTCTGTTTGACTGAATGAGTTCAATGCAAGCAAGAATTGTAGATATGTGCTTGATATCTTCAAACTATGTGTGAAACTAGCTTTTGCAATATCTGCAGAAGGAACTGCTTTTTGAAAGAGAAAGATCAGTAGATATTTATAATTCCATTACTGCGAGTTTCTGATGACGAGCTTCCATTATCTTTTCTTTTTTGAGTGTCTTTCTTCATGTAAAATTGAAATGCTTTTAACATACTCTGCTTCTACTTTTTCATTACATATTGACTCTGGTTTCTTTACATAATGTCTTTTTCTATATGTCTAGGTTTTACAATCAAGAACAAATCCCACATTTGTGTCATGGAAAGGCGGGGCGGTATGTTTTGCACTTATCACTATCATGATTTGCTTCTTAAGTCATGAATTTATTCTTGTTGGTTATAAAGTTGTTCTATTAGAAAAGATTCTGCATTATTTTAAAAATGTCTACTTTATTTTCCAATTCTGATTAAAAAAAAATGTTCATCAGTATTTTGGTTGGGGGCGTTAAAAAATATGGTATGTCAAACTAATGGAAAAGAATGAACTTGTTAAGTCAACACCATCAGGAATCATTGAACTCATCTGCTTATGCATTCAGAGGGAAACTAGGCAGGAACGAAGTGAAGCTGAACAATTTTATGGGGAGAAGATTACAATTTTACTCGATTCATCCCTGTTTTTTATTTCATCAAGCAGAGACTTTATAGTACAACTAAATGTAACTCAATACACATTTCAGTAGTGATATCATTTTATATTTACATTTTTTTTTAATAAAAGGTTTTATATATTTACATTTTGATGTTTTAGAGCAATTTCAGACCTGATGTATTTCTTATGTATATGGCAAGTATGCCTTGAATATTTTCTGGTTAGGAATTAAAATAGGCAGGTTATACAATTGTGTCCCACTGCAAAAGTTACAGTAGATCATTAGTTTGCTAATTGGACAAGCAGATTGTTGTGCATCAAGCTGATTTGGATGGCACCAATGCACCATCTTTTATATTAGACATTAATTAAAAAAGGTGTTAAAAAGCTGAGGAAAAACTTTGCTAGTGTTATCATCTGGGTAAAATCCCTGGATTTGGTTCTATTCTACTCTTACTATTTCTCACATAGCTGATATGTCTGCAGATTCTTGGAGTACTTGATTTTGGTAGGGATGCTTGGCTACATCGGGATGATTGGATTCAAAACGGGCTTCACGTCGGAAGTGGCAGAAAATACAAGGATTCCTATTATCTTCATGGTCAAGCAATGTGTTACATGAATTCTTGAATGGCTGGTGACACATCAATGACAATAATTGCAGCAAGAAGAAACCTTAAGCAAAGTATTAGCATTAGAAATTAGCTACTTGAGTTACACTACTTGGACTCTGCTAATCCTTTTACGATGGAATCATTCCTTGTCAATGGCTTTCTTTCCTTTTTGCTGTGTCTAGACAAAGATATGTCCAAAGATCTGAGAATTCTGGTAGTTGCTTCTTAAGAAGCTCTTTCCTGGTGAGAGAAAAAAGAAAGTGAAAGTGCCTGTTGTCTAGGTTGTGTGAAAGCGAAGTTTTTCTGAGTGCACCCCATTAAAACCCTTATACTCTGAAGTTCTTTATTATGTTCAATAGAACCATATTGTCTACTCAGTAGCTACATGCCTATGCACATTACTATTTTCTGCTGAGGAATGACATTAAATATACTCAATCTTGTTGAATGGTTGAATTTCCAGAAATGGGTAAATGAGGAAGCTAATTCAATTTGTTTTACAGCACTTGTTTGAGATCTGAATGTTATTTTTGTAGATGAATAAACTCTGACATTAACCTGAAATAATTTTATATGCAATTGATTTATACAAAATAAGTAAATTAAATTAATTATGAATTAATACGTAAATAATCACCCCTTTTTAATGGGATATTATAAGTTTGATTATTACGACTGGCTGGTCCTTCATTTCCACCTAAAATTTTAATCTCATACTAGTAATTGTGATGCACGAAACATTACAACATTTAATAAATTTAATATTATTTTAAAAGTTAATTTATATATTTGTACATAATTTTTTTTTAAAAAAGAATATTTATATTTATAAGATAATTGCAAAATTTTTATTTAAATTTTATTTAATGATTTATATTATTTTAAAAAAAGAATATTTGTATTATTTTTTATTAACAAACTTAATCTCTCTACATCTTTTAATATATATTTTTAAGATAATCTCTATTTTTTTGTCTTATCAACAATTAAATAATTATATTATTTTTTATTTATCTTGTAATTAACAAATTTTGTTGCTGCCGAGAAATTCTTTTAAAAGTTTGCTCGCTCGTCGCTATTATTAATGTTGGATAATATAATATAATATAATTTTTAAAATTATATATAAACAATATCTCTACGTGTGAAATCTTCTTAGCCTCTTATCTTTTTTTTTCTTTTTTTTCTTTTTCTTACTTTTTGTAATTCTCTCTCTCCTCCTCTTGTCATTTTTTTTTTTCTTTCAACTCTCTCCATCCTCTTCCTTTTCCTAGTAACGTATAAACACGCAGATCCTTCATCTTCATTTTTCTATACTTCTCTTCCTCTCTCTCTCCTTTTGCTCTAGCGATGCCATTAAAGTGCAATGCCATTAGTTGCAAGGTGAGTGAGAAGTTGAGAGAGAAAAGGAGTTACTAATACTGTAGAGCTGCAGCCTGCACAGTGCATATTCGCAAACACAAATTTCAAGAAAAAATCGAAATGCCAGAGAGAAAAAATTAGTAATGGATCTCACTTCTCTAGACTATGCAACTTCCTCGGTGAGTTGCTTCCTGAAGCTCCTCTGCATTTGCTTACTTTCATTGCAGCTATTGCATTTCAAAATAATCACCCACAATATCAGTTTCTTCTAACGTCGCAATTATGTCTAAATTACTCAATTTTGTAAATAAAAAAAAAAATCCATGCTATCACAATACTATAATAAATGAGTATTAAAGTGGGAAAAAAATAAAAATAAAATTCTGTGGAAAAAAGGGTTTGTTCTGGGTTTTCTTTTTCCCTTATTCCCTTTTTTTTTTCGCTGCACGTAGTCAAGGAGAAAAACTAGAATGGCCCCTGTAGTTCAGAGCTTGCAAACTCAATCATGGCTTACCTAACCATTTTGATGAATTTGGGTTGGTCACGATTGTCAATAACGGTAGTGCGTTTGGCTTCGTTATATAGCCATAGGAGAACGTAGCATGGCCACCTTTTGCGTCATTTGAAGTTGCCGGGGCTAGAGCGGGAAAATGAGAGTGCGTGAGAGAAAGAAGACGAAGTCTAAGTGCCCGTTTGGTACACTGGAATAAATTTAAGTGGAATGGAAAGAAGAAAGGAAGAGGGAATGAAAAAGAGAATAAAATGCAATTACCTTGTTTGGTATATAATGGAAAGAATTAGGTAATGTAATATTTTATTGTTTGATTAATAGAAATTGAAAGAATAGAAAGATAAGATAAATAAAATGATTAAATTAATTTTAATATAAAATAATTAAATTAATTTTTTTAAATAAAAAAATTTTTACAAATTAATTTTTATAAAATATATTCAAATTAATTTTTTTAATAATTAAATTAAATTATTTTAATATAAAAAATTTAAAGTTAGTATTATTTTATGATGGAATCATGTATTCCATCTATTATTGGAAGGAGTCCATTTTCCATCATATAATGGAATGGAGCATTCCATGGAATACTCCATTCCATTCATTCCATCGTACCAAACACTGAAATCCTGCTTTCCATCTCAGATTCTATTCCTATTTCTGTGTACCAAATGGGCACTTAGTCAAATGCCACGTAAGCTACCGTGTCAGAGATAATAACGAGGAAGGACTGGAAGGCTGCCCGAGTTACACTAGAAGGCAAGTTTAGCAATATTAGAAAGGTTAAAAGAGATTTTGACCCAAAAATAAATTTAAGAATCATAATAAAATATTAAATATAATTAAAATACGAAAATAGCAATTTAACAAATAAATTTCATTTCACGGAACTTACCTTTTTTGCTATAAAAAGCAACGGCAACCAGTGTTTATTTCTGATCATTATATTGAGCAGAATCTATTGAGAGAAACCTTTTTTTTTTTCTTTTTTTCTTTTATTAAAATGACACTATTTTAATTATTTTTTAGAAATTTTAATTTAAAATAATATTATTTTAACTAATTTTTAATATTAATGATATTATATGTATTTTAACTTTTTTGTGATTAAAAATAGTATTATAATATCTATTATTGATTATTGAGTATTATATTATGAAAAAATAAAAAAAAATTCATATATAATAGAATTATTAATTAATAAAATTTTATTATTTAATAAATCTATTCTATATGAAAAATTTTATATTTTAAATAAATAAATTAATTAATTTTGCATATTTAAATTTTAATACATAATATTTTATAATATAAAAAATGTAAAAAAAAATATTATATATTTTAAAATGTGTACAATTCAGTTAAACCATAATTAAATCAGTGAACCTTTAACCTATAATTTTAAAATAATCTCAATTAATATTTTATATTAGAGATTTCATCCGGAAGATGCGCTAATCAATTCGCTAACTCATCAAAAGAGAAGGAAAAAGAGTCTCGTAAATCATACTTTTACTTATTGCTATTTATGATATTTTAATATACGGAAATGTAAAAGTAATACGACACCTAAAAATACATAACGACATTGCTGTTTTAGGGCAGTGTCGTTTACTGCCCAGCAATTAACCCAGCAATTTGATTTCGCGCCAAATTGAAATTCACTTTTGGTTCGAATTATACCAATGTAAAGTTAGATCCACTCTAGTCTCGACGCCTTCTTCACTTCTCCCTCGTAAGGTCGTACCCGTTTCTGATTTTATCTAATTTTTTGTGAATCTTTCTTTGACAAACCTTTTGGTTCTGTGCTGAGAAATGGAGCCGGAGCCCGTTGGAGAAGACGATATGATACAGAAGGTTCGGTCACAAATGGGGTTCCAAGTGCCAGAACCAGTTATTATCCGAGCTCTTTCAGAATCTGGGTTCGACCCAGATGGTGCTGTCAAGTTCCTCAATGATAATCCTGGGTACATGGCCCGACCATTGACGGTGGTAAGGAAGATGACGAGCACTGGTGGTGCAACGGTTTTGGCGCCGATTAATTTATTGTATGTCAATGATATTTGACATTTCAAATTATATATAGCATCTCTTACAGATACCATGCACCTGAAAGTCTAATAAAAATTCAGAAGATTGTTTATATGTATATATGTGCAATAACTATTGATGTTTATAAAAGCATCTGCTAACTGTACGTAAGGTTATAGTTTGAGATACTACTTGTAATGATACCATTGCAAATCAATGAAAAGCTGGTGAAGCTTGGTTGATTGAGTATATGGTTATGCTTGCCAAGTCAACAAAGGGGTGCTTTTTTTATTGGGTAATCAAAAGAGAAAAAAAGGCAAAAATGTGAACTCTAAAATAATGAATCATCTTTCGTGGGTCAGGACTTGGATCAAGTTATTTACAAAAGATTAATCACTGTCTCTCAAATGGCTGCCTTTAACTTTCAATCGTGCTTTCATTTTTTTTTTTAAGTAATTGGAAAGTTTGTTCACTGATGTGAATGCCCTCGTCAGCGCTGGATGTTTGATTGGGAAGAGAAGCTGGTGGCACGTTACGTGCATATACTTAATCTTGAAGGGTTCGAGAAAATCTTCGCATGGCAGCACCACCACCACCGAGAGCCTTGGGTGTTGGGAGAGGGAAAACTAATGAGGCATCAATTTTCATGAACCAAAGTTTCGTTTAGTTCTGAGATGGATGGCAAACAGTGATTGATTCCTCTGTTTTTATGAATATTTGTGAATAACTCAAGAAAAGTTGGTGGTGATACTTGGGTGCTAAGAAACTGGATTCTGAGCAATTGGTAGATAAGGTCCCTGTGAAGAAAGAAGCTGTTAACGCTGACTGCATTGAAATAGAGATGCCCAATCTGTCAAGAATGCATAATCAGAAAATTTCCCATGTGTTGAAGGAAAGCAACTTGGTAAGCTTTCATGGAGTGGAGGATGGAGGCTTTCAGGAAGACCCAGAGTGGTTTTTGGTGGGAGGGTCAGTTGTAATTGCCCTTTCAACAACCAAAGGCCGAAAATTGCTGGAAAATGAGATAGTTAATTTCGATTTCCCTCCGCCAGGTTCAAGATCCAACTCACAATGGATTGTTTGCATCTCTGGAGAGGTTGATTTCTAGCTACAAGCCTACAAGCTTTCTTTTATTTTGTTTTTCAATGTTCTTAACTTGCAGATTGTTTTATTTTTAATATGCTTATTGGGGAATTTCATATAAATTTGCTTGCATGTAGATATACAGGGTGAAATTAATCATAGTGACTTTTCTCATGTACATCAACAATTAGGATTAGAATTTGATGGTAATTTCTGTGTGGCTGATTGAATTTAGGTTGGACGGCTTCCAATGCAATGGGCCAAACGTGTCATTCCACTTGTGCATTCTCCAAAGGTTAAAGCTCAAGGACGATGCATAGCTGCACCCTTAATTTTACAAATGATGCAAGAAATCATGTTGTATGTAAGGTAAAGTTCTGAGTTCTTACTCTTTCCTTTCCATGCAGAAAGCCTTCCTTCCCATATGTAACCGCCCTTTTGTTTATCTGCGCTTGAATAACTCGGCTGTTATTCTCCTCTAGATAAATAATATTGATAACTCGTTTTGCAGCTTTTACATTCACTACTCCATATTTACAGAGTGTGATGGGAAGTCTTCTTCGAGGCTAGATGCTTGTACTAACATTGACTCTACTGTTTATCCTCTCCCTACATTGTTCAAATTACTACAAATTAAACCATATCAAGAGGTAAGAAACCTCTATTATTCTGTATAGCTTCCATTATATGTTTCATTTATAATGAATGAGTTTGCACTATATTGTGTCAGGCTGAATTTACCCCCGAGGATCTTGATTCCCGGAAGCGTATGCTTAATTTGGAGGTTAAGTATTATATTCTTTCATCTCCATTTTATAACTTGAGCAAGGTGATCTGCTTCATACCCTTTTTGTAAGCAAATTCTACTTGCAAGTAGCCTAATTCTGTTGATTCTACCAGGCTGATTCAGATGAAGGTGCATCTGTGTTGCCTATGATGAAACGGAGAAAGGGTTGTCAACAGTATCCAGAGGAAAACAAGGATGAAGAAGCTGTTTCAGAGTCATCTTTAAATAAGCTTGTCAGAGCTGCCGAAGTCTATCACTTGGAGGTAAAGGACTTGTGAGTGTTTAGTTGTCTGTCACTTTGTCTTCCAAACTTCATGCCTCTCTCGTTTCATTTCTCACCAAACAACAAACTATGTCCTATGTATCTTTAGGAGATGGAGCCCCCACGCACACTGATGTGTGATTTAAGGCCTTACCAGAAACAAGCTCTCCATTGGATGTCTGAATTAGAGAAGGGAATTGATGTTGAGAACGCTGCAACTCTTCATCCTTGTTGGGCAGCCTATCGTATATGCGATAGGTAAGTAGTAAATACTAAATAAAAAATCTAAAAGCAGAAAAGTAAAGAGAAGAATGATTTTGTTTGCTAAACATGTCTATGTATTTGCTCATATATAAATGTGCAACATGACCTGAGAAGATTTCTAGCACGAGGGCTTCCTCAATTTATGTCAAAATCTTCACAGGGGAAGCAACAGCAAAGTTTTCGACTGCAACACAAATGGCAAGAGGAGGAGTGAGTTTGTCTTGAGGCCATCAGCTTTAAACATACTAAATCATCTGGACATCGTACATTCGGTTCTGAGCAGTTTATCTGACTACAAGAATGTTGTTCTATAGATTCTAGCAGATGCAATGGGGCTCGGAAAGACTGTTATGACAATTGCTCTAATTCTTGCAAGACGGCAAGGGAAGCTCGGAAGAGAAAGATGTTGAGATTTTAAATAATACCAGTATTACAAAGAGGAAGAAAGATTCTCATATCAGCACCTCCTTTAAAGTAAAGGGTGGCACTCTTATTATCTGTCCCATGGCGTTGCTAGGTCAGTGGAAGGTGAGTCTTATTATCAATCCAAATAGGATAAAACCATTAATGTTCTTTCTTATATTAAATGGTCTAGTTCTATTTCAAATAATCCATGATGTTACAAGGCTAAACAAAATAAATTTGTAACCTTCTGTTATTCTAATTTTGGCTATGAAATTTCTGAAAAATGTGACAACTTTTATATTTGACTAAATGGCTTACTAGTCTCCTAAAATCCACAGGCTGAGCTTGAAATCCATTCAGAGCCAGAAAGTATATCCATTTTCGTTCACTACGGTGGGGATAGAACTAATGACCCTGAGGTGATCTCAGCGTATGATGTTGTCTTAACAACATATGGTCTCCTAAAAGCTGCATATGAAAGTGTAAGAAAATATTGCTTTATACTTGGTTTCAATTTCTTCCATTTGCATAGAAAAACTTATTTATATTGGGCTTTCTGACATTTCAAAACCAGGATGGAGAGAATAGCATATACCATAGGGTTAATTGGTATAGGGTGGTGCTAGATGAAGCTCATACCATCAAAGCCTCTGGAACCCAGGCTGCCCAGTCTGCTTTTACTTTGTCCTCACATTGCCGCTGGTGTTTAACTGGAATCCTCTTCAGGTTAGCCCTGATAATTATCTAATAAACATTATGTATGTGATAACATGGTATTTATAAGGAGAAATGTGATTCCATGTACGAATGAAGTTTTACTACTTCCCTCATTTAAAAATCTGCTATTTTTATCAGCACTAACTGCTTATTGTAATGTGGTTCTCAGTTCTTTAAGAAATGAACTCACCTTGGGACACCTGTTTGTGAAAGATCTATCGCAAAATAGTTTGGAAGACCTATTCAGCCTCCTTTGCTTCTTGCATGTTGAACAATGGTGCAACTGGGCATGGTATGTAACATCTTAAATCTCTAATAATGTTAGATAAATTTAAGAAAAAGTAAAAGATATATATGACTAAGAATTAAATTACTTAGTTATGGAACAATAAGATATTAAAAACAAAGGTGACATAATTAATCATAAATCATACAAATAAAATTCTTAAGATTATAATGGATGAGAAAAGGATACAAATATATTTTTACGACATTACTAATTTAGAATTAACAATAAATTAAGGCAAGATAAAAACAATTAAGGAGCTGTCAGGTAGCACCACCAAAGGATTCCACCTTGCACCTACCCCATTTTATTTTTACCAATTATTTCTTTGCTCCATGAAGACCATGACAAGAGGGAGAGAGACCTTGCACCTACCCCATTTTGTTATTACCAATTATTTTTTTGCTCCATGAAGACCATGACAAGAGGGAGAGAGACCTTGCACCTACTCCATTTTATTTTTACCAATTATTTCTTTGTTCTATGAAGAGCATCGACAAGAGGGAGTCTAAAATAGAAAGAGAGATAGAGAGAGAATAACAAAAAATTTGAGAGAGAGAATGCTTAGAAATTAAAAGAATTCCTTCTTTCACTTTGTGGCAGTGAGAATGAGAGTTTGAGTGCTGAAAAATTAAAATTTTACCCACTATTTTTCGTACAAGAACAGAGCTAGGTGTGTAAGGGAAAGCCAATGGAAGAAGCTAGCTAAAAAATTTGGACTAATAGAAGTGTTTTTGCACAAGGTAAGTTTGCCTTCTTGTAAAAATATGGTTTAGAGTTTATTATACTAACTTTAAGTTTTGCATGGACAAATTTTTGGTTAATAATTATATAAAATTTGAAAACATGTTCAGCAGAGAAGTTATAGCCCTATGTCTTAACTTTCTATAATCTTTGGAATCATATCAATCGAATTTAAAATGAGAGTTATATCTTAGTGAGTGATAAGAGGTCAGAATTGGGTCTAAAATTTTGAATAATGATAATAGTTTCGATTTTTAAATTTTTATGACTAATTTATAAAGAATACTAAGAAATGGTTAACTTGAAAAATATAGATATATGTCTCACTATTAAATAGCCACTGGAAACACCTAGTTTGGAGTCCATATAAGTGAGTTATGGTATGATTAGTGAATAAAGGTGATAGAGCACATAAAGGTTAGGTTTGAGAACACAACCCTTTTTGCACTTGAAAATTTGACTTGACAAATTGAGAAAATTGTCTTTAAATTCTCTAATTTTTGGTGAGAAAATTCTTATAATATTGATAATTAATTCTGAAAATTTTTGTGATTTTTGAGAACCTACAAATATGCCATTTGCAATCAAAATAGTACAAAGAAAAAAAAATCTGTTGAACAACTTAGGCTGTTGATGGAAATATTAAACATTGAAAGAGTTAGATGTTAAATTTTCATATCAAAATTTTATGACATGTTACAGGAATACTAATTAAGGTTGCCACCAAATTTGAAAAAATTCTGGGTAGTTTAAGGCATATAATAAAATATAGAAGTTCTATAGGACAGAAAGTGAATCAAAACAAATCAGAACTAGGGGCAGCTATAAAAATTGGGTTATTTGAGGAGTCAAATGAATTATTTTTTACATAAAATTTTTTTAATGATTATATAACATATCTAAGATGCTCTGTATAAAATATCACAAATTTTTAAGAAGTTTTACTTGTACAAAGGAATGGAAAACAAAATAGAAATGAAACCAAAACCAATATGTACTGTTCTGGGTTAAAGAGGTACTTCTTGGGGTGAATGGAAGATTTAAGGGCTGAGAAATCCACGAAATAAAATAGACATGTAAAGAAATCTCTATGCAAAATTTTAGAATTTTTAGAAAACTTTTATTATATTTAATACTAATTTCAAAACTGAATAGAATCACAGGTCTTTTAGGAGAGCATGAGCTCTTAAACTAAGGACTTAAGATTTTAGGTGCTCATATACATGTATTAACCAAAGGCTTTTATATGTTTTAGTTTGAGTAGTTGATTGTAACCTTCACAGTCTTGGAAAGAAAATGATCGTGCTGGAATTGAGGTAACTAAATTTTCTTTAAAACACTCTTTATGTTTATAAACTTGAAATTATCAATTTCATTGGTTGCCTGAATTTTATACTATGATAAATGATGGTCTAAAAATATATTATGTATGCATTCTTGGGAATTAAAGGGTGCCCAAAGTGTACCAAGTAAGCCCCATTTTTCCCATGTACTGACCAATAATAGGATATGTATAACCCTTTGCATGTATGGTACTGCATTGGGTAAGTAGACCAAAATATTATGGGTGTTTATGTTTCAGTGAAATAAATTAAAATATTTTAAGGAATAGAATGTATTCTATTTTATAAAAATTTTGCTAACTATTGAAATTGTCATATCATCTTTTTATATCTATACAATCACATTCCAGGTACTTTAGCAAGAAGTAAGCAACAACATTTTCAAGGTCGACTCATTTGATTATAAATATGGACTGTATATTTTTTGGAGATGTAATATATGTGGGATGGCCTAATTGAATGCCAAGTCTCTTTTAGATAGCACATAGTTTAATGTAAATTAAGTGATGAACTTTATACTTTTCTTTTTTTAGTGTGAGCATCTTTGTGTGTAAGTAATACGTATCATGCTCAGTTAGTTTGATTCCCCTATCTCTAAGAAAATGAAATTTGAAAATGTTTGAAATAGTTTGAAACTCATGTATGCTCAAATAAAAAAAAAGTAACAATATAAGTGAATGTGTAAATTTATGGACTAGATGGACATTGCCAAAAATTTATAGATAATAAGGAATATTCTACGATATAGATATATAAGAAAAGGACGTTAGTTTGTAGGTGTTTCATTTAGTGGTATTAGAGTGGTGGTTCTAGGAATTAATTGTGTGTTGGAATGAATTTTAAGATATTCTTGATTGTTTTAGAGTATATCAGTTCCTGATGGCAGACCACAAAATTAGGGACAGGTGTTTGCTCTTTCCTAGTAGGAGGCTAGTCAATCTCTAAATTTGATCAAAGGTATGTTAATGATTCGAAACTCACTTGTAGATGCATTGTTTGATTCTAGTACTACACATTCTTTTATTTCATATGATTGTGCTAAGAGTCTAGGTTTGACTATTGATACTTTGCCATTTAATCTTTCTATTTCCACCCTTATTGGGATTCGTGTCACAACTTATGATGCTTGTATCAATTGTGTTGTGTAATTTGATTATAGATGTACTATGGATCTTGTATGCCTTCCTCTATTTGATATTGATGTTATTTTTGGAATGGATTGGTTGTCTGTTAATAATGCAATTCTTGATTGTTCTAGAAAATTTGTTTTCTTACCTATTTATGGTTCTACTTCTAAACACTTCACTGAAACCTCTTACCTATCCACCACCCAGGCTAAAAGATACCTTAAGAATGGTTGTCAAGGGTTCCTAGTCTTCTTTTCTTTGCAAACAAAAGCAAAAGATGGCATAGAAAACATACTTGTTGTTAGGGATTATCTAGAAGTATTCGCTAAGAAGTTTAGCAGTCTCCCTCCTAATAGTGAAGTAGAGTTTTCTATTGACCTAGTGCTTGGTACAGGTCCTATATCTAAGACTTCTTACAGCATAGCTCCTAGTTGAGCTTAAAAAACAGATAGAGAAATTTTTAGAGAAACGATTTATCAGACCCAGTGTATCTCTCTGGGGTGCACCAGTGTTATTTGTTAAGAAGAAAGATGGTAGTCTCAGGTTATGCATATATTATAGAGAGTTAAATAAAGTGACCATCAGAAATAAATATCCACTGTCTAGGATGATGACCTGTTGGATCAATTAACTGAAGTTTTAGTTTTCTCCAAGATAGATTTGAGATCAGAGTACCATAAGTTGAGAGTTAAAGCTGAAGATGTCCCAAAGACAGCTTCCAGAATTCGATATGGACATTATAAGTTTCTAGTTATGTCCTTTGGACTAACCAATGCCCCGGCTATTTTCACATATTATATGAATAGGGTTTTTAGGCCATACCTGGATATGTTTGTTGTGGTTTTTATAGATGACATTTTAATCTATTCTAAGAGCCTTGAGGAACATGAGAATCACCTTCGAATAGTGTTACAAATCCTAAAGGATAAGAAATTGTATGCTAAGCTTAGCAAGTATGAGTTTTGGTTGACAGAGGTGAGATTTTTAGGACATGTTGTCTCTAAAGAGGGAATAGCAGTGGACCCTAGTAAAGTGGAAGCAGTGGTTAACTGGGAGAGACCAAAGATAGTCACTAAAATATATGATTTTCTAGGCTTAGCAGGATATTATAAGAGATTTATTCTAGGATTTTCTCAGATAATCATGCCTCTAACTAGGTTAACCAGGAAAAACCAACCATTTGTGTGGGATGGTCGATGTGAGAGTAGTTTTCAAGAATTAAAAGTTAGGTTAACCTCTGCTTCAGTGCTAGTGATACCTGACCCTAGTGAACTTTTTACGATATATAATGATGCATCTAAGAAGTGTTTAGGTTGTGTTTTAATACAGCAAAGTAGAGTAGTAGCTTACGCTTCTCGACAGCTTAGACCTCATGAGGAGAATTACCCCACACATGATCTAAAACTAGCAGTTATAGTGTTTGTTCTTAAGATTTGGAGACACTATTTGTATGGTGCCAAGTTTAAAGTTTTTAGTGGATCACAAAAGCCTTAAGTATCTTTTTGACCAAAAAGAATTAAACATGAGGCAAATAAGATGGATGGATTTTCTAAAAGATTATGATTATACCCTTAAATATCATCTAGGCAAGGTAAATGTGGTTGCTGATGCCCTAAGTAGGAAATCAATTCACATGTCATCAATGATCCTTATGAATGAATTGAGGATTTAGAATGATCTAAGAGATAGAATTAAAGATAGTCAAATTTTTTATCCATATTTGAAGAACATTAGAGAACGGATATCTCAGGACAAGTCTAAAGAGTTTCATATTTCTAAGGATGGGCTTATTAAGTGTGGAGAGAGACTGTGTGTACTTGAGGTGAAGGAATTAAGAGATAGTATCTTGGCTGAAGCGCACAAGAGTAGGTATACCTTGCATCCTGGAGCCACTAAGATGCATCAGGACTTGAAAAAAAGTTTCTGGTAGCCTGGAATGAAAATGGACATAATCCAATATGTGTCTAAGTGCTTAGTGTGTCAGAGAGTCAAGGTAGAATACTAAAAGCCTGCGGGATTGCTCAAACCCTTAAATATTCCTAAATAGAAATGGGATAGCATCTCAATGGATTTTGTCAAGGGTTTTCCTAGGACATCATTTGGCTATGATGTCTGTCATCTGGGTAATTGTGGATAGACTGACCAAATCTGCTCACTTCCTAGCCATTAAATTTGTTTATACTCTAGACAAATTAGCACAGATTTATGTTCATGAGATAGTCAGATTCCATGGAATACCTAATGGTATTGTTTCTGATTGGGACTTCAAGTTTATTTCTAGATTTTAGATATCTTTACAATATGCTTTAGGTACTAAGTTTAGGTTTAGCACGGCTTACCATCCACAAACTAATGGGTAGACTAAGAGAACAATTCAAATTTTAGAAAATATGCTTAGGGCTTGTGTACTAAAAGTGAAAGAGAACTGAGATGTGTACCTACCTTTAGTTGAATTTTTTTATAATAATAGCTATCATTCCAGTATCCAAATGACACCCTTTGAGGCTCTGTATGGAAGAAAGTGTAGGTCACCTCTGTGTTGAGTAGAGCTAAGTGAGAGGAGTCTTTTAGGCTCTGATTTGGTTGACTAAACCATAAGGCATATTGAACTGATAAGAGAAAGACTACAAGCGACTCAAAGTAGACAAAAGAGCTATGTAAATAAAAGAAGAAGGCCTCGAGAATTTGAAATAGACTACCATGTGTTTCTCAAGGTAACTCCAGTCACAGGAGTGTGGTAGTCTTTGAAATCTAAAAAGTTCAGTCCTAAATATATCGGTCCTTTTCAAATTATTAATCGGATCGAATCAGTAGTTTATAAACTTGCACTTCCTCCAAACATTTCTCATATTCATTATGTATTCTATGTTTTCCAATTCACAAAGTACCACCCAGACCCTTCACATATCATAGAGCACGAATCAATGCATTTTTAAGATAATCTGTCATATATTATAAAACTGGATCGAATTATTGACATTAAAATTAAACAATTGAGAAACAAGAGCATCTTTTTAATCAAAGTAATTTGGAAAGGATTAACCTCTGAGGAAGCTATTTGGGAGAAAGAAGAAGAAATGAGGAGGATCTATCTGCATCTCTTTGATCAAGATATGTTGAATTTTATGGACAAAATTTTTTTAAGAGGGAAAGAAATGTAACATCCTAAATTTCTAATAATGTTAGATAAATTTAAGAAAAAATAAAAAATATATATGACCAAGAATTAAAGTACTTAGTTATAGAACAATAAGGTATTTAAAAAAAGGTGACATATAATTAATCATGAATCATATAAATAAAATTCTTAAGATCATAATGGATGGGGAAAGGATACAAATATATTTTTAAGATATCACTAATATAGGATTAGCAATAAATTAAGACAAGATAAAAACAATTAAGGAGCTGCCAAGTAACACCACTAAAGGATGCCACCTTGCAGCCACTTGCACCTACCCCATTTTGTTTTTACCAATTATTTTTTTGCTCTATGAAACTTTGTCGTAACTTCGTGAACATGGTAAACGATGCAATAATGTTAAAGTTAGGTCGTTGTCCGGAAGCAACGCGCTGTATAACTCGAGTACAGTGTCAAAAGAGCAAAGGCCGTTGCATCGGCACCCGAATGCAGTGAAAAATAAGTAAGGGTTCTCATACTTTAATGAACGAGTGTGGGCAAAAAAGTTCATGAGGGTAGGATTCGTTTTGGAACTTGGAATGTAGGCACTCTTACAGGAAAATCAATGAAAATAGTTGATACCATGATTAGGAGAAGGATCAATATCATGTGTCTACAAGAAATTAAGTGGGTAGGAGAAAAGGCAAAGAAACTAGATTCTTCAGGTTTTAAACTTTGGTACACCGGCAAGACAAGAGCTAGCAATGGTGTAAGTATAATAGTTGATAAGGAGTGGAGGAACAATATGGTAGATGTGAAATGATTAGGAGATAGGATTATAGCTTTAAAGCTTGTAGTTGAGCGAGATACTTTTAATGTGTTTAGTGTATATGCACCCCAAGTTGGATTAGAGGAGCATTACAAGAGAACTTTTTGGGAGGATCTAGAAGGTTTGATTCAAGAAATACCTTTGGGAGAAAAGATTTTTCTAGGAGGGGATCTGAATGGACATGTAGGAAGAGAATTTAAAGGATACACAGGTATACATGGAGGTTTTGGATTAGGAGAAGCAAATGAAGAGGGTAAAACTATCTTGGATTTTTTTTTAGCCTATAATTTTACTATAGCAAACACTTGCTTTAGGAAGCGGAGAAGCAAGTTTTCAAATAGATTTCTTTTTGGTAAGGAAATTAGATAGAAAGTTTTGCACAAATTGTAAAGTCATACCTGGAGAGAGCTTGACTACCCAACACAGAGTTTTAATTTTAGACGTACGAGTTAAAAGAAGAGTAGAAAGAAAGAGTAAGAAAACAGTTTTCAAAATTAGGTGGTGGTCTTTGAAGAATGAACAACAAAGGAGTTTTTAAATAAAAATAGAGGAAAAGGAGCTTTGGGAGGTTCAGGGAAATGCTAATGATATGTGGGATGAGATGGCTAAAGGGATCAGGAATATAGCAAGAGAAATACTTGGAGAATCAAGAGGCATTGGACCAAAGGGTAAAGAATCTTGGTGGTGGGATGCAGAGGTGTAAGATAAGATTAAGATTAAAAGAAAGTGTTATAAGGAGTGACACTTATGTAAAGATAATAAAAATTGGGATAAATATAAAGTGGCTAAGAAAGACGCTAAGAAGGTTGTGAGTGAAGCAAGATCTAGAGCTTTTGAGAGGCTATATCAATCTTTAGGAACTAAGGATGGGGAAAGAAAGACAAGAGACCTAGATTAAGTGAAGTGTATTAAAGATGAAGAGTGTAATGTTTTGGTAAGAGAGAAATATATTCAAACGCGATGGAAGAGTTACTTTCGAGAGCTTTTTAACGAAGGACATGAGTTGACCTGTGACTCTGACAGACTAAATATTGCAAAAGAGGATTGTAATTATACCTTTTATCGTCGAATTCAGGAGCATGAAGTAAAGAAAGCTTTGAAGAGAATGGAAAATGGTAAAGCAGTAAGACCAGATAATATACCTATTGAGGTGTGGAAAAGTTTAGGAAGAAAAGGTATAAGTTGGCTCACTAAGTTGTTTAATGTAATAATGAAATCGAAAAAAATGTCGAATGAATGGAAGAGAAATACTTTAATCCCTATCTACAAAAATAAGAGGGACATACAGAACTGCTCTAACTATAGGGGAATTAATCTCATGAGCCATACTATGAAGTTATAGAAGAAGATCATTGAATAAAGATTAAGACAAGAGACTCAAGTCATAGAAAATCAATTTGATTTTATGCTAGGAAGGTCAACTATGAAAGCTATTTATTTATTAAAGAAATTGATGAAAAAGTATCAAAGAAGATAGAAAGATTTGCATATGGTTTTTATTGATATGGAAAAGGCATATGACAGAGTGTTAAGAGATGTTTTATGGAAAGTTTTAGAGAAAAAAGGAGTACGTATTACATATATTCGTGCAATCAAAGACATGTACGATAGGATCACGCCTTGCATGAGAACACAAAATGGGAACACAAAGAATTTTTCCACAACTATTGGACTACACCAAGGGTCTTTTTTGAGTCTATATCTTTTTAACTTAATTTTGGACGCAGTTACTGAGCATATACAAGATTTGGGGCCTCAATATATATTTTTGCAGATGATGTAGTGTTAATTGGTGAATCGAAAGAAAAAATAAATATAAAGTTAGAGACATGGAGACAAGCTCTAGAAACACATGGTTTTTGTATAAGTAGAAGTAAAACAGAATATATGAAATGTAGTTTTAGTAAAAAACGAACAAATTCAAATTCAGATGTAAAACTTGGGGACCATTTATTAAAATAAGTTACAAGTTTTAAATATCTGGGGTCTGTTATACAAAATGATGGAGAAGTAAAGGAGTACGTAAGCCATAGGATTCAAGCAAGATGGATGAAATGGAGGAAGGTTTCGAGTGTCATTTGTGATAAAAAAGTGCCATTCAAAATTAAAGAAAAATTTTATCGTACAGCGATAAGACCTGCTATTTTGTATGGTACTGAATGTTGGACAGTAAAAAGACAACATGAAGATAAACTTAATGTTGCAGAGATAAAAATGTTGCGTTGGATGTGTGGACACACCAGAAGAGATATGATTAGAAATGAATGCATTAGAGAGAAGGTTGGGGTAGTACCTATTGTGGAAAAGATGGTGGAATCTCGCTTAAGGTGATTTGGTTATGTGTGGAGAAGACCTGCAGAAGCTCTAGTGAGAAGAGTAGATTAGACAGAGAATAGTCTGATAGTCAGAGGTAGAGGAAGACCAAAGAAAACAATAGGTGAAATTATTAAGAATGATTTAATAGTTAATAATTTATCTTTCGATCTCATTCATTATAAGCCATTGTAGCATTGTTTGATCCATGTAGCCGACCCTACTAGCGGGAAAAGGCTTAGTAGTTGTTGTTGTTGTTGTTGTATTTTTTTGCTCCATGAAGACCATGACAAGAGGGAGAAAGACTTTGCACCTACCCTATTTTATTTTTACCAATTATTTTTTTGTTCTATGAAGAGCATTGGCAAAAGGGAGTTTAAGATAAAAAGAGAACAAGAGAGAAAGAGGGAGAAAGAGAGAGAGAATAACCAAAAATTTAAGAGAGAAAATACTTAGAAATTGAGAGAATTTCTTATTCTTTCCTTCCTTCGCCTTGTGGCAGTGAGAATGAGAGTTTGAGTGTTGAAAAATTAATATTTTACCCACCATTTTTCATATAAGAACAGAGTTGGGTGTGCAAGGGAAATCAATGGAAGAAGCTAGCTGAAAAATTTGGAACAATAGAAGTGTTTTTGCACAAGGTAAGTTTGCTTTCTTGTAAAAATCTGGTTTAGAGTTTATTATGCTAACTTTAAGTTCTGCATGGACAAATTTTTGGCTAATAATTATATAAAATCTGAAAACATGTTTAGCAGAGAAGTTGTAGCCCTATGTCTTAACTTTTTATAAAATTTGGAATCATATCAATCAGATTTAATATAAGAGTTATGCCCCAGTGAGTGATGAGAGGTCAGAATCGGGTCTGGAATTTTGAATAGTGATAATAATTTCGATTTTTGAATTCTTGGGATTAATCTATAAGGAATATAAAAAAATGATTAACTTGAAAAATGTAGATATATGTCTCACGGTTAAATGGCCATTAGAAACACCCAGTTTGGAGTCCATATGAGTGAGTTATGATCTGATTAGTGAGTAAAGATCATAGAACACATAAGGGTTAGGTTTGAGAATACAATAAAAATTTTGCACCTGAAAACTTGATTTGATAAATTGAGAAAATGGTTTTTAAATTCTCTAATTTTTTGTGAGAAAAGTCTTATAATATTGATAACCAATTCTGAAAATTTTTGTAATTTTTGAGAATTTATAAATATGTCATTTGCAATGAAAACAGTGCAGAGAAAAAAATCTACTAGACAGCTTAAGTTGTTGATGGAAATACTAAACATTGAAAGAATTAGAGGTTGAATTTTCGTATGAAAATTTTATGATATGTTATAGAAATATTAACTAAGGTCGCCACCAAATTTGAGAAAATTAGGTTATTTGAGGGGTCAAATGAATTAACTTTTACATGAAATTTTTATAGTGACTATATAACATATCTAGAATGATCTATATAAAATATCAAAAATTGCTCTATATAAAATATGAAATTTTATAGTTATTATATAATATATTTTAAACTACCTAAAATTTTCTCAAATTTGGTGGCGACCTTAATTAGTATTCTTGTAACATGTTATAAAATTTTTATACGAAAATTCAATATCTAACCCCTTCAATGTTTAGTATTTCCATCAACAGTCTAAGCTGTTCAGTAGATTTTTTTCTCTGCACTGTTTTGATTGCAAATGACATATTTGTAAGTTCTTAAAAATCAAAAAAATTTTAGAATTGATTATCAATATTATAAGAATTTTCTCACCAAAAATTAAAAAATTTAAAGGTCATGTTCTCAATTTAGCAAGTCAAGTTTTCAGGTGCAAAAAGGGTTGTGTTCTTAAACCTAACCCTTCTGTGCTTTATGACCTTTACTCACTCATATGGACTCCAAACTAAGTGTTTCCAGTGGCCATTTAACCGTGAGATATATATTTATATTTTTCAAGTTAACTATTTCTTCATATTCCTTATAGATTAGTCCCAAAAATTCAATTATCACTATTCAAAATTTTAAACTCAATTCTGACCTCTCATCACTCACTGAGGCATAACTCTCATATTAAATCCGATTGATATGATTTCAAAGGCTATAGAAAGCTAAGACATAGGGTTACAACTTTTCTATTGAACATGTTTTCAAATTTCATATAATTATTAGCCAAAAATTCGTCTATGCAGAACCTAAAGTTAGCATAATAAACTAGATTTTTATAAGAAGGCAAACTTATCTTGTGCAAAATCACTTCTATTGCTCCAAATTTTTCAGCTAACTCCTTCCCTTGCACACCCAACTTTGTTCTTGTACGAAAATTGGTGGATATAGTTTCGATTTTTCAGCATTCAAACTCTTATTCTTACTCCCACAAGGTGAAGGAAAGGAATTCTCTTAATTTTTAGGCATTTTTTCCCTCAAATTTTTTATTATTCTCTCTTCCTCTTGTCGATGCTCTTCATAGAATAAAAAAATAATTGGTAAAAACAAAATGGGGTAGGTGTAAGGTCTTTCTCCCTCTTGTCATGGTCTTCATGGAGCAAAGAAATAATTGGTAAAATAAAATGGGGTAAATGCAAGGTGGGTATCCTTTGGTGGTGCTACTTGGCAGCTCTTTAGTTGTTTTTATCTTGACTTAATTTACTGTTAATCTTAGATTAGTGATATCTTAAAAATGTATTTATATCATTTTTCCATTCATTATGATCTTAAAAATTTTATTTATATGATTCATGATTAATTATATGTCATTTTTTTTTAAATACCTTATTGTTCCATAACTAAGTAATTTAATTCTTGGTCATATATATCTTTTACTTTTTCTTAGATTTATCTAATATTATTAGAGACTTAAGATGTTACAGTATGCATTCTTGAGAATTAAGGGGTGTATCAAGTAAGTCCTATTTCCCCTACGTATTGGCCAATAATAGGAGACATATAACCCTTTGTAGGTATGGTACTGCATTAGGTAAGTAGACCAAAATATTATGGGTGCTTATGTTTAAGTGAAAGAAATTGAGATGTTTTAAGAAATGAAATGTATTTTGTTTTATAAAAATTTTGTTAATTATTGAGATTGTCATCTCATCTTTTTATATCTATACAATCATATTTTAGGTACTTCAACAAGAAGTGAGCAATAAGATTTCTAAAGTTGACTCATTTGATTATAGATATGGATTGTATATTTTCTGGATATGTAATATATGTGGGATAGCCTAATTGAATGTCAAGTCTTTTTTAGATAACACATAGTTTGATGTAAATTAAGTGATAAACTGTATACTCTTTTTTTAGCATGAAGGCCTTTGTGTGTAAGTAATACGTATTATGCTCAGTTAGTTTGATTCCTCTATCTTTAAAGAAATCAAATTTAAAAATGTTTGGAATAGCTTGAAATTTATGTATGCTCAAATAAAAAAAGAAGTAACAATATAAGTAAATAAGTAAATTTATGGATTAGATGGACATTACCAGAAATTTACAGATAATAAGGAATATTTTACGATCTAGATATATAAAAAAAAAAGAGACTAGTTTCTAGGTGTTTCATGGTATGACCACAATATGATACTAACTGGCAGTTAATATAAATCTGGTCATTGCAATAAAAAATGATATGTTACAGAAGTACTTTGCAACTCTTTAATTGGAATAAGTTGATTCAAAGGCCTTACGAGAATGGTGATCCAAGAGACCTGAAATTAGTCAAAGCCATTTTGAAGCCACTGATGTTAAGAAGAATGAAAGATTGAAGGGATAAGGAAGGAAGGTGATCGTTCTCATTATTAATGTAAATATGTTTATTTGTAAGGGTATTTTAGTCTTTTTCTATTGTTTTTCATTTCCCTTATGTTGCTTTTCCTTTTCTAAAAATCTGATATTGTATTTTGTCTTTCCCCCTTTTGCGATAAACCCTAGCTTCCTTCTTCTTCATCTCCATTCTCTTCTTTGCACAATCTTGTATTTGTTCTTTGTATTATTTACATGGTATCAGAGCATGGTTTGTGGAAGGTAGTTTAAATCCATCCACAGTTTTCGCGAATCCAACTGTTTACGAGCCTTGTTGCATCGCTTCAAATCGGTATTATTCTTCTCTGATCTTGATAACCTCTGGGTTCTCTGTTCAAATTGCAATTTTTGGGACTTTCTGATAGTTTGAGGTATTTGGAAGTTTGGGTGTTTTTGCAATGGCTAGTAATAGAGATGATTCATTTCAATCTATTAGTGTGAGATTAGATGGAAAAAACTACTCGTATTGGAGTTACGTAATGAACAACTTTCTGAAAGGAAAAAGATGTGGGGTTATGTTTTTAGAACTGTGAATAAACCCACAGATGACAAAGAGATAGATTATGCTACGAAGTTAGAAAATTGGGATGTAGACAATTCTAAGATTATCACTTGGATAAATAATTCTGTTGAACACTTAATAGGTACCCAATTGGCAAAGTATGAAATAGCTAAGGAGGTTTGACAATACTTAGCAAGAATGTATACTCAATCTAATTTTGCAAAGTAATACCAGTTAGAATCTGATATTCGAGCACTTGAGCAGAAAGATATGAGCATTCAAGAGTTCTATGCAGCAATGACAAATCTTTGGGATCAGAATCTGCAGAGCTGTGTGCTTGTGCACCATATATTGCTCGCAGAGAGGAACAACAATTGGTTCAGTTCTTGATGGCTCTTTGTGATGATTTTGAGGGGCTTCGTGGTTCTATTCTGCATCGCAGCCCTCTCCCTTCAGTGGATTCAGTGGTCAATGAGCTTTTGGCTGATGAGATACGTCTTAAGTCCCAAGCTGGAAAAGGAATTCTCCCGGCACCCAACTTGTCTGTTTTGGCAGTTCCTTCTCGAGCTCTTGCTCATTATGAGAATAAACCTTACACAAAGGTTGGAATTGATGACTGCAGCTTCTGCAAGCAAAAGGGCCACTGGAAGGCTCAGTGTCCTAAACTGTTAAATAGAGCACCGCAACAACACCAACAAAGGCCTCACTTCAGACCTCCTCATTTTGGCAATCAATTTCAACCACGACCATATCGTCCTCCACAGTTCAACACTGCAGCAGTTGTTCCTCCATTTGATTTTGGAGCCTCATCCACTAATTCCGCACTTGCAGCTCTTTCTGAACAACTTCAAAAGCTCCTTGTTGCTCAGCCACATGCTATGTCTGCCTCTTCTTTGATAGGTCAGCCACCTCCTACTTCTTCGAGTATATCTTCTTCCATATGGGTCTTGACTCTGGAGCATTTCACCACATGTCCCCCAATTCAAAATTGTTTGTTTCTCTGTGTCCTACATCATTTGTATCTGTCATGACTGCTGATGATATGCCTATGCCATTAGCAGGAGTAGATTCAGTTGTCACTCCTCATTTGTCTCTATCTAATGTTTATCATATTGCCAATCTTACACTGAATCTTGTATCTGTTCGCCAATTGTGTGATTTTGGTTGCTCAGTATATTTTTCTCCTACCTCTTGTCATGTGCAGGATCCTCAGTCTCACAACTTGATTGGGACAGACCGTAGGCAGGGGGGATTATATGTTTTGGACGAGTTGAGAATACCAGTATTTGCAGCTCCTAGTGATGACTTGTCTTCTTTTTGTTTGTGTCCTTCGTCTTCTAACTTTTATTTATGGCATTCTCGTCTTGGTCATGTTTCAGCTTCTCGTTTAAAATTCTTAACTTCTACAAGAACTTTAGAAAATTTACAAGCTCATGACATTTTTGATGGTAGTGGTTGTAAACTTACCAAATTTTTTACTTTGTCTTTTAATCGAAGTACTTCTTACTCTTATTCACCTTTTGATTTAATTCATTTTGATGTGTGGGGATCTTCCCTCATTGCTACAAAGGAAGGGTCTCGATATTATGTCTCTTTCATTGATGATCACACTTGATTTTGTTGGATTTACCTTATGAAACGTCGTTCTAAATTTTTTGACATTTATAACAAATTTTGAGCTCTTGTAAGAACACAACATTCAGTTGTTATAAAGTGTTTTAGATGTGATCAGGGTGGTGAATATACTTCCAATAAATTCTGTGATTTACTTGCCTTAGATGGAACTGCTTATCAAACTTCTTGTACAGATACTCTTGAGCAAAATGGTGTTGTTGAAAGAAAACATAGACACATTGTTGAAACAGCTCGTTCTCTTTTGTTGTCATCTTCTGTTCCTAGTGAGTTTTTGGGAGAAGCAGTTCTTACTGCGGTCAACTTAATCAATAAGATTCCTTCTTCCATCACTTCAGGTTTGTCACCTTTTGAAAAACTGTATGGAAATGCTCCTAACTATACTTCCTTGAGAGTTTTTGGCTTTACTTGCTTTGTTCTTCTTCTTAGTGTAGAGCGTACAAAATTGTCACCTCATTCTGCCATGTGTGTGTTTCTTGGTTATGGTGAGAGTCAAAAAGGATATCGTTATTTTGATCCAAATTTGCAAAAGCTATATGTATCTTGTCATGTTTTATTTCTTGAGCATATACCTTTCTTTTCTATTCCTACTACTTCTCACAACTTGACCAAATTTGATCTCATTCGTATTGATCCTTTCTCTGACCATACAGAAAATGTTTCTCCCCAAGTTCCTCTCACTACAGGTTCTAACTCCTCATTCACTCCTATAGTTCTTTTTCCTCTTCACTATTCTCGCAGGGTTCGCACTGTTAGTTCTAGAGATATTGGTACCTCTCAATCCGACATTTCTAGTAGTCCTCCTCTTCCTGCAGCTACCCAAACTCCTCTTGAGACTGTGGATCCTCCTCCTCGCTATTTGCAGTGCATTCGTAAGTCTACTCACCTACCATATTTTTCTTCTTCTTGTTATTCCACATCTTTTACTTCTTTTTTAGCATCTATTCATCATCTCTCTGAACCCTTATCCTATAAAGAGGCAGCTCTTGACCCCCTTTGGCAGAAAGCTATGGATGAAGAACTTTATGCTTTGCACAAGACAGATACTTGGGATTTGGTACCTTTACCGCCTAGTAAAAGTCTAATTGGTTCTCGTTGGATTTATAAAATCAAGAAGTCTGATGGGTCTGTTGAGCGTTACAAAGCTAGATTGGTTGCTAAAGGATTTTCTCAGCAATATGGTATGGATTATGAGAAGACTTTTGCTCTTGTTGCAAAGATGACTACTGTTCGTACCTTTATTGCAGTTGCATCTATTCTTCAGTGGCCTATATCTCAGATGGATGTTAAAAATGCCTTCTTGAATGGTGATTTGCATGAAGAAGTCTATATGGTTCCCCCTCTAGGTGTATCTCATAATCATGGAGACGTTTACAAGCTTAAGAAAGCTTTGTATGGTCTCAAACAAGTACCACGTGAATGGTTTGAGAAGTTCTCTACTGTTATCACTTCTCTTGGGTTTTCCTCCAATGATCATGACTCAGCTCTCTTTGTGAAATGTACCACTACAGGTTGTACTTTACTTTCTTTATATGTCGATGATATGATTATTACTGGTGATGATCTTGATGGGATTGCATTGTTAAAGTCAAAATTAGCCCATCAATTTGAAATGAAAGATTTAGGTTCTCTACGATACTTTCTGGGTATTGAAGTTGCTTTTTCTCCAAAAGGTTATCTTCTCTCTCAGAGTACACTGCTGAAATTCTTGAGCGTGCTCGTCTTACTGATACTCGAACTGTCGATACTCCTTCTGAGGTTAATGTTCACTATTCTTCTTCTGATGGTACTCCTTTGCAAGATCCTACCTTGTATCGAACAATTGTTGGTAGTTTGGTATACCTCACTATTACTCGTCCCGACATTGCATATGTTGTTCATGTTGTTAGTCAGTTTGCTGCTCCTACTACGGTTCATTGGACAGCTGTTCTTCGTATTTTGCGGTATTTTCAAGGTACTATCTTTTAAAATCTCTTACTGCCATCCACCTCTTTCTTGGAGTTGCGTGCATACTCTGATGCTGATCATGGTTGTGATTTCACAGATCGCAAGTCTGTTACTGGTTTTTGTGTCTTTTTAGGCGATTTTCTTATTTCTTGGAAGAGCAAGAAACAGTATGTTGTTTCTCAATCTTGTATTGAAGCAGAGTATCGTACTATGGCTTCTACTACCAAAGAGATTGTTTGGCTACGTTGGCTACTTGCTGATATGGGGGTTTATCTTTCTCATCCCACTCTTATGTATTGTGACAATCAGAGTGCTATACAAATTGCTCACAATTCCGTATTTTATAAACGCACCAAACACATTGAGATTGATTGTCACTTTACCCGTCACCATCTCCAGTTTGGCACCATTACTTTGCCTTTTGCTTCTTCTTCCTTGCAGATTGCAGATTTCTTTACTAAGTCACATTCTATTTCTAGATTTCGCTTTCTAGTTGGCAAACTCTCGATGCTCCTTGCAGCCGCATCGTGAGTTTGAGGGGAGATATTAATGTAAATATGTTTATTTGTAAGGGTATTTTAGTCTTTTTCCGTTGTTTTTCATTTCTCTTACGTTCCTTTCTTAAAAATTTGATATTGTATTTTGTCTTTTCTCCTTTTGCAATAAACACTAGCTTCCTTCTTCTTCTTCATCTCCATTCTCTTCTTTGCACAATCTTGTATTTGTTCTTTGTATTATTTACACTCATTTCCCACAAGCTGTGTTTCTCAATTGCAATACAAAATAGATTTCATCATATTAAGGCTCAGTAAATGTTTTCTAGGCACATACTTGTTCTTCCACCAATTGATGTTCAAGTAATCGAGTGTGAGCAGTCAGAAGCTGAACATGACTTCTATAATGCCCTCTTCAAGAGATCTAAAGAAGGTTTTGTACCTTCCCCATTAGCAGTTTTACTTGAAAAATTAATTCCCACTCAGCAGTTGGATTTCTGAGTTATATATAATTGGCCAGGGGGTAATTTCTGTAGAATGAGTCTGAAATTTTTCATGTGATATTATAAACAGGTTCAATTCGATCAGTATGTTGCACAAGGCAAGGTTCTTCACAACTATGCAAACATCCTTGAGCTACTATTGCGGTTGAGGCAGTGCTGTAACCATCCATTTTTGGTCATGAGGTGGTTGCACGTCAAGATGCTAGTAACTATTTTCCTTCATCCTTCCCCTACCTTTCATTTTTCTTTTTCTTTTTGATCAAGATTGGCCTCAAATACGCAGTCGAAGTGATTCACAGCAGTATCCAGATTTGAACAAACTTGCAAGAAGATTCGTGAAGTCCAATTTTGATTCCGCTTCTTCGAAGAAGACAATACCATCTCCCGCATACATTGAAGAGGTTGGGGGGGGGGGGGGAGTCCAGAGAGGTGAAAACATAGAATGCCCAATATGCATGGAGTCTGCTGATGATCCTGTTTTTACGCCATGTGCACATGGGATGTGCAGGGAATGCCTACTTTCCAGCTGGAAGACCCCAGTGGGAGGTCCATGCCCACTCTGTCGACAATTGCTAAAGAATACTGATCCCATTACCTGTCCATCAGAAAATCGGTTCAGGGTTGATGTTGAGAAGAACTGGAAGGAGTCTTCGAAGGTTTCAAAGCTTTTGGAATGCTTGAAAGTCATTCAGAAGTCAGGCTCTGGTGAAAAAAATATTGTCTTCAGCCAATGGACTTCATTTTTGGATCTGTTGGAGATTCCATTGAGGAGGAAAGGAATTGGCTATTTAAGATTTGATGGGAAATTGGCTCAAAAGCAGAGGGAGAGAGTTCTGAAGGAATTTAACGAGACAAGAGAGAAAAGGGTAACCGAAAGTAAAATTTAAACTCTTTTACTTGCCAGTTACAGCATCATTACTAATCATGTTTTCCCACATCACATTGCAGGTTTTGTTGATGTCACTAAGAGCTGGTGGCGTGGGCTTGAACTTAACTGCAGCCTCAAATGTATTTTTAATGGTACATGTTACATTACTTCTCTTGTTTCCACTCTTCCCTCTTCACTCCTATTCCCCAACTTGTGGAATTGCATATTCTGAGTGTGTTAATATCTTCTGTAATGAATCTCCAGGATCCATGGTGGAATCCTGCAGTCGAGGAGCAAGCAATAATGAGAACCCATCGTATAGGACAAAAGCAGACTGTTATCGTTAGAAGATTCATTGTCAAGGTAAGTTAATTTATTTTCTCAAGCTAAATAGAAAACTAGAACTATCAGTATGTTACCAAATGTTTGAAAATTTTGGCTTTCATAGTGGATTCATAATTATACCAGAAAGTTCTTTGTTTATTCATAATTAAGAACTGTGTCACTGGACCCTACCACTTGAAACACTTTAATAAGATTTTATTGATTCTTTACACAATCACCTGGTACTCAAGAAAGTCCCATATAGGCAAACTTGTGTTAGTCAAATGGATGGTAAACAGAGTCTTTCATATCTTTTTTATGAAGCAACAAGTGGGGCTCTTTTGATTGATCTTGCTGCCTTAGCTCAACAATGCCAACAACTAAAGTTCTTTCTAAAGCAGTCAAATACTGTGCTTTTCTCACATTATTTTATGGGATTGATATCTAAATCTCTAAACTTTGTTGGGTCACGTTTGTCTTGGAAAAAAGAAAAAGGCATTTTGCCTGATATGTTTCACTGTCAAATTACGATCGAATAAACTAAACCGAAGATTGTGGGGATTTCTAAACAAACAGGACACAGTGGAAGAACCCATTATACAAGTGCAGGCCAAGAAGCAGAGGATGATATCCGCAGCCCTTACTGATGAAAAGGTCAGGTCTGCTAGGATTGAAGATCTCAAAATGCTCCTCAGATGAAATTATTCATGAAAAAAAATTGAAAATTCTCAATTTTTATGATGTCAAGGTCTCTTTCATGCCCATTGTGACAAATTTGTTTATACAAAAGGCAGAAGCTCACTTTTGTAAATCAAACCCTTGGCAATTGTAGTAAAGGGCAACTTCTCTCTGAGGCCCAAATTTAATAGCTAAGTTTAAATCTTATAGTGCATTTAAATCTTAATAGCTAAGTTTTATTTTAGTAAATTATTATTTTGATGTCTAAAAGAAATTAGCATCATTAGTTTGATCTTTTAAAATTATTTATTATTATTTTTGTTTTAAATTTTTTTAAAATATATTATTTTACTTTTTACCATTAGATCTGTTAAAAAAAATTGGCATGGATTCAATTTGTTTACTGTAGAATGTCAACTGTTATAAGAGATTGTTAAAATTGAAATGAAAACAAAATATATCATAATAAAATTAAAGTAAATTTTTTATAAATTAATATTATATTTTATCCTCTGTTTTATTTTAAAAAAAGTGTTTTATTTTCATTTAAGTTTTGAAATTAGTCTACAATTGTTTGTGTTTTCTTAATAGTTTTGACATTAAAGACTAAAATTATGTATTGTTTGAAAAATTGAGATTAAAAAAATGATAAATATTTTTTTTTTACAGATTAAAATAATTATTTGTTGATGAGTAAATCCAAATCCAGAGTAACGAATTATCAGGAGAAAGTTTTGATTTGTAATTTTATTATCCATCAATCTTTTTCAATCCAACGTTTAGACGCAATAGAGGATGACACGCATTCGGTGGGATTTGGGGGAGAGCAATGACCACGTAACAGAGTCACCGCCCTTACGATGTTCCAGAATATAGTGGGGTCCAAAGAAAACACAGCCGTAGATGTTTTGTTAGGTTTGGAGGAATTAGATAAAAATAATGAGAGAGAGAGAGAGAGAAAGCGGTCGAGGGAGCGTGGGCGGTTGGGTTTGTTACGTAGGGATGGTGGGGCCCATTAAAGTTTTGTTAATAATAAAAACGTCAAAAGAAATCAAAGACTCTCACTCTCTCTCTCTCTCTCTGTCTCTCACTCTCTCTCTCTATCTCTTCCTTTCTAAATAGGTGTATGTTTAGATTACTATATTTATATTTTTTTTTTTTTCCTCGTGCCTATGTTTGACTGGGATGCCTTTTGGTTAGAATTTTGAGATATAGAAATGTGGTTGGCTTTGGCTAATGCTTTCTCCCTTATTTGGCTTGGCTTGCTTTGCTCATGTGACCTAAGTAACAGCACCTTGAAGCTAAATAAATGGTTCCTAAATAGACTTCTTAGGGTAGGTATTCCGAAACCTCGTGGTCTTTGATTTTCTTGGTAGGTATTTCAAAACAAATATTTTACAGGCCTTTATCCGCAAATATAATCTTTTAAAATCGAATCATTGTTATACAAATGCAGTGTTTGATTTGAAGGATTTAAGAAGAAAAGAAAATTTTAAAAAAAAAATATTTTATTTAGAACAATAATTTAATGGAGAGATATGAGAAAACAGAGAAATAAAATTTCTTCTCTACTCTTATTTTCCTTTTTTTTAAATAAAAAGATTTAAAGAGAAGATAAAATATAAAATAAATAAAAAACAAAAATTTTATTATTAAAATTATTTTATTTTACTATATATTTATTTAAATTTTTAAAAAATATAATAATTATTTTTTTTTTAATCAAACACATTATGTTTGACAAAAATAACTGATAAGTTAGTTAAAAATTTAAAAATTAACTGAATATTGAAAAGTTAATTTTTTAATTGAAAATTAAAAACTGTTAAACTAATTTATTAAATTAGAAGTATTTAATAAAATTAACTATTTAATTAACTGATAAATATAAAACGACATAAAAATATATACTTATAAAAAATTTATTATTTTTTATTAATAATTACATTTTATTATATAATTTCAAAAAATATAAAATAAATACATCATCTAGAGTCTCACAATAAATTAAAAATATTATTACAAATATCTTTCATTTCAGTAGATATCTCTAAATTTTTATTCCTTTGTCACTATTAATAATATTTGAAAGTTCATTATGTAATATATAATTTAGATGTTGTTCGAATATAATAAAAATAATGTTATCTTATGAATATGATAGTATTAGAATTTGAATAAAATAATAAAGATAAAAATAAAATTATAAAAATTATCAGTTAAAAATTATACGCTTCTTAAAGTAGCGTATAATAAAAAATTATAAACTATTTAAATAAGTTTTTTTATCAAATATTTTTAATTTAGTCAAATAAATTTATAAATTAGTTAAATAAATTATAAATTAATTTATTTAACTTGTCAAATATATTTTAAATATAATTTAGATTTAATTTAGAGTATTAAGCATAATGTGTTTGTATTAAGCGTAAATATTATATAATCAAGATTATTAATTTTATTACTCAATTATAATTTGATTAAAGAATTTTTTTGGCATGATTCTTCAATGAGATTTATTATTATTTACTTGACATCAATAACATATTGTAAAAATTTGTATTGCCACTGTATCAATTTTTATCATAAAAAATCCGTCTTAATTTTTCTTTACATTGATGAATTTAAAAGACAAAATAGTTTAAAGAAAATATATATAGCGAAGTAAAAAATTATGAATAACAGTAAGTTTGCTAATAGTAATATATAAACCCACCGGTTTAATATCTTTTTTAATTAACTATAAATAAATTATTAGTTTCTTGAGAAGTACTAGTGATTGTCAATATTTATTTTATTCAAAAAAATATAAACAAATAATTTTTAAATATAGAAATCATTACAGCATAATTTTCTATAATTTATGTTCATAAATAAAAAATAAAATTTTATAAAATAATTTATATTAATATAAATATATATGACATAGTTAAGTAAGAAAATTGTATGGATAACCAAATTATAGTGGTATCGTAATTAATTGAAATTACTATAAATTATTAATTACATGTAGATATTCTTATTCAATTGTCAATATCATTAATTGAAATTATTATTAATTATTAATTTTTTAGACAAAATTATATCGCAATAATGAATTTTACATAATTTTAATAAATATTTAAAGCATCGTAATTAATTACTGCGTATTTATTACAAATAAATTTCTAAAAAAAATCTTGGCATAAATAGTATTTTTTTTATTTATAGTTAATTCACCAAAAGAAAGAAAAAATGAAACGAATATTCTCCATCGTGACCGAATAAAAAGGTGATGAGAATAAATATAGATGAGTCAGCAACACGAACTTTCGGCTACGAAGCCGAACCGTGACAGCCAAGCCCAGCAAATTTTGATCATTTCTGCTTCCGAACGTGTGCCCACCGCGTGCCGCTTTATATATACACTCTAACAACCTTTTCTTCGTCTCACAGACTCTCTCACTTTCCCCCTTCAACCTTTTCTCCCCTCTCTCAATTTGTCTCTCGCCTGAGCCAGATTCGCCGTTACCGGAGGACCCATCGGGTTTTCTGCTTCTTCTAATAATCCCAGAACCGTCGATGGCTGATTCGCAGAGAAAAAAGCAAGGTGCCGGAAGCCTGAAGCAGCAGCCGAGCCGGTTGCAAAGGCGAGCTCCGTCTTCGTTACAGGTAAACCGGTCCAGCGATTGGAACGTAGCGATTCCCTTATTGTCGCCGCTCACGACGTCGCCGAAATCGGTTGATCTGAGTCCGGCGATGGAGAGGCAAGAAGCGCGACAACTGGATCAGAGCAAGCAGTCCCAGCAGCCGTGCCACCAAATCACCAAGCCGGAGAAGGTGGTGTTCGAGACGTGGAAGCACCCGGCGGCTCCGTTCTGCTACGAACCGGCTTCGCTGGTGCCTCCTTTTTCTCCCTATGTATAGATATAGGACGTTAAAGGGGGAAAAAAAAAGAATGAAATAGTAGGATGATCTAATGGTTGAGAATTAGTCAGAAGAAGATCTAACGGTGTAAGCTCCTGATTTTGCATATAGAGGATATTATGACTATGATATTGCAAATTGTATACCCAGAATGTTCTTCTTTTTCAATTTTTTCCTTTTTTATTTTTTGGGTTTTCCCCCATTTTTGTTGGGGCTTAAATTACTTTAAAGCAAGTTTAAATCTTTTCCATTTGCCCTTTTTGTTATAAAGGATTATAACTTTTTGAGAATTAAAGAAAAAAGAAAAAGAAATAAAGGATTATAACCCAATGAACATTTCTAAATAAAATTACTTATTTCAAATCTTTTGAGTTTTCAATCATTGACTAATGATTGCATTTGCAATCCTCATTGTTCATTACAAGTGAGTTTAAACAATAATTAATTTCAAGTGGGGGATGAGTTTGATTTTTCTTCTCCCTTTATAAAAATGTGAGGGGAAGAAAAAGTAATAGTGACTGTTTTCATTAAAAAGTAATTCAACTTGGAAAGTTGAAAATGTCATTCTTTGAAAGTGGCATTTTTTGGTTTTCCTTCCCTATTTTATATGGAGAAAGCAGACTCCTACTAGCAACCATTATTTGATTAACCAAATTTGAAGCTCCACAATTTTATCTTGGTATAAGGATTTATTTAAATTAATTTTTTTCCAACTATTTTAAGAGTATGTATTTATTTTCCATTTGATTTCTATTAAAATTTAAATTTAGAATCTTAATTCCACAAATATCACTACACTCTTTGAGATGGATGCAATGCATTTAAATTAATATACAAAAAGGGTATAAATGGTGCTCTTTTATCAACTATTTTAAGATTGTACTCTTTTAGGATTATACTTTTTTTTGTTCATTTGATTTTGATTAAAATTTAAACTCAAAATCTTAATTTTAAATTTCAAATTGGAGCAAAGAAAATTAAGCAGTGCTAATTTTTTTGGGCAAAGTCTCAATCAATCCTTACGAGTATCATTTTCCATTTGTGGCGCAAGTTTCATAATTGGGAGCGAGAAGAGGTCCACTTTTTGATATGAAACAGCTCAGCGGTCAAACTCAATTCATATCCATTTATGGCACTGCCAGCATCCCCATGTGTCATGTGGTCTTCAGAACACAAAAAGGGGCATAAATGATAATGCGATCTGGATATCTCTTTATATAAACAACGTACAAATTGTTCTATTAAAGCTTTTTTTCTTCTTTATCAAAAAATATAAAAATAAATTTAAAAAAATATTATTTTCTCTTTTAATTAATATCTTTATTATACATCTCTCTTTTTTATTTATAAAATTTTACATAAGTCTTTCTTAAAAATCAATAAAAAATTTATTGTAATTTAATCTAAATATATTTTATTAAAAATAGATAATAAATAAAATATTAATTTCTTAAATTTTTTGTTAATTTTTAATTAAGTTTATAAATTAAAAAAATTAATATTTTAATAGATTGAATTATTTCACAATTATTTTAAAAAATAATAATTAGTAATAGATGACGCAATAATTAATGTTTTTTTCAATTATTTGTTTCTTTTTTATAGCAAGTATTTAATAAATTGTATCATTTTTTTTAAATTATAGATATATTTTATAATAAAAAAGATACATACATACATATATATATATATATATATATATATATATATATATATATATATATATATATATATATAGACTAATAAATATATTAGTATAAAGAGAATAAAAATTTATTTTTTCAATAATAAGGCTGGAAACTCTAATTTTCTTCAACAGAAATATGATCCCATTCGCGTGGCCATAAGAGTAAGATACAAAAGGAAAGAAACAAGGCAAACAAAATTGAGGATCCAAGGCAATAAAAGGGAAAGCAACGTCCTCTTTGTTGTGTACTACATATACTCCTTTCTTTTCCCAGATTTTTCATTTATTAAAGAGTGGTCCTCAATTTCCCTTCCCTTCCTGCCTTATCCTCTTTCTTCATCTCTCAACCTCAACAAACAATAGAATTCGAACCCTTTGTATCATTAAATATTTGCATAATATGAACTATTTCAAAATAACATTACATGTGACACTTTTTTAGATACTGAAATGATTTATTGATAAAAGAGATATATTCGAGTTTAAATTTTAAATTTAGAATATATTTAATAAGTCAAATAAATTAATTTATAATATATTTAATTAATTTATAAATTTATTTGATTAAATTAGATATATTTGATAAATAAATTTATTTAAATAATTTAAACTAATTGAAAATTTACGGTGTATAATTTATAAAATTTCAGTTAATTTATAAATTTTAAATTAATTTATAAATTATTTTTGTTAAATATAATTTTAATATATAAAAAAATTAATAAATTAAATCGATACCAATAATATATTTTTAAAATATCTAAAAAAAATTTATTTAACTTAAAAAAGATAGTCTTATCCTACGACCTAAACCAAGAGGTAGAGATTCATAAGCAGAATATTCTAAAGGAGTTCTTGCTGGATTTTAGTTCACAAATTAAGGGTCAAATATTCGGTTTTTGAAATATACAACCTCATGTATTCTAATTATGACTTTTGAACTAATAATAGCCCCACCATTATATATATATATATATATATATATATATATATATATATATATATATATATATATATATATATATATATATATATATATATTCTGGTACAATTTATTAGTTCTATTTAATATTATGAGGCATATTCAAGAGTTAAGAAAAATTCAAGTGTTATTCTAAAAAAAAAAATTGTGAACGATCAAAATATAATTTGTAATGACAAATGACTATTTAAATGTCAATGCAGAACAAAAATTCAAGTTTTGAAGACGTCACCGTAACCCATAAAATTTAAATAAATTGTACCAGAATATATAATGGTCAAAAATTTCTTCTTAGACTCGCAACATTTCTCATCCACACAAAGCAAATGGACATGGATGTGGGCCATGAGGCCCGGTGGAATTTAGGTCGAGTCTAATATTGAGAATAGCGCTTGTTATGGGCCTGGGGTTCAGATACAAACTGAAAGATAAAAAAAAAAACCTGTAACTTTTGTACGCACGATTGCCCATTTCATGATATTATCGGCCTTACGCCTTTAGCCCTTAGGGCTTCTTTTTATTTTTAATATTTCTAAATTTGAGCCTCGCCTTACAATTTTATCAAATTATGTGCAAATTCTTATTGGTCAAACCACGTTAAATATTATATCATTGGATAAAACAATTTAATTATTAATATACCGAAACAGTTATCATCTTAATTTGTCCTATTACTTATAGATATACCTAAACATATTTCTCACTTAATGCCAAGCGATTGTTAAAAAAAGTTCAATATTACGAAATCATATATTATTGTAGATGCGCGTTTGGTTTCTCAACTTCTAAAATAATAAATATTATTAAATTTATTATTATTATGAGTGTTCTTTTATTTTTCTAACTCCTAAAACTATTAAATCTCATTCATTCTCTTTGACTTTTGAGTTATCTATATTTATGATTGTATGTCTATAAATAAATGTTTCTATAAAGCAATTGAATAAAAAAATATATCTTTCTTTTTATGTGTTATTCCTCTCTAAGTGTCTTTACATTTTATTTTCTCTTTGTGTAAATTTCATTTACAACACGTTATCAGCACGAGTTTGCTCTTGACTATTCGTTTTCAAATTACAAGGAAGAGATCTTATTGTGTCCCCATTGCCATTAGAGTATTTGAAGTTGTTGAAACTACAATTTTAAAGTGATTCAAATTTTTTTCATGTTTACATCTAGAAGAAGAATGGAGTTGGTAATATGTATTTGAATTTGTGGGATAATTTTGTTTGAGAGAAATTTTTATTATCATGCATTTTCGAAAGGTATGTGATTTTATTCTTACTTGACATTGCATTTGTTTATGTGAAAAATAATTTGGTGCTATAGATTTCTATTATAATTTACATATAATTAAGTATGGTTGTTTCATGAAAATTTTTATTCACAAAAGAAATTTAAAAAGAAAAATAATATTTCATGGAGATATCTATATATGTTAAGATAAATTTTCCTGTGGTTAGTCCTTACAATTAATTTAACATAATTGCATTACCCATGTTGGGATAGTTTTTCAGATATATTATAGTTTTTAGATGTGTAATCAGCACTGAAACACTTGTAGATATTAGTAAATTGTTCATGTTTGATGGTGCTATATAACAAAATGAGAATTATTACTTTTGGATCGCTTCATGTTAATAAGGATTGTTAATTACGTTTCTATTTAATCCTCTATCTGTATGAATGCCTTGAAAGTTGTTTTAATGTAATTATTCTTAGAAATACTAGAGATGTATTTTTATTCCTCATAGTTTATCATGTTTTCATCCAGCCCAAAATAATGAGAAATTTTGTAGAAGTATCATAAAAGGTTATTGAAAGATCAATAATTCTTTTATGGGTTAGTTTGAATGAGAACTATAACCACTAGAAATTTAATTTTGAGAATTATACATTTATGAGTATTCTATTTTCAGAATTTATATCCTATTAAAAACTGAATTACAATTTTCTACAATATAGTTGAAGAATCTTCTGTAATACGGACTATAAATTGAGTATGACTTCTAGTTGATATCTATTTATATGTTTTATTTAATTGAATCCTCTGTATGGGTATACAATTATACCGTATGTGGTTGTAGGTATTCTTAAATTTGGTATGTGGGATATTGTATAGAAGGCTAATTAATTGCCTACTTTACTAAATAATTTGTGAAATGCGAAACTCTTCTTAACATTCACTTTATCTTTTCTAAATTAGTTAGATCTTATGTTATGGTTATTTATCGCTTGCATCTATATAGTGTCATTTTATACCACTCAATTTATATTGTATCTAACTACTTGAAAAATGATTCTTTTAATGCACTGTTCACAATTTGCAAATTGCTTGAGTTAAGTCTCATATACAAAAAGAAGTATTTGCGAACGTGCTACAATAAACCATAAGTTTATTGATTATTATTTGACATGATCGATTGAAACATCTTGGATAAATAATAATGCAACAAATTATTGAAAATTCACATGGGCACCTATTGAAAAATTTGAAGATTTTTCAATTTAAGGAATTGTCATATGTTGTTTGTTCTCAAAGCAAATTGGTTATTAAACTATCACTAGCTAAAGTTGGAACTGAATCTCCAACATTTTTGAAACGTATACATAGTGATATATGTCGACCTATTCATCCTAAATGTGGGCCATTTAGATATGGTATTAATAAACACATCCAGTAGATGATTTCATGTGTGCTTGCTATCAACTTGTAATCTAGTGTTTGTAAGATTATTTGTTCAAATAATTCAATTAAGAGCACAATTTACAAATTATACAATTAAATCCATTCACCTTGATAATGCTAGTGAATTTTTTTCACAAATTTTCAATGACTATTGTATGTCGATTAGTATAAATATAAAATACCATGTAGCTCATGTTCATACACAAAATGGGTTAGTTAAATCATTTATTAAGTAATTTTAATTAAGAGCTAGACCCTTACTTATGCGAACAAAGCTCTTTGTTTTTATTTGAAGACATACAATTTTTATATGCAGCAGCACTAGTACACATCAAATCAACAAGTTATCATAAATATTTCTCCTTTATAATTGACTTATGGTCATGAGTTAAATATTTTTCATATCAGAATTTTTGGATGTGCGATATATGTTTTAATAGCCCCATCACAACGCATTAAGATGAGTCTTCAAAAGAGATTAGGAATATATGTTGGATATGATTCTCCTTCTATTATAAAATATCTTGAACCAATGACAGGAGATGTATTTATGGCATGTTTTGCTGATTGTCATTTTGATGAACCAGTTTTCCCAATATTAGAGGGAGAAAATGAAAATCAGCTGGTCAAAGAAATTACATAGAATGCTTTGAACCTCACACAAAACAATATAAACTTGAAGTTCAAAAGATAATTCACTTACATAGAATAGAAAATCAACTGTCAGATGTATTTACTGACCTAAAGAGAGTGACAAAGTCACATATGTCAGCTATAAATACTCATGTACAGATTGATGTCCCTGAAGGACAATTTGTTAGTGAAATCACTAAAAAGTCTAAAGCACGTCAGAAGTGTAATAGACCAATCGGTTTAAAAGATAAAAATTTCCATAAAAAGAAAGAAATAATTATTTAATATCAGAAATAGATGCTCTTGAAGTGATTAGAGACATAACAAATAAAGTACTTTCAGAAGAAGTTTAGGTACCTGAAATTGATGAAAATGAAGAGATTTCAATAGATTATGTATCTACGGAGAAACGATTAAATCAAAAAGAAATAGTTGTCGACAACATTTTTGTGTAAATAGTAGTGCTTAATATTTTGAATGATAATGATGATTATAAATATACATCTATCGATGAGTGTCGACGTAGATGTGATTGGCCAAAATAGAAAGACACAATTCAAGTAGAATTGAATTCACACTAAAAATTGTGAGGTATTTGAATCTATAGTTCAAACATCTGAAGGTGTAATACCCGTTGGGTACAAATGGGTATTTGTATATAAAAGAAATGAGAAAAATGAAATTGTGAGGTACAAAGCACGACTTGTTGCAAAAAGTTTTTACAAAGACCTGTAATTGATTATAATTTCACATATTCTCATGTGGTAGATGCAATTATATTTTGGTATCTCATTAGTCTAACAGTACATGAAAAACTTGATATGCGTCTTATGGATGTTGTTACAGCCTATTTATATAGCTCACTTGATAGTGACATATATATAAAAATTTTAGAAGAATTCAAGATGCCTGAAGCGTATAATTCAAAAATCCCGGGAAGTTTATTCAATTAAATTACAAAGATCTTTATATGAATTAAAACAGTCTGGACGAATGTGGTGTAACCATTTCAGTGAATATTTGTTAAATGATGATTATAAGAATGACCATATATGTCTATGTGTTTTTATAAAGAAAACAAATTCAGGATTTGCTATTATTATGGTGTATGTTGATAATTTAAATATTATTGAAACTTCTGAAAAGATTATAAAGGCAGTAAAGTGTTTAAAAAAAGAGTTTGAAATAAAATATCTTGAAAAAACAATTTTCCTATATTACAATTTTATTATTTGAGAAATAAAATTTTTATTTATCAATCAACTTATATAGAAAAAGTCCTAAAAGAATTTTATATGGACAAAGAAAATCTATTTAGTATCACAATGGTTGTTCGCTTACTTGATGTGAAATAATATGTTTTCGACCTTAATATAATAATAAAGAAGTTATTGGTCCTGAAGTACTATATCTTAGTGTAATTGGTGTATGTTGTATCTTACCAATAATACAATGCCTGATATAATTTTTGTTATTAGTCTGTTAGTTAGATTTAGCTCTTATCTAATGCGAAAACATTAGAATAGAATTAAACATGTCTTTCGATATCTCCGAGGTACTATTGATATGTGATTGTTATATGCAAATGGATCTAAACCATAACTCATTGATTATGCAGATGCAGGATGTTTATCTAATCCACATAAGGCCCGATCTTAAACATGATATTTATTTATATGTGGTGACGTACAACAAATTCATTCAAGTGGTAATTTGACAGATTTATTCACCAAAGTCTTACCTGCTTCAGCATTTGAAAGACTAGTATATAAAATTGGTATGTATCGACTTAGAGATATTCAATTATACTGAGAACAGGGGGAGTATACAAAGAATGATGTACTCTTTTTTTTTCACTAGGGTTTTTTTTCACTGGGTTTTTCTCTAATAAAGTTTTAATGAAGCATATTTCTTGTAAAATGGGCATTCAAGGAGGAGTGTTATGAAATCATCTATTATTGTGGATGCATATTTGGTTTCTTAATTTTCAAAATAATAAATATTATTAAATCTATTATTATTATGAGTGTCCTTTTATTTTTTTCAACTCCTAAAACTATTGAATTTCATTCATTCTCTTTGAATTTTGAATTATTTACATTTATGATTGTATGCCTATAAATAGAAATTTCTATAAAGCAATTGAATAAGAAATATATCTTTCTTTCTATGTGTTATTCCTCTCTAAATGCTTTTATATTCTATTTTCTCTTTGTGTAAATTTCATTTACAACATTCAATTAGTTATCCAATTCTTTTTCTTTTGTTTTGTGGTAAAAAATTATTTTAAATTTATAAATTCATTTAGTTTTAATTTTAATTTTTTTAAAAAAAATATATAAATTGATTTTTCAAATTATAAAACTCACTGTATATTTATATATTAGTTTCTTTAAAAGTTAATATAAAATAAGTTTAATATTTTTTAAAAATAACTGATATACAATGATTTAATAATTTTAAAAACTAATTTTTGTAATAAAAAATTTTAAAAATTAAAATTAAATAAATTATAAATTAAAAAACTAAATTATTAAACTTTTTCATTTTTACTTGTACTCAAGTTATGTTTTTATTTTATCAATTTGTACACGTCTCATTTAATTTATCTTTTTATTATGATAAAAGAAGATTAACCAAAATAATTTTATTTGACCTTATTTTTTTAAAAAATAAACATAATTCACCCTAAAATTTTCTGTAACTACAAAATTAACGTAATCAAAATTCTTATGAATGAGTGTGCATCTAACCACAATTAGTCGTTACTGTTGTATATTCTAGAGGTTAGCTGTGAGATTCTCTAATGTCCTTTGTAAATTGTAATGAGTGAAAATAGGTTTATTTGGTGACGCGTAATTATTAAAAAAAATTTGAATATTCATGCAAATAAAAACAATTAATTAAGAAATAAATAACCAATCAACAAAAACTAATAAGGATTGAAATATTTATTGATATTTTTTAAAGTTTTTAAACAACTTTATAAGTTAAAGTTAGAAAAGATATAATTGGGGAAACTTATATTTAAATTAGTAGATTATATTATTTATTAAATATTTTTTTCTTCAATTGTAGCATATAAAATATTTTAGAAAATTCAAATTTTTTTTTTTGTAAGACGTGAGTTTTATTTGTGCTTAAACTTGTGATAAGTCTTGATTTTAAAATAATTTTTTTTTTATTCTAAACTTTTCTTTTACTAAAAAATAAAGAAATAAAAAAAAATTGTCCAACAGACGAACTACGTGAACAGTAAAATGAAACTCTCTGCTTTGTGATATAATTGGTGAAAACCAATTCCAGGACAATCTGAATTCAAAGACGAAATTTGTGGGAGCACAAATGTAATTTCCTCAATCTCTTAACCTAAAAGTGACTCACAGTCACAGCACAATTATCGTACAAAATACAAATAGGCCGCTACCTCCTCAAACACTCTTTTTATAACTATTATTGATTATTGAATATTAAATATTATAAAAATACAAGGGTATGTTTACTTTATCTATTTTTCAATTTTTATTTTTATTAAAAATTAAAAATAAAATATAATATGTTTGTTTATTATTTTTATTTTTAAAAAAATATTTTTGAAATTTTTAAAAAATTTAAAAATACTAACAAACGTTTGTAAAATTTTTAATATTGTAACGATAATATTTTTATAATTATTTTAAAATATATATATAATATTTTATTATTTATATAATTATAAAATAATAAAAATAAAAATAAAATAAAAATATAATTATATTACTAAAAAATAATAAAAATATATTTTTACAAATTGAACGTACCATTAATTTTTTAATATATAATAAAATTATTAAGGATTAATAATTAAAGTATAATAATTATTAGAGTTGCAAAATCTCAAATCCTAGTGCTGTGCCCTCTCTCCTTTCTCTTAGGTCCCGTTTGGTACCTTGACTTGAAGCAATGGAATGTGAATACCCATTCCATTCCATCAAAAATGCATGTTTGGTTGTCAGAAAAGACAACCCATAGAATGTGGATTCCTTTGGAGGTGGGAGAACACATTCCCACGTAGAAAGGGAGGAATGAGGCAAAATGCAATGGAATCAAGATAAAATACCATTTTTCTCCTTTTTTAAATTAAATAAATAATAAAAATATTTTTTTAAAAAATTAATTAATTAAAAAATATTCACAAAAAAAATTTAAAAAAATTTAACTTGTTGTCTGTCAAATAATAAATAAATATTTTTAAAAAAAAAAATAAATAAATATTTTTAAAATAAATAAATAATTTAGAAAATATTATTTATTATTAATAAAATAAAATAAATAATATTTAAATTATTTTTTAAAATTATTAATATTTTTAATAAAAAATTTATATTACTAATTATTATTTTTATTTATATTATTTTTAAATAAATTTTTAAGTTAAAATAATATTATTTTATTAATTTTACGTTTTAAGGGTATTTTGGTCTTTTTAACTGTTTTTATTTCATTCCATTCCATTCCCTTACCAAACGTAATTTTAATCATAACATTCCATTCTATTCCATTTAAATCTATTCTTTTCCATTCCATTCTTAATTCTTATTCCCATTCCCTCTTTTGCCACTAACCAAACGAGACCTTAGTTTCTTTTCTTATGGATATTTTTCTTGTTTTGTCCGTAAAACATCCTCTTGTTAGTAAGTTTAGGATGAGGTGTTTGAAGACTACGGATTTGATAGTCTAACAAGAAATCCATATTCTTAGAGAAAATTGAATGCATTCTGAAACAGTTATCAATTGTTATAATTTTTGAATATTTTTAAAATCGTCATGTCATAATTTTTGATAACTTTTTTAGTGATTTGACTATTGTCGACATTTTATCTTATAAACAGAGTATGATAATACAGTTAATATCTAACAAGTTAACTTAGTGTCAAATAAAATTATGCTCCCATTTTTCGCTCTTGTGAAATAGTAGAAAGACCTTATGGATGTAGTAAAGAATACGATTGATGAAGAAAATTGATTAAAACTCGTCACCCATCTTTTTTTACACCTTTGGAGGATTTAAAATGATACAATTTTTTAAAATTGATTTTTTATTGTTCAACTATATTTAGATTTTATGTTTTTCTATTTAAGTTGAACATGCATTCTGAATGGTTAAGATAAACGATCTACCTCTATATTTATGAAAATCGCATTTCATATTTCATTTTCATGAATGAATTCAAATTATTTTTGGTAAAAAAGTAAAATAGAGTTATTAATAAATTTGGAAATACATTAATAATTACTATTAGATTATTTTTATTTTAAATGACATATTTAACTAATTTTCAACATATTATATTTTGTAATATATAAAATTTTAAAAATATATTATATATTTTACTATTAATTTTGAACTAATCATTTCATCCGTTTTAAAACATTATATATATAATGAAAGCAAAAGGGTAATGGGATATGGTTTAGGTCACTTTCATTAATGGCAAAGCAAAACCTCGTTTACCAAAATGATAAGTTGGACTAGAATTAGGAACGCGCAATGATGCTGAGACGGAAAAGCGATCAAAATAATATACGTCTGAAGTCCCAATTGCTATTTGCTAAGCCTACTAAAGCGAAGCCAAGTCAAAGTCCTCTTTTCTTGACAAACATCTTTTTACGGAACATCTATGATCTGTCCAAACACTATAAGCAAAATATGGGTCCCCCCCTCATCTAATTGGCGATTAATTTTGTTTATTATTTTTAACTTCATCTCATGCTACCTAATTTATGAATTTGCATTTTTTAAAAATATCTTACAAGATAAATTTTAAAAAGAAAGATATAAATTAATAAATAAATAAAATCTACTGATTTAAATTTAAGTTTCACAAAATATGTTTTTCTTTTTTTAATTTAATTTTATATATTTTTTTAAAAGTCTTAATATATAAATTTAATGAACCCATTGGGAATAATTATGAATTTATGTATTTGAAAAATCAACTCATTTGAAGGGAAGAGTATCACACCCCAACCCATTTAATAATATTAATTTTTTTTAGTTTAATAATATAAATATAACTATTTAAATTTGAATTTATAAAATTAAGTGTGTGTAAATATGTAGAATTTTATTAAAACAAGGATAAAACACTTCAACTATTATGAAAATTTATGAAAATAAAAGAAAAAAAATTGTATAGGGTTTGCAATAAATGAGTAGGTTTAAAAATTTATTGATTAAGTGGTAAATGAATTTATATTTAATAATTGAAGAGTTTTGACAATATCATAAATTTGAGACTATAGAAAAATATTTATGAAAAAAATAATTTTAATATCTCAAATAAAATTAATTATATACGTAAAGAATATAGATATACTTATATAAATTAAAAAAAAAGTGTAATTTTTTTTTAAATAAAAAAAATTGTGTATTTTTAAGATAAAAAAATATTCATATAAAACAATTCTATCCCATATGAGAGCGTGCCTTTGGACCAGCCATGCCCAAGTTCGGGACCCATATAAGGAATTTGCGCAAGTACCAACTTGCAAGACATGTGCATCATTGGAGCCCTAAAAGAAAATAAATTGGCCAGTCATGCTCCGATGGTCCATACCTCAATATTTTTTTGGATAAATTAAATAAAACAAATTAATTTACCATTTAAACTTGGTTATGGATAGATTATTTAATATTCAAGCTAGTATTGAGAAATTTATTAAAACAATTTTTTTAAAAATGTGCAATTAAAATTTGAACTTATAAGAATATATTTAATTACAAACTGAGATAACAAGTCTTATAAAAAAGAGAAGCGATATCATTCATCTAAAATTTATGTATCTATGTTTACTTAATTATATATTATTTGAGGGTGAGTATAATATAATTAATATGATTAAATTTACTTGAATTTAATAAAAAAAATTATTTAAAACAGATCAAATTACGTTAACAATTTCATACAGATAAATTTTTAAAATAATTTTAAATTAATTAGAATAGAGCAGGTATATTTATTTATAAACTTTTTTAAATTTAACTTGATATAACTTAAATTTATCTGATAATCAAGGATTTTGATTAAATTTAAATATTAATTTATTAATTCAAATATTATTTAGTTCAAATGAATAATGGACTAATTTCATCAATGATGACCTTTACCTTTTAAGATTTGTACTGACAGTCTATAATTGTGCCAACTAATATATTTTTAAGATAAATAGCTTCCCTCCTCCCCCTGAATTGTTGGGATAAACATTGAAAACTAAAAAATAAATTGGGTTTTTAATGGTACAAGTGAGGCAGTGATAATTGAAGAAGTGAAAGGTAGATCCCACGTGAGACCCACGTGCTCAAACTTTTGTAATGATGGATATTGAAGTATAAACATTGGATAATAGACGTCGATGGGAGCAGAGGAGAAAGCCAAAAGCATCAAAATCTGGGAATTACAGTGGAAGCGTTTTAGTTGCAGCTTTCTTTTTGTCACTATTTGCTTGCTCTTTTGCTGGGCGATGAATAATATCCAAAGTGGAAATGAAGGTGGCTTTGTTTTCCTACCCATTAAAAAACAAATCCACCAACTCTCCCACTATGCCTAACCTTTGACCATTTTCTCTCTTTTTCCCCCTAATCCTCTTCCGATTGTTTATTCAATTTTCCTGGGAAACAAACATTATTCTTAACAAATCAAAACCACTCCACCAAAGTCATATGCTGCATGTTCTTTTTATACGTAGATGAAAGTGACATTAGTTTTGAGAATTTTTTTGTTTTCCCCTTTTCACATTGCTATTTATAAAATATAATAAATTATTATAAGATTTCAACAATAATTCCTATTTTTTTAATTAGGGGGAAAAAGCAGGGTATTTTCTTTGAAAAAGAAAGAAAGCAACAAAAAGTTAGGGAAAAAGAAAAAGTGGATGGAGAAGCTATAACTTATCCCATTAAACATCACCTCTACCTGTTAAGCAAAGGCAGTAATTAGAGTGAAAGAGGAGCAGGTAACCTATAACCACTAATTCAAAGTTAACATGCTGTAAACACAACACAAAGGTTTCATGTAAAGATTAAATACTATGCCAATTTTTTAAAATTAAAGGTATAAATAATTTTGTTTTTGAATTTATAAATTTACATAATTTTAGTCTCTCAAAATATTAAACTCGTTGTATATTAATTTTTTTTAAAATTAATATATAATAAATTTAATATTTTTATAAAGTGATAAAATAATAATATATAACAAATTGATAATTTCAGAAATTAATTGTATACTAAAAAAGTAAGAATTAAAATTAAATGAATGTTAAAATTAAAATATTAAATAGTTGGTTTAGTATTGATAATTCATTTTAAAATAAATCAAAGAAGTTGATTAATTAAATTGAATGAAAATTAATTTGTATTCATAACATCTAATAATGATAATTATAAAAAAAATATCTTATCTCATTATCAATAGTTTTCATTTTTAATAAAATATTTGAAAAATGAAATAATGTTAATACTGTGATAAAACAATGGTTTTACTTCTATCACATATTCTAATAATTAAGTTAGTCTAATAGAAAATTAAGTAAAAAATAAAAAATTTATAAAAAAAGTGCATGGGATTCCAAAGTTTCAAATTATCACTGTCATTTGGAAGTATCAGCAACCAGCTGTAGTACAATTTTTTTCTACCTATTTCCAACAATCATTTCTATTTTCTAAAACTCTTTTCATAGATGGAATTAGAGGTGAGCATGAATATACTCACTCAATGAAAAAAAAATTCATTTTATATAGGTGAGTTGAGTTTATATGGGTTTATTTTTTTAAAAAATTTGAGTTTAAACAGATAATTTAGATGAATTATTTTTTTAAAATTTTTAAATCTAATTTGATTAATTTAATATAATCTGATCAAATTTATTTAATTTTGATTTAACATAACTCAAAATTTATGATAATTCAAAAATATAGTCAAGTTTAAATACAATATTTTTTGAACATAGTCAAGTTTAAATATAATATTTTAATATAATTTTTATTGTATTAAATTAATAATCCAACTAATCTAACTGAATTCACACAATTGCTTACTCTATGTAACGCCCCCAATTTACGTTACGTAAAATGAACATTAATTTTTTTCGTAATAAAATAATCTCCATAAATATGCACAATTCAATTCTTTGTCATTTCTCTCATGTATACACAAAATACAGACCAAGTCTATAAACATTAAAGTACAACAGAAACGAAAATCCTGCCTGTAGTGTTCAGAGCACTCTAGAATACCAACATAGTATAATTCAAAGACTATGAGTTTTGGAAGCAACGTAGACTCACCTAGAGAATATATCACCTATCTGCTGAATCAGACTCTGATATTTTTATCTGAAAAATGTGGAAATATCGTGTAGTGAGTTTGACAACTCAGTGAGCAAATAATTATTCCTATGACCTCTTAGGTCAGCATATAAATGTACTTATATTTTAAAATTTGTTACATAGAAAATACAGTTCAGAAGTATATTCATATGGGACCCGTATTTCAAATATTCTCAAATCAAATGATATTCAGATATCCAAAACCATATGCACCATGGTATGATCATTAAACAAATGTTATTATGCTCAACTGTATAAGCTATAATAAAATATTATGATTTGGGGATAAAATCATCACTTTTAATGTAATTGCCTCACTCGGCAATCTGGTCAATGCAATAAAAATATTTAATGCACCTGTCTCACTCGGCAATCTAGTCAATGCAATAAAAATATAACTCATTTGCTATACGCATAATGACCTCGACTCTAGTCATAATAAGTGATCAGGAAATGTGAGTACATCACCCAACTGCCTCCTCACATTACCACTGTCACCCGGTTGAAAATATGCTACACGCATAGTGACCTTGACTCTAGTCACAATAAGTGATCAGGGAATGTGAGTACATCACCCAACTGCCTCTTCACATTACCACTGTCACCCGGTTGGAGCGGCCCTCCTCCGGCTCACTCAGACTAATAGGGCGTCCCCTATTCGGTACCGTCACAAGCCATACAACCAGCCGATATACATCAATACATATATATATATATACATGTAAAATATCAAGCAACTCGCCATGAGCTTTATGCTTGTCATTCAATCTCATTTATAATATGACATGCATAATTTTCACAAGTATATCGCTTTACAAATCAATACATCGTGCACATAATATTCACTTTATCAAATAATGATAAATACATTTAGAACCACATATTCAATGAGTTCCAAAATTCATTTCTAAAATCATACTCTTCTTGAACTATGTGTCACTTCGTAAGTATAATAGATATTTTAACACATTTCAAAAACTTATAATAGTATAAATAATTTATAAACAGAAATAATAATACATTTATAATTCAAGAAGAGCATGGGGCAAGTCATAGAAAGAAGTATCTACTCACCTAGTAAGGGCTCCAAATTGGACAGCTCTAAAGTGTACTTTTCCAAGTTGAATTTGACCAATTAGACCTCAAAAACGTGTTCGGAGGGTCCAAGGACTTAAAAAATGACTCCAGAAGTTTGGGCACTATTCACAGCCAGAAAATACTATTCATGACGAATAAAAAGGCTGTTAGATGGCCGAAAATATACATATCCTAAGGTTTATCTAATTTCTGAACCTATCTACGATATCATATTTCTAATTTGAGGTTTTTAAGTAAGAGTTTTAAGATTTACCTTTTTCTGAAATTTTCTACTTCAGATCTATGGCGATTCAACGGTTAATTTGAAAAACTGATCGATCAAAACTGTAGTATTCTTTGTCCTAAATTCAGTAACATATTCAGTTTTGAGATTGAAATCCAATAAATACTCTAGATCTAAAAAAGAAGTTGAAGGTTGCTATTTATTCACTATTCATCTTCTCCATTTTTTTTCTCGAATTTGCCTCCGTCCCCGATTCTCCTTTCCTCGTTTTCATTTTATTTATTTATTTAATAATAATAATTATTATTTTAATAATTAATAATAGATTTTTCTTTTATATAAATTCATATAAATTTCGTTTTTTACTTTAAAATATTTCAAAAATTTCTAAAAATTTACATTTTTAATAACCTTTAGTTGAACTCTAAAATTATAATTTTTCTCGATAAAAATTTAATAAAATAAATTACAAAATAAATATCTTTATACATAATAAAAGAAAGAATATTTTTAAAAATATGACAAAAATTTATTAAAGGCCAGTATAATTATTTAAAGCAACACAATAATTATTTTACTTAAAATTTTAATTACTTTTAACAAAACATAATTATAAAAAATATATTTATTTATAATAAAATATTATTATTTAAAAATAAAAATTATGAGATATTACACCCTTCGTAAAAGTTTTCTCACGCTATAGGAAAGTTGCTGCACAACTTGCTCGGTGTGACCAAAATTTACTATGCGTTTTGTCCATAAAGTCAATTAGTAATATGCTCCAATTAGACATAAAAACCCTATTAAATTAATAAAAAACAATTAATTATATGACATATTTAAAGTTATATTTATTAAAAAATTGTTCATAGAATTATTTTATAGAGTTGGTTTTATGGACAGAAATGCAACGTTTAGAACAAAGTCACATCCAAGGTTCCAACGTTATTGGATTGTCTGTCTGGTTGGATTTCAAGGACAAAATAAAAGAGCATTAATATGAATTAAGCGGACACCCTCTTGTTTTTATTAATAGTTTAATTTATTTTTTATATAATTTATAATATAAATTTAATCTCTTTAATTTTAACAAATAAATTAAAATAGTTATTAAATATAATTTATTATATTATTAATATGTTATACGTACATTAAATATGTATTACTAAATCTATTATTAATATTTTTTTTAAATGATTGAATATAATATGTGTTATTTAATTATATATATATATAGTAATAGTAAAATAAGATAATAAATTTAATAAAAAAATCATAAATTATAAAAGATTAAATTTACTTATTTATAAAAATTTAAAAATATGATTAAACCTATAAATTTTGAAGTGAAATTTTGCTTTGTGGTTGGAGATTGGTGTGCCAACTTCTCCCATTCGGACCCAGAAGATATAATTAGTCAACCCACTTTTTCCTAGCGTTGATTATTAGTTCCCATTTCCTTGGGGTTTGGGGTAGTGGGAATTGTTTTGCATAGATTTTTCTGTTGGCATCTCAAGCCATTATGATTTCTCAGCTTAAGGTCTTCTCTAAACTCTTAATTTTCTGAATAAAAACTAACAAAGTCAATAAGAAATAAAAGTTTGGACGCTTGGTCGCCAGTCCACCGTATCAAAACTTCTCTGCCGTTTACAAAGTCATGAGTAAGTTATACAACTTATACTCGTTTTAATTTTAATTGTAACAATTTTTTTTTAAATTGATAGAATTTATACTAATATTCTTTAATTTTTTTAAAAAAATTATACTAATTTTTTTATTTTAAATTTTTATAATTATTAATTTAATATTTTTATAATTTGTAATACATTGAATTAAATTATTTATAAATTTTTAATAAAAATATATAAAATATAAATTTTGTTAATAATTTTATAAATAAATAAAATACGAATAAATCAGACATATATGAATGTAGTTTATTCTAAACTCATTAACAAGTAAATAATTTTTTTTGTTAGGACAAACGAAGTTAATTGAATAAGTAAATATTAAAGTATTTTATTTATAAAATCTGAATTTGTTCATTGTTGTTAATAAATTTTTTTAATAGATAATTTATAATTATTATTATAACTTTTTGTTAAAACTTATAATATATTTTAACTTTAAAATAAAATAATCTCCTTTCTCTATAAACTTTTTGTTATAAAAAAAAAATCCCTCCGCAACTTCTTCATGTAGTGCCATTTTAAAAATTGCTCAAATGCTTTATTATAGGGGATATTGGATATTAATTTTGAATATAAGTGTATATATACGTACGTCTGAATTTTCCAAGAAAATAACCTAACTGCTCCCTAATTTTTTCTTCAAAAAATAATAATAATACAAAATATAAAATTATGCCTACATTTATACTCCATAATTTATCTAAATAAAAATTCAATAATTCTATGCTATATTTTAAGAGGTTTAACCTTTTCATTATGAATTTTGAGATTCTCATTTTAAAATTTTAATTGGTAAAATGAAAATATCAAAATGTATATAATAATTCAAAAAATACAATTTCAAAAAATTTCCAACTAAGTAAACATCGCTTACATTTTTGACATTTCCAGGTTTGCTGGGTGGAATTTAATTTTAGGTCAGCTTCCCCAAAGAGAAGGTTACTGCCATTCAAACTAACCCTCGCTGACAAAAAAGATAAAAAAGGGGGTTAAAAGACACTAATAATTCATTATTTTATTGATTCTTTCCTTGTTTTTCACCCTGGCTTGTAGCAGTTAGTTTCAAAACTTCAATGGCAGCTACTTTTTGCAAAAAATTACAACATGAAATTGAATGTTGCAGACGTAATATAGTTCCAAATTTAAAAACCCTTTAGCCCTTGGATCACTTTTCAAAATTCTGATACCCTTTTTGGGAAACCAGAGAGAGAAAGAAGGAACTCTCAAAATCTGCAAAATAAGAGCGAGCTTTTGCGTTTTGATTCCTTCCCCTCCAATTATACTTGGATTTTTTTTTTTCGCATTCATTCTCTCACCATTTCTCACTTCTGTCATTGCCGCTTAAACTTAATTGATTACACCCATTCTTGTTCTACCCACGCCTGCTCAATTTGCGCCGCATGCGAGGCTTCCCCTACTTGCTTCCCATCATGCCTACTAGCTTTCTCTGTGCCCATGTTTGAGCTTTCTTGGGCACAAACTGTTGCTGGGGACTCTCTGACTTCTCCACTATCTCTTCCTTCCATTCCAATTCCTACACGCCAAGGAAATCGCATGCCCCTGTGAATTCAAGTGCAAATTCATTCTTAAAAGCGGGGGCAAAGATGAAAGTTTGCAGCTTTCTTAAGTTATTGGGATCTTCTTCTTGTCCAGCTTAAATGGTCTTCCGCGATTCCTCTCTGTGCTGGCGTTTGAGCTGAGCTTGAACAGCTTTGAGTTCCCAGAGCCACCCATTTTGAATCTGCAGCAGATTTGAAGCAAATTGGTGAAATTGGCAGATATGGTTGCAGAAGCTTGGATTGTGAAGATGGGTAACCAGGTAAGCACCAATCTCAAGCAAGCGCTTCTTCTTGAACCTTCAACAAAGAGAAAACAGAACCCCAAAAGGTCAGATAACAAGCAAATAATAGGCATTCTTTCTTTTGAAGTAGCAAATGTAATGTCCAAAACCGCTCACCTCCACAAATCCCTGGTAGATTCGGAGATCTCAAAGCTCCGGAATGAGATCTTAAACTCGGAGGGTGTTAAGAACCTGGTTTCCTCCGACGAGGCTTATCTTCTCGAGCTGGCTCTTGCAGAGAAGCTCGAGGAGTTAAACCGTATTGCAAGCGTGGTTTCAAGGTTGGGGAAGAAGTGCTCTGAACCAGCCTTGCAAGGGTTCGAGCATGTCTATGGGGATATTGTAAGTGGGGTTATTGATGTGAAGGAATTGGGGTTCTTAGTTAAGCATATGGAAGGGATGGTGAGGAAGATGGATAGGTATGTGAATGCCACTAGGAATTTGTACAGTGAAATGGAGGTCTTGAATGAATTGGAGCAAGCAGTGAAGAAGTTTCAACATAATCAGCACGAGGAGAGTCGGCGTGCGTTTGAACAGAAACTCATATGGCAGAGGCAAGATGTGAGGCATCTCAAGGAGATTTCACTTTGGAACCAGACATATGATAAGGTCGTGGAGTTGTTGGCCAGAACAGTGTGTACCATTTATGGTAGGATCTCTGTGATCTTCGGTGATTCTGCTTTAAGGAAGAATAATCTTGGTCTTGGTGGAGCTTCACCACCTATAGACAATGAATACGGATTGGTGTCTGGCCAGATTATGAGTTCTGAGAGGCTGAAACGCAATCATAGCAAAAGAAATGGATTTCATTTGGGGCCAGTTGGGAGGCCAGCCGAGGGGAGAAAGGGAGTTAAATATAAGCCTCAGGTAGATATGAGGAGAGGTGAAGTAACATCTCTTCGTCCTGAAGACTTTGGCTTTCCATGTGGAACAAGCCCAGGAAGACTTTTCCTGGAATGTCTAAGTTTGAGCAGCTCAGTTTCGAAATTCGATGACAATGATGATGTTGTTTATCGTGAGGATCAGTACAGTCATGTTTCAAGTTGTCGCAGTGCTTTGAATAATGGCATGAAACGGGAGCACTCTTTCCATTCTGGTGCTCTAAATCATGCCCAAAATGGTATTCCTTTCACAGGAGAACTAAGACAGATCAAATCTAGCGTTCCAAGCAACTCAATCTTTGGTCCCAAAAGTAGGCTAACTGCTTATGCTCCTTCTTCCACTCTTGGAGGTTCTGCTCTAGCATTGCACTATGCCAATGTCATAATTGTCATAGAGAAGCTACTTCGTTACCCGCATTTGGTAGGCGAGGAAGCTAGGGATGATCTATATCAGATGCTTCCAACAAGTTTAAGATTATCTCTTAGGGCCAAGCTGAAGTCCTACATCAAGAACTTGGCCATATATGACGCCCCTCTTGCCCATGACTGGAAGGAGACTCTTGATGGGATACTTCGATGGCTTGCCCCAATAGCACATAACATGATCAGATGGCAGAGCGAGCGTAATTTTGAGCAACACCAAATTGTTAGCAGGACAAACATTCTGTTACTTCAAACGTTGTACTTTGCTGATAGGGCAAAGACAGAGGAAGTCGTTTGTGACCTTCTTGTTGGGTTGAACTACATATGCCGGTACGAGCATCAACAAAATGCATTACTGGATTGTGCAAGCAGTTTTGATTTTGAAGATTGCATGGAATGGCAGTTGCAATGTGATGGATCTTATCTCGATTGAAGTGAACAAACACATTCTAAAATTTTTGAAGTCCTCAACACTGGTGAGTGAGCATTTTCTTGATTCATAATACCTTTATGAAGACATTGTTTCTGGGATTCTGAACTTTGCTGCAACTTTGAGGGCTAACTTTGTTGTTGAAAAGTTGAAAGTATAGCTGTATTTAAATTGCAATGTGACCTATGAAGTACATAAGCAGTCATATTTATAGAAGGGGAAAAAAAAAATTAAGTTCATGTTGAACTCGTAAATATTTTTATGTACAGCTTGCTTGTTTGTTGCTTCTTCTTACAGTATCTGGCTATCTGCAACTTGTTGCAGCACCAGAAATCAGAATGCTTTGTTAGAATTGCTGTCATGGATAGCAGAGACTATTATTGATATCTTGTTCCTTTAGTTGCTCTTAATTTATGATCAATCATGAGGTCTAATTTTCTAGCCAGCCTGGTCATTGTTCCTTCAGAAAGTGAGTGCATCTTAATTAGAACCTTAGAATGCATACTCTTGATATTGGAGGTTAATTATGAAGAGACGTATAAGCATGCCATGCATATATTTCACCGGGACTCACTTCTGATGTACTTACATGTCTTTTCATAATTGTTTTGATCTATCTATCATTTGTAGACCAAATCTCCCAAAGAATCTCACGGAAGCATTGGTCTTTCTATTTTGTTTCTTTATAAATAAAAAATTTGAGGCAGATAGGTTGTTCTAACTCCGAAGTTGGACACATTGCAATGTGTATACCAAAATAATAATAATAATAACCAGCAGGAATTGGGTTAACAGTTGCATCATTTGGTCCTAAAGAGGTTCTTAAAAAGACTCAATCTTCTAAAAATAATCAAATTAATTACAAAATCAGTAACTTTCCAAAGCTACTATCATTTTTTTCTGCCATGCCTGAAAGAGAAACTCTCACTAGACATTGTGGGCTCTTAAAACTAGATATGTTAGGGAATTACCCTACATCATAAATTTATCCCAACTTCCCCACTCTGGCCAGTCTTTTAATTTCTTTCCATTATGGTCCAAGACAAGGATGGCCTGTAAGAAAGTAGGGGTCACACTGAGATTACCAAATGGATCAAGTGCGACTTATGGTGGTGTCAAGGCATTGCTTTTACACTTAAGGAGTACTGATATGGGAGCTCACAGGCGGCGTTGACTTGAAGGTGCATAAAAATGCAGATCTACCATACTGTCATCTGCGGCAAGCATTAATAGCCAAGCTGAATCTTCATTAACTTCTGCCTCATTTTTCCTCCCATCCATCCTTCCATGACCTCACCGTATTTATGTTAATGCATTCACCTACAGATCCAAGCAAGAGATTTTTCTGTAAATTTGGTTTACAGTTAATTATGAAAGATATATAAACATATCAGAGATCATTTTTACTTAAACTATATATGACGGATTTGTATATTATTTCATAATTGACTTGCTTTTTTTTATTTTTATAAATTAAATTTATTGGAGAATTTCTTTTCATAAATTAAAAATATATAAAAAAACCCAATAAAAATTTGTATAATATTATTCTTCTGATTTTACATGGTTTAAGCCAAAGGTGACAGGCTTTTAATCCAAACATTTTTGCTTGTTTTAGCTTTTGTTAAAGTGGGAACGAGGAATAAGCCGCTATTTGTGGTCTAATAACGAGTTATTTGAGTAGTTTGTGTAAGATTTTGTTCTGAGTTTACTGATTTTTAACTTGAATTTGTAGATCTATTTATTTTTAGTTTTTAAATTTTTTAAAATACATAATTTAATTCTTAAAATTATAAATAACTATTTTATCAATTTTTTAAAATATGAAAATTATTACAAATTAGTCTATTTAAATATTAATATACAATGAATTTAATATATTCAAAAATTAATGTATGTACTCAACAAAATTTAAAGATTAAATTATTAATTTATTTTTATAAATAACATGTAAATATACTATACTCCCACCAATGTCAAACATGATTACGAAATTGAATCTTTTAAGATTCTTAAATAACTTTACAAAATAGTTAAAAAGAGAAAGATACAGTTTTTGAAATTTACGTTTTAAATTAGTAAATTTTATTTATTTATTAAATATTAATTTTATCAATTTAAATTTCTCTTTTCAACTTTATCTCTAAAATTCTTTAAAGAATTCAAATCTCACAACAAAAAGGCAACAAAATGGATACGTCAGTAAACTCCATCGATTGGCTCTCTACACAAAGAAATTCTAAAGAAATTCCATCACTTGACCATCAGTTTTAATAAAATTTCATTGGCTCTCTACACCAAGAAATTCTTAAGATAGTAAACCAGTTGGCGAGTTGAATGAATTGCTACATCCAGCAAGGAAAGTAGGGGCTACGGTTGAAGGGCGTCATCAAATAGGTGGGTAGAAGACGGCATTCACTATGACAATAAAGAAGCTTCCAAATCTTGTGTGTGCAGTTGGGTGCCATTAATCTTCTGGAGGGTTCCCTCATTTTCTGGGTTGCTTTGCTTTTAACTATGTGTGGCTCACAAAATCAAGCTCATCTCCGTTAGATTCTGGTTAGTATTTGTATCTCTGATTCTTCATGAAAACACGGCCATGGAAACTGTTCTCTCCCATTTTGCTTTCCCATCCCCAAAATCAAAGAATGAAATAACGACGTCATGGGACGGATTCAGAGAAAGGAAATCGTGGTATTTATGAACCAAAAAAAACTGTTGCTTCGTCGTCCTTAATGCTCTTCCAACCGCTTACTAGTTTTTTTCTGGAACTAAATTGAATTGAAGTAGCCTAAAGGGATTGGTTAGTTGGTAAGTATTAGGTTTTGATGTAGAGGAGTTCCCTTCTTTTAAATTACTGAAAAAAATATTTAATTTTGAATAAAATTAAAAAAAACACTCTCATAAAAAAAAAATTAAAATATAATAAATTTTTTTTATTCAACTCTAATTTTTAAAGAGTATGTTTGACAAATTAAATAAATTAACTTATAGTTTATTTGACTAATTTATAAATTTATTTGATTAAATTAGAAGTGTTTGATAAACAAATTTATTTGAATAGCTTATAATTTTTTATCATATGCTACTTTAAATAACATATAACTTTTAATTGATAATTTTTATAATTTTTTTTATTTTTATTATTTTATTCAAATTTTAACACTATCTTACTCACAAGATACATTATTTTTACTATATTTGAACAATATCTAAACTACATATCCTATGATAAACTTTCAAATATTATTGATAATGATACAAGAAATAAAAATTTAAAGATATCTACTGAGATAAAAAAAATTCACAACAATATTATTAATTTATTGTGGGACGCTATATGATATGTTTATTTTATATTTTTTAGAATTACATAATAAAATGTAATTACTAAAAAAATGATAAATTTTATATAAGTATATTTTTTATGTCATTTTATATTTATCAGTTAATTTAATAATTAATTTTATGAAACACTTATAATTTAATAAATTAATTTAATAGTTTACAGCTTTCAACTTATAGTTAACTTTTAAATTTTCAGTTAATTTATCACTTATTTTTACCAAACATAATTAAAGTCGAGTTAGTCTTTTAAGACTCGTAAAGTTAAGTATTTAAAATTAATCTATAAGATTATAGATTAATTTTAAATTTTTACGGGTGAATTGAATTAATAAAATGATATTTTATTTTATAAAATTTTGATCTAATTTTATTTAACTTTAGATATAACAAGAATAGAATTAAATCAAATTGAACTAATTCTAATTGACAATTTTATTTGAAATGAAGTAACTTCTATGTAATGAATAATGCACATAAAAAAAGTTTAATGAAGCAAAGAGTAAGTAGTTGGCAACCAGCAGAGGAGCTGAAAAGCTTATAGTTGGTCGCCAAATTAGTTTTGGGTCAATTTTGAGTAAATGTTTTTTTTATTTGAATTGGTATTTAATTTAATATTGATGGATAATTTTTTTATGTGATATTTAAATTATGTCATATAATAAAAATAATTTTTAAAAATATTATTTTTATTATGTGTCACGATCTAAATATTATAAATAAATAAAAATTTATTCACTGATGATAAATTAGATTATTTTTTTATTTAAAATTATATAACAATTATGAGTTTTTTTTTTAAATTTTTATTATTAAAATTTTATTGACTTAAAACCTCCTCTTCTTTTAACTGTAACCTTAGCTTTAGGCTCTTTAGAGCAGGAGTAGTGTTTTTATATTTCAAAAACATTTATTGCAATACAAAGAAAAGTGGATGGGAAATTAATTCTTAGTTTAAAGATTTGGTAGTTGTGTATTAAGTTTTTGTTTTGTTTTATTCTATCTAATATTCAAACTCAGATAGTCAGTTTTTGGAGAAAATTTTAGTATTTAGCTCATTTTGGTTTATGTATTAAGTATTTAAATTCTTAATAGATTTTTTTTTTTTGCAATCCTTACAACTCATTTTGATTAATAAATATATTTTAGAGGCATTTAAATACTGATTTTGGATTCTCATGCATTCTAGTATAATTTAGGAAATAAACTATATGTATTTAAAATTTAAATATTTAGTATGGTAATTATAAATTTATGAAAGTGGACTCAACCTTATCATTGGCCAATTGGGGATATAAGATTTCTATATTATTTTTGGATATAATATTTATAATTTGGAGAAATCATATTTTTGACTAAATTGTAATTTTGTTATTTTTGTGGCAGACATATGCTCTAACTAATTGCTAAAAATTTCTAAACTTTTGATGAAGATGAAGCTCTACCACCTTATTATTTTCCACTTTTTTTTTTTTTTGGGTGGGATCCAATCTCCAATTCTTTGCAGACAAATATTATTTAAAAATAAACATTTATATAAAGTACAAGTACCAGATTTAAATTTATGCTTTAAAAAAAAAATCAAGTTTCAAACTTCTTTTGATAGAAATTTTTGTGTGATGTTCTAACATAATCAATCGACTTGATCAGTTGGACATAATTTAAAATTTTAATTAATAAAAAAATATTAATTTTTAATTTAAATATTATTCATATAAATTAATTTATCCCCGCTTCCGAGCATAAACTCATAATAATGTAATCTTAGTACTATAAATTGTTAAAGCATTGTAAATCATTTTTAAGTCATAATTCAAATATTTTATTGCTACAATTTTATTTAAAAAAACAAGTTAATGGATTCATCTTAATTTATTATCTTAATGATTAAAAAGACTTCATCTTAATTTTTGTCGTTTTCTTTTTCTTCTTTTGTTTTGGTCAATATTAAACTCTTTTATCAATTGTGATTAACCTGCCAACCATCATAGGCGAGCAGGCCCACGTCCCACTTCATTAAATTTAGCCCAATATTGTTTTCCAGAGGGGAAGCCCATTTTTTTAATTTTTGATAAAAGCCCATTATATCAAGTTTTGGTCTATAGCCCATCAATTATCAAGAAGAAGAGAAGAAAGGGGGTTGGCCTGCTTGCCCTTTGGGTTTCTCCAATTCGTGACCGTGATCCGTCAAAGAAGGTCCTCGATCATTTTCTCGGATCCCAAACAAAGTTTTCCACCGTTTTCTCATAGTTTCTTGAGTAGCCAAACAGGATCCTTCTTCTACCCTTGCTCGTCACCGATTTTCGTTTTGGTCTTTTTTTTTTCTTTGTTCTTGGTCTCAGAAATTTCTGCAGCTTTAAAGAAAACAGCGCAATCTGCAATTCGAGCAATGAATTACAGAAGGTTCCTTTCCCGAAATTTTCTGACTTAATTTGCTTTTCAATTGGATATCGTTCACTTGCATTGTATGACCCACGTAATCTTGCATCTGTTTCATTTTGTTTATCTCGTATTCTTTCAAAATTGTGCATTTAGTTTCCTTTTGACAATGCCATGGATTGTAGTTAGGTTAATATGTGGAGTTTTCACTAGATTGGAAAGATGATTTGGGGTGCTGGGGTGAGGGAAGCAATGCTTGATCATTTTGGCATACTATTGCTGTGCATGCAAATGCATTATTCATGCATGGGAAGGCCGACTCGATGAGGGAGGACTGATGTTATCCCAATAGACCTTTTCTAGTCTCCATATCTCCATTTGTCTTTTCTAATTTCTTGCAGCATTCTTGACGGTGCGCATGATTTGAAATGTATGCTCCTGATACATTTTCAACCCTGTCCCTGATTCAATTTTTATTTTGCGATCCCACTGAAACTATGATTGAACCAAATATTTTCTACTTCTGTTATGATTTTCTTCACAATATTTTAATCTCTTTGGATGATTCTGAGCTCTTAAACTTTTTAACATTGACATATTTATGATTTAAGTGCTCGATTTTGTGTTTTATGGTTCATTTATATTTTGGATGATTATTAACTTGTCATGAGCTGTTTAAATGTGAGCTTAGTTTATATATTTATACTAGATGATTTATTACTATATTATATCAGTCTCTATTATATATAATATATCTTATATATGTTATTTAATGTATGCGACATTTCAATGTGGCATGCTCAAAGCTATGTGCCATGAGGTTAGCTTTCAAGTACGCAATGCACTATTGATAACTAAGATGATGAGAGAAAGATGTTAACTTAAATTCATGAAATGGTAACCTCGTAGTGTCCTTCTGTAAATGCTTAGTGAACGAATTTAGGAAGATTGGTACTTGTGAGTTATGTGAACAGAAGCAAAAACATAGTTTGACTTATTAAATAGCTCAACTCTCAATTATTTCTTTATTGCTTGATGTTAGTTTAGTTTCCGTATTTTGTCATCCTGTGTCCTGTAATGATTTAATAATATCTTTAAGATCTTTGAGACCATCAGTCTGTTTTCACACATTTTAAACAGACAAACCTGTAGTTGTCCTACAATATATTATGAACAATATAAAATATTGGTTGATTTGTTGCAGAGCAGAGGGCTTAGAACTGTTATGCAATTATTTGTCTACTGCTTAATGATTGCTTCAAGTTCTTGCGCTTGCTTCTCTGTTTTAATCCCTTTTGAGTATATAGATGTTCTAATGGATATTTAAAGTAAATTACAAAACCATTTTACACAAAATCAGGTTAAAAATGTGTTGGTTTTCACTGCTTCTCATCTGTTTATTTGTACATTTCATATTGTCACTGCTTTGTTGCCTAAAACTGTATTGCATATTTTTTTATTTTGTCAGGAGGTAGTATTAATTATTACAGAAATGAATTTGTATAATCTACTATCAGCAGATGAATTGGGAAAGGCAAATCTATCGGTCTGGGTTCATCTAGAATAGGTTTATGGATGATATGCTGTGACAGACTGACAGTTATGATTTATGCCCATCATATGCCATGTAAAAAGTAGAGACTAGAGGGTATTAATACTAACTGTTAATCAAAACATTTGTTTCAAAATTTCACGAGCAAAAGTTGCTTTGAGACTCAAAAGGACCTTGTGTGATGTGTCTGCTTGATTGTTTGAGAACCTTTGTTTTTCTCTGTTAAATCTGTTTTCCAGATCAACTTTTCTTCATTTATCAAATGTGCTTCTCATAAATATTTCCTATAATTTCTTTTTACTAATTTATTATGTAAGCACTCAACTATATATATGTTATCAGCCATCTTTCTTTGTGGATTTTTATTCAAGTCACCAGCTTCATTGTCCACTATTGTCATTAGATTTGTTTCTTACTTGTAACTGAAATCATTGAGAAACTGATGTTAAGTTACAAATTATTTGAGAAGTTCTGATGGCACAGTACAGCTTAATGTTTCTTTTGTTCCATTTGACTTTGCAGTTGCTTTTCATTACATTGTTGGGAAATATTGGATATCTCTGTTATAGTCATTCTTATAATTATAACTTTCATTTTAATTACAGAGATAATCGTGCTTCCAAATCATCCCTTTTAGATGGTCTTGAGGAAGGTGGTGTAAGGGCTTCTTCATCATACTCACGTGATATAAATGAGCATGACAATGAAAAAGCCATAGAGAGTTTGCAGGACAGGGTTACTTTTCTGAAGAGAGTTAGTCCTTTTTGACTTTGAATTATCAATTATTAACTTTTCTTAATATGTAGCTTTATCAACGCTTTGATCTTACAGATGCTCTGGTACATGGAAAAGTTTTATCAAGTTTTGGTTATGTTGTATGTTGAAGGCTATGCTTCGACAACTGTTTTACAATGGCAATGCTTTTTGCATATATGTTATTTGACTTGTTTTAAACCCTTATAGCAATGAATGGTGTTTGATATGGAAGTTTGGTTGTGCTTCAAACCAGCTTGCAATATAAGTTGGTCTGTTTGTCAGATTCCCATTTCTGGTTGGCTTAAGTGTTTTTGGAAAATCAATGACTAAAAATTTTAGGTAGTTGATTGCATTGCTCCAATTTACTATATTATTAACATGGAAATGTTAATGGACGAGTCTTGACGCAACGGTAAAGTTGTTGTCTTGTCACTTGGAGGTTACGGGTTCAAATCTTAAAAACAACCTCTCCGCTTGCGGGGTTAAGATTGCGTACATTTTTTCTCTCCAGACCTCACCTGGTGAGAGCCTCGTGGGCCACCCTTTTATTAACATGGAAATGTTATTTATTTAGAAATTGACAACAAAGTACTTCCAAATATGGAAGCAGGAATCTAGAATTCATCTCCATTCATTCAAAGTCCCTCAATGTGTTCATCAAAATCATATATAGGCTTGGCTGCTTTTTGGCTGGTGATATCTCACTCTTTGACACAATTTTCTTGACTCATTTAGATGAGCTTTCTTTCTATTATAGGACCACATTGTCACTGAAGCTGTGTGTTGCTTACAATTACACTCTTGCACATGCGAAATGTTGCTCCTGTTTCTTATGTAACATGCTTGTTCAGAAATTATGTAGCTAATTGGTATGAGTTATAATATGCTGACTTTGTTCTTCTACTTTGTCAGAGAAAGCATTAAAATGAACTGGTTTACACTTTACAGATTTATATCATCTTGAAAATTGCTTTTAAAATCACTTGTTTAACAGTTAACAGGTGACATACATGAGGAGGTGGAGAGTCATAACCGTTTTCTTGATGGGGTGGTATGAAAACAACATCCTGCCTCTGTTTTACAAGCTTTCTTTTTTTTTTTTGGTAATTTTTTTTTATTTTAATTGAGTTCTGTTGTAAATTAGGGTAACGGCATGGATGCATCAAGAGGTATGATGTTGGGAACCATGGATCGGTTCAAAAAGGTATCTTAGAACCTATGTCCTCTAATATATTACCTCATATGTCATCTTGTTTTTAGTTTCTACATTTATTGGAAAATGACCTAATGTATTGAACCTGGATATTGTAGGTTTTTGAGAAGAAATCAGCGAGGAAAACGTGCTCCCTTGTAGCTTATTTGATAGCTGCCTTCGTAATCATATACTATCTCATTAGGTAAAATGCAATAACCCTATTACTGTTTGCTTTGAAATGAATGCAACAATATCAACGAAGACAAATATTTACCTTAGCCTTTCTGGATCTTATCTGTAGTAATTTTAAAACTTATGTATGTTTTACTTTGGTGGGTTTATAAATAAGGGAAACTTTCAGATAAAACAAAGGCACTTTCTTGATTTTTATTTCATAAACGAGACACTGAATAATAAAAACAGCTATTTACTAATCTTGTGATCTCAGTAGCTTGGTTTGGTTGATTGGACACTGGAAAAACGTTTATGATCCACTGATGCAAACAAGCAATTTATTTGCAGGATGATTGGGTATTTTACTCTTGGCTGAAGCATAATTTGGAGATGCTCATCTACTTGATGTCATCAAATGATAATATGTTCAGACGTAATATTCTGTGGCAAGGTGTCCCAACTCCCAATCATGCCATTTGAGAAAGAACTCGTGTGGAACTACTGTTAATGACGGAGCTTATGTGAAGGTTGACAAAATGTTTTCCCTGTTTCTCTCTGTCACTTGTCCTTCATTCATTTTGTAAAATTCATTACGCAGCCTTAAACTCGTATCTGTGGAAATTGTAAATTCCAGTATATTGCATATTTTTTTAATTGGGGTGGAAAGTGCAAGCGTTACTTTACCACCATATTTGTTTGTCCAATAAAATTGGTCGGGATGAACAAAAGAAAAGAATAAGCTGGAAGCTTTGAGCTCGGACTTTTTTTTTTTTTTAATAAATTCAGTTCGTCACATCATTTATAAATTTTAATAATAAAGAAATGAAAAATAAAAATAAAAAGTTATATACGATAAATAGTGATTGAATAGAAATAGAGTAGGGTTTATCATGAGATTTGCGTACTCTTGTGGCTGTAACATCAATAAATAGTAGTAGTAGTGGTGGTAATAATAATAATAATAATAATAGAAAGAAGAAGAAGAAAGTTTTAAAACCTCAATTGAATTTGGACTCCAGGTTGGGTTTAAAACTTTGAATAAGCCTCGGACGCCAAAATTCTTTAAATATTTATATTGATATGTTCTTTTCTGGTAGACATGTTTACTATGTTTTAAATATGAAAATTTATCATTTTACACGTTTGCAACTTGTTTGGTGTTTACAAAATGATTATTTTTTATATATGTGTGTGTATATATATATATAAAATAATTATTTCTTAAAAGTACATATTTATATTAAAAAAAATTTGTTTTTGTTTTAATCTGAAACTGAATTTCATTGTACATAAGAAATTTGAATTTTAATCTTAATTTGAACTTGGGGGTAGGTCGAAAAATGTTTAGGTATTTTCATGGAAAACAGCTTGGGCTCGGCGGCTCGCGGTGACTTGTGGGGCTTGTTTTGGAAATTTTGGCGTATTTGATTAATAATGATGTTGCCGTCGGCTCAATCTTAACAAAAATCACTAAAAGTTAGAAGTTGCTGTCTTGTTACACAGAAATTGCCCGTGAACCCAAAGTCGTTGCTCTCTTCCTTTTTTATTGGAGAAGTTTCTGTTTCTTTTATTTAATTACAATATTACTTCAATTTTATAACAATTATTTATTTATTTATTTCTTTATCAGTTGATATGAAATTTTTAGGCTTCAAATCTATAAGGAAAGATTCGGAGAGATCTGGATTTAAACAAAAATAATTTAATATAAATTTTGATTTGTTTTTTTCAAACTAATGTCATTTAATGAATGGATCTTTTAATATTTAGTTTCTGTCATCGTTAGTTAATATTGGCACGTGATCATCTTAATTTCTTAACTATAAAAATATAAGCATCAAATATATAAAAATTAATATTTATTATATATATATAAAATAAAACATGACTTTTAAATTTATTATATTTAAATATTTAAAAATATAAATTTTTTAAATATTATAAACGTATGTCGGTGGCCTCCGACGATATAAAATTCACGTCCATGAGATTCATGTGTTGTTCAATTTCCTTCGACTGGGGCCACCAATATAAATTATAGGTCATCCCTCATATATATATAAGCCATTTTTTTTTCATGCTTTTAAGAGAATGAATTCTTTTTAAGTGTTGACTTTTTAGCCTTAAGATTTGAATATGAATGATCAAAGCACGTGATATAGAAATAGAACACTCGGGAAATTTCTGATATCAATTTGGTGCAGTACAAAACGGCTAACAATGAAAAGAATATCTAAAATAATTTAATAATCAATATTTATTCAATAAATAATAATTTAATAATTTAATAACAATTTTTTAAATTCAAACATCTAAATAATAATTACTCTAATAAACTAAAATAAAGAAATAATAATTCTCTCGACTCAAACACTTAAATCACAACTTTATTTAATTTTAAATTTATCTCAATTAATATAATTAATTAAAATATTATAAATTTCAAAAATATTTATTTATCTTGATTAATATAATTAATTACAATATTATAAATTTTAAGAATATTTATCAATATTAAATAATTAAATAAATCATAATTTTAATATTTTTATCTTGTATTACAAAATAGAAAGTACACTTCTTTAATTTAACCACAACACCAACACTCAAAGAGTTTATAAACTATTTCAACTTAGCTTTTGTTAAGAAAATTCTAAAAATCTCCTTCCAAGCTAAGTGTGCTAGTATGATATTAAAAAAAATTATTTAAGATTACGTGCACGTGTTTTAATAAATTAAAGAAAATTTTTATATGCGTATAGTTTTTATAATTATCCACTATTCATTGTCTAAAGATGCATCATTATAACTATTAATTGTCCAAATATACACCCACGGAATTGACTTTAACTAGGGATTTAAATCTATAATTCCGACCAAGTTGGCCAATACAACTTTTGCTTTCATAAATTTTTCCAAGTTTCAAAGGTCCAACATTTTGAAAATTTTAATTATTTAGTAAAATTTTATTACAAATAATAGTTACATTTTCAATTTATTATAACAATGGTCCAATTATTTTAATATTTGCATTTATCTACATTTCAATTCATAAAGCAATTAAAATATATTGGTTTATTTAAAGGTTTACTTTTTTTTAAAAAAAAATGATGATTCATTCGTTCAGAAAGAAGAAAGAAAACAAGAACAGAACCCTAAAGGTTTAATAACCACTCAAAGATCACATTCAACAAAACAAAACCAACAAGCCAAAAGCAAAACACTGAATGAAAAGAACAAACAAAAACTAAAACTAGCGGTAGAATGACGGTTTTTAGCCCCTAGAAACTCTTGCTTAACTTTTTCTCGTTTAAAAGCTCTACTAGATAGACATCCACATTCAAGACGACATCTTTTATCGGTCCTCTATTCAAATGGTCCAGCCTCTTCTTTTTTTTTTTTAATTAGCATTGACAAACTTTTTAATTGAATATTGTAGCATTGCTTCCATCAACCCCATTATTTTCCTACTCAGCCTGATGTGTGTATAATTAAAAAAAAAAATTACTATATGTTGGTTTCTTGTGATTCACTCAATTTTCAATTTAATCCATATATTTTAAAAGCTTATCTAACCGAGTCTTTATAGTTTTGAAAAGTTGCAATTGAGTCCCTGTCATTATATTTTTACTTGAGGGCCATGAAATGCTGCTGAGTTAATTAGTAAATGGTGTGCCAAGTTGGATATAATGACTTTCGATCCAATTATACAAATCACATGATGCTATATAAGTTAAGTGATTGAATTGACTTTGATTGAAATTAATGCCAAATATTTGGAGTGTCAAGTTAACATATTGTTTGTAGTTAGAGATATAATTAGCAACACTGGTCTGATTATAAATTTTTAAACTACAAAAACTAAATAAAAAATTAAGCTAAATTCCGGGACACCAATACAGTAATTAAATATTTTAAAAATTTTAATAGAAATAATTTAATATATTTTAAGAATATGAGATATAAATAATAAAAAAAGTTTAAACCATGGAATGGAGTAGAGACATGACCCTCTTTTCACCTGCACCATGGTTTCAAAGGCTATAGATGCAGTTATAAATTCATGTTAGAAAATGTTATAGAAGAGAGACTTGGCATTCTTTTCACCCGCACCATGGTTTCAAAGGCTATAGATGTAGTTATAAAAAAAATGTTAAAAAATTAATGTCACAAGTCATATAAAACAAATTAAATGGATTTCCTTATTTTTTTTAATTCAAAGCAACTATAAAGTTTATCAATGAGCTGATTAACTGATCATTGATATTAAGGTTGTCTCCAAAACTGATTATATTTGTCAGAGTAAAAAAAAACAAATAACTATATAGCTGATGACTAAAGATGCTCACAATCTATGCAAGTCTTACCAAGAAAAACGAAGAGCATGCAGTCGCGCGGCTAGGTTTTACATGCACGGCGTTCATCTGTGAAAATCCAATTGTTCCTGTTAAGTACTCAGCATTGGAATCTAGTCATCATCTTTCTAGTCAAAGTTTCAACACAACAGCCACATCTTAAAATATTATTAATTAATAGAATGCCTTTACCACTTAAAAAATTAAGGCAGCCACGATTAGAAATAGCAGCGAATAGTTTGCATAAATTTCTTGTAGAAGTAAAAATTCCAGATGGAAAATGAAAAAATTGCGTGTAATATGTTTATAGGTCTTTTTATTAGCAAGTCAAAGCCAAGATAATTATATTATAATAATGTTGGAATCCACAGTGCTTACTTGGAATGAAAGTTTTCCATTAATTTATTTTACGATTTAATTTCGTGTAGATTTTATTTTTCATGAATATTTTTTCTTTCAAAACGTGATTTCGCATTTATAATTTTCAAGGTCTTTGTAGAAGTTTTCTATAGTGTTAGAGGAGTGCCATTCATCAAAATAATATATTAAGGTATAAGATATTATAATATTAATTTAAGATTCTCATATATTAATATGATATATAATTGAAATTTTGTTTAAAAATAATAATTTATTTTTTACAAAAAAAATTAATCATTATGGTTAAAAAAATTTATTCTATTTTTTTGGTCATATAAAATATTAACCTTAATTACATTTTTAGTTTTTATTTTATTTTATTTTTAAGAATGTGTCAATTTAGTTCTTTTATAGTTTGTATTATGAATTTGATTTATTTACTTTAGATAAATGATTCAAAATAATCTCTTCATTAAATTTACTATCTATTCCACTATTAATCTGAAACGTATGCCTCACTAAATAACACTTGTTATGTTTAGTCATTTAAAAAAAATATTTATGATAATATATATATATATATATATATATATATATATATATATATATCTGTGTGTGTGTGTGTGTGACACATACACGTGACAAAATAATAACATAATAAATAATAAATTTAACAGATGAAATATTTTGATTAATTTATTAAAACTAAAAGGACTAAATTCATATCACATATTAAAAGGGACTCATTGGATACATTTAAAAAAAAATAGAGAGACAAGAAGTACAATAAAACCAAAACATTATTCAAGCTAGTGTCATTCTATTGTTGTACCTCTTCATATATTGAATGTCATAAAAAAAAATTTAGATATCAATATCTCAAACATAGATATTTTAATGTCTTTTTAACATTTAAAATACTAAAAAAGCTCATTTTTGAGGTCATTTAGCTGCGACTAATATTAGATACTAAATGGCTCTTCGTAAATCAGAATTATTTAATTTCCTTCTTACCGAGAGTGATAGGGTTGGAGTTGAGCTTTCATAAATTTGGACGGTGGGAACTGGGAAGGGTGTGTCTCACGGGTGGAGTTCCTTGTTTCCGTTGGGCTTTTTGAAGCCCGTCATAAATCTAGATGCTCACAACACAAACAGAAAGTTTACACTTGAGATTTCTAAAGCCTAAAGTTAAGAGTTGTCACTAATGAGCCACCCGTACTTTATTTTTCTTCCTTTCTCTTTGTTGAAGTTTTCTCTTCTTTTTAAAAGTTATTTCAAAATAAGAAAAAGTTTGAATTTCTAAAATTTGTCCATTTTTTCATCAGATCTATAATTTTAGTTCTTAGAAAATATTTGTAGAAGGCTGACCCTGAGAGAAAATGAGAGATGTGTTGTATTTCTTTAGAGTTTTTCTCTATATTTTTCTAACTAAATATAATATTTTTTCATTGAGTATATTGTAAATCTTCTGGTGATTAAAGAGTTTATTATTTTATTTATCTCACACAGGCTTTGTCACTTACTCTTTGTTTGTACATCTATTTGGCTAATCTTCTGTTAGTGATTGCCGTGTCTAGTATAGCATGTTTCTTCATGTATGTATTACATGAATTTCATATATATATATATCAAGATGCTCAATAAAAAATTAAATAAATAAATAAAAGGTAATTTTTTTGTGAGAAAAAAAGGGTATCAAGATGCCCATCATGTTACGTCTGGAGATCCTCTGTTGTGTTTTGAGCCTAGCACACGGTGCTATGTTGAAAATACAACAAAACACAGACATTGTAACATTTAAAAAAAAAAATTGAAAGCATACGTTTAATTGTTTTTTAAGCATGCTATACTCAAAACAAAATAGAGGATCCGGACTCATCATGTTACCATGTTCCAAAAAAAAAAACAAAAAAAATCATAAATAACACTAATTCCAAGATAGAGATCAACTATTTATCTTCGGATGGACCACGTTTATGGACAAAGCGATCAAGCCAATTAGTGATGCAGCTGTTTTTTTTTAAATTTTTGTCTCGATAAAATTTTTCAGCATTTTATAAAATTTTAAATATAAGATAATTGATTTTTTTTAATTTTCGTTATTCAAAAGTATTTTATTTAGATAATTAATCATTATAAAAAATTTGTACTTTTGTATATTTTGTATATATCTTTTATAAAATTTTGTTTAATCTCTTAACTAATGTATTTATTATACGATGATTTTCTTTTGTCAAACAATTATTTTAATTTAATATTTTATGACAAATTATATGTATATTATAAAATTTGTTGAAACTTAATTTTTATTTTAAGAGAATTGGAGTTGATAAAAATTAAACTCTTGACCATTCGATCATAGAAATTTTAATACTATATTAAAAATCATTATCTCTATTATGAAAATCTACACAGATTAAATTTTCTTAAACATAAAAAATATATATGCTACAACTTAATCTAAATATCTCTTTATGAAAAAAGAGAGAGTATCCTGTCAATTTTTTTATCTTCTATACGGTCCTTTTATACTTGTTATTCCTTCACAGCTATTTTGTCTTCCTCTCTCCTTTATGATAAATATTGTTTTAACATACAATATATATATATATATATTAAGGATTGAACATATACATCTACTCAACTAAATGATATTCATGTAATCAAATTTAATCTCATATTAACCGTGATATAAAATTCATTTCTCATGTTTTCCTAAAATAAAAGGAGATGAGATAGGTATCCAATTTAATGAAAAAAGGCCAAAGAGATACATTAAAAGAAGATGTAAACGAGAGAGATTCTTATTTGGGAAGTAAGACCTGAAGTATAAACCTGAAATGTATATAAGACTTAAGAGAGCAAGATAAAGATGGGAGGCAAATGTTATGAGAGTATTTATGTCATTGTAGGGGATTTGGGTTTTCAAAATACTAATTTCGAAGTTGGCTTAGGATATTGGGTTGGAAATTTTCTATTTGATTTGCATTTTACTAATAAGGAACTTATTTGCAAAAGAGGAATTGAAAGATTAATATCCCAAAACATACGAAGGAGAGAAGAAGACGAAATAATTGAGAATAAATTATTGGTATTAAAGGACAATGGAGAAGAAAATTTTTTTGAGAGAGTGCTCTTTAACTTTTTTGAAGTTACTTGAAGTTTTTAAAATTCTTTGATTAGTTATCCAAACAAAATAATTTATATTAGAATACTCTAAGTGCTATATAAAATTATTTCTCCCTATATTATTTCATCCAAATAATAGATGAAAAAAATGGGAAATTTTTGGGAAAGATGGGATACACAAAGTAGAAAGCAATTTTGAGAAACGAGAGTCCGTTTAGGAATATTATGGATTGTTTAAAAGCTTATGTTTAAACAGTTTAAATAAAATATTTGGTAAAAAAATTTGATAGTTACTGTAGACATATAAAATGACAATAACAAAAATACAGTACTTTATATCAAAATAACTTAGACTAAAATATACAACTGAAACATTCTAAGTTTATAATAACCACATCTAGCTGCTTTGAAAAGCAAATTTCTTTTCTTTCTTTTTTTTAAAAAAAGTAACGGATTTTTAAAAAACGCCTAAAGAAGCATCATGAAAAAAAAATGTGACCAAACAAAAATTAACGACTTTCACTACTTACTAGAAATAAAAGTCACAACATTCTTAAATGGAGTCAGATAAGTCTTGACACAAATTATTTGTACTTTATTTAAAAATTATTAGAAATAAGAAGAATATTTCATCATACAAACAGTCCACAAATTGATTTTAGCACTCTATTAGTAAATGGCAAGATATCATATCCAAATTAAAACACCATTTACATCTGTAAATTAAACTAGAGAAGTACTGTGTATATATATATATTTATAAAATCCCAAGGGAGTTTATGTGATTTATTCAAGAAATTTTTTTCCCTATAGCTGGTATGTAACAAACTGCCAAACAAGTTCCTCGTATCATTCTAATATAATATATTGAGTGAATTATATTCACTTCATTTGAAATTTATAAAAATTACAAAAAAGAAAAAAAAATTGAAGTTTATATAAAACTTACATTCACACATTCTCAAATTTTAAACAAAGTACGCTAACTTTTCTTATTTTAAATTTTTATAAACATTAATTTAATTTATTGATTATTTGAATTGCATTAAATTAGACTATTTATGAATTTTTTTAAAAAAAATTCATAAAATAAAAGTTTCATCAATAATTGTTAACAAAAAAGAGATTTACATATAAATTGAAATTAAAAAAAGTGTAATTGTAGTTTTAAAAAACTTAAAGAATGTTAATGTAATTTGTCATTGTTAACTGCATTTCAGTCAGTTGTTTCTTGGCCATCTGGAACATGTTGATAAGTCCAAATCCCTCTTATAATCAAAATATTCCATTAAACAACAAATGTTAACAGCAATATGGCTCTTAAGTTGTTTTGATTTACAAACTTAAAGCTTATATATAAGAATTAGGTTTGGTATAACCTATCAATAGACGCTTCTACTCGTCCTTAATTCTATAACAACATGTAATTTAGAAAAGAATCCTTTATCGATTACTTAAACAGAACTTTTAAGTATTAAAAATTTGTGTTATTTAAAAAGTTATATATTAATATATTGAAAAAATGACATTTATCCACCTAATTTATATTACCTATTATAATATTTCTCTAATATATTAATCATTACAATGTCTCTTCTAATCTATAACTCCGTTATAAATAGCACTCAAAATGACATAAATATCCCTCCATCTTATTTGTTAACAATCTTGATTAAATTACTTTTTTCTCTTCTAATTTCATTTTAGTCTTTTAACTAAAAATAATTTTTCTAAAATTTCTTAACTTTAAAAAAATTGTTACTTATATCTTAAATCATAATTTAAATGAAAAAAAAAAGAATTACTTATAAACATAAAACTTAAAATCTTAAAATTCTAAAACTCCAAATATTAAACTTTAAAATTCAAAATGACAAAATCCTAAATTTTAAAACTCAAAACCCAAACACCAAAATGTCAAAAACCCTAAACCCTAAACCCCAAATTCCCAAACTTCAAACACTAAAATTATAAATCCTTAAACCTCAAACTCTAGGCACCAAAACTCCAAACTTTAAATATCAATCCCTAAACTCCAAACCTACAAATTTCAAATCTCTAAACTATAAAACCAGAACTTCAAATCCAAAAACCAAACAACCCCAAACCTCTAATCCCCAAAATCCAAAAGCACCAAGCCCCAAACCTCAAGTCCAAAAACCCCAAACCCCAAACTCTAAAAACCTACACCACAAATCTCTAAAATCCAAACCTCAAATCTCAAACACAAAAAACCTTAAACCATCAAAATTCAAACCCCAAACTTAAAAACTCCAAATGCCAAACCTCAAACCTGTAAAGCCCAAATGCTCAACACTAAAAACCCAAACCCCACCAAACACCAAAACCATTAAACCATAAATTTCAAACTCTAAATATCCAAACTTAAAACCCCAAACTAGAAAAGCTGAAACGTCAAATCTCAAATTTCAAATATCAAAATCTTAAACCCCCAAACTTGATCAAAAACTCAAACTCTAAACGCTAAAATTTTAAATCCAAAATCTCAAATCACAAACCCTTAAATCCCAAGTCTAAAACTCTAAACCCCAATTATCAAAATTCAAAACACAAAACTCTAAACCCCAAATCCCAAATTTCAAATCTCAAAATCCCAAACTCTATACATGTTAGGGTTTATGATTTTATTGTTTAGGATTAAGGAATAGGGTTTAGGGTTTAGGGTTTAAGGTTTAGGGTTTAGAGTTGATGACTTTGGGGTTTGGAGTTTTGAAAATTAGGGTTTTGGGGTTTGGGTTTTGGGTTGGATTTGTAGTTTGGGGTTTGAGGTTTTAGGGTCTTGATTTTTGAGGGGTTTAAGGTTTGGAGATTGGGGTTTATATTTGGGGTTTGAGATTTTTTTTTATGAGTTTTGTGATTTGGCATTTGAGGTTTAGGATTTTTGTTTTTTTGGGTTTGAGATTTGGGTTTGGAATTTGGGGTTATGGGGTTTGGAATTTGAGGTATGTGATTTGAGATTTGGAGTATTGAGTGTTGGAGTTTAGAATTTTCGATTTAAAGATTTGGGGTTTGAAGTTTTAGAGTTTAGAGTTTGGTAGAGAATTTTTGGTTTTGGATTTTTGACATTTGAGGTTTGAATTTTGAAGTTTTATGATTTAGGTTTTAGAATTTAGTGTTTATAGTTTTAGGATTTTAGATTTTTGAATTTAGGGTTTTAGGGTTTTAGTGTTTGAAGTTTAGATTTTAGAATTTATAATTTAAGGTTGATGATTTTAAGTTTTTGAATTTATGATTTACAGTTTTAGGTTTTATGATTTTATATGGGTTTCAGGTTTATGATTTTAGGGTTTAAAGTTTAGGAGTATTTCTTCTTCTTTTTTCATTTGAATTATAATTTAGGATATAAGTGATGAATTTTCTGAAGTTAAAGGATTTTAGCAAAATTATTTTTAATTAAGGAATTAAAATAAAATTGAAAAGTAAATTATGGTAGCAAAGAGCCATTTGACCAAAATTGCCAGTAAAGGGAGAGGGATATTTATATAATTTTTGGTAGCATTTATAATATATTCATAGATTAGGGGAGATATTACTATAATTACTAAATTAGATAAGACATTGCAATTAATAGTATAAACCAATATGGATAAGTACTATTTTTTCTGACTAAAGAAAAGAAAGAAGAGTACTTATTTAATGAGTACTTCTGTTGATAATATTACTATCTATTGGATTAACTTGGTGTAGAATTTAAATATAGAAATGGTCATGTAGATCAATTAATATAATACACATGCCTAAATTTTCAGTTAAAAGAAAAAGTTAGAATCATCTCAATATATTTATACTTGTACAGTAGCAAATTTAATGCCCATTACTCTTAGACCGCGCCTCTATAATCCCAGATACCTTGACGCAAGAAAGTCCAAACAAGATAGATTTTCTTCATTCCTAGATCCATTTACCTTAAATGTCCCGAAAGGAAAAACCATTTAATTTGCCTATATAAAATCAAAATTTTGGAAAACTTAAAATAACAATTTACATAAAGTCGAAATAGTAGGCAAATATATCTCAAATTGTCAAACATAATACTTATAAACAACTATTAATTAAATCATCAAGCATGTAACACATCCCTCAAATAATTATTTCAAGTAACATTAACCTCAAAGACAATTGCGTATGATACCCAGTGGGCGTGATGGGTAGTAATAATATCCTACTTATTACCACCCAGAGAGTAAAAATTCTCAAAAGAGTACCTAGATTTAGACTTTTAACCCCATTTTATAATCCCTATAGCCTAATCAAGTGAGTAAAATTTGCGTACTCATTAAGTACGAGTATAATTGTCAATTATAAAATTAATTGAGTAAAATACCAATACACCATAACTTTTCTAGAAATTTGCAAGATGTTATGATGAAAACAAGGAAAAGGTCCCAAGACTTTCTTTAAGCCACTAAGTATATAATTTAATGACAAGAGATTTAGGTAATTTACAAAAATTTTGTTTTGATACTTGGCACAGTCATGTAATAAAATAAAAATAATTAACCAATTAGAACGTCAGAATATAGTGGTAAATATAGCTGAATATTGGTGATAGGCTCTCCATTCTCCAATATGGTTTCCTTGCTTTACTCTCAATAGTACGTACGTTGATATATGGGTCCCCAGAAAACGACGTGCACCCCACTGGCCACGCGCACGGGACCCCGCAAAACCCTAATTTCCGAGACCCTCTAAAAGCAGAGCTTATTGTTGGTATTATAATACCAGCGACGAAGAAAAGTACCACCAAATAAAAATAAAAATAAAAATAAATGAATGTTGGCTTCCGAAATCACAACAGAGCTCGCATCAAGAAAGCAAAACACTTCTCCGCAGTTTTTGTCAAACAGTTTGTGTTTTCTTCTATTTCTATGTCCTATTTCAATTCTTTCTCATATATCCTCTGCTTTGGTTTTCTCTTACTTCTCTCTCTACCTAGCTACTCTCTTTCTGCTTTCATATTTCTCTTTTGTGCTTGATTCTATGAAGGGTTTCGCATCTGTTCCATGTTTCCTCCCACTGAGATCACTTCTTGATTTGCCCAAAAGAGACAATAAATAATTGAAAAGAAAAAAGAGGAGCTAGAGCACTTCCTGATCGTCTGATCCATATATGATCTTTAATCCACCTTGCTTCTCTCTATCTGGACTTGGGGAAACACCTAGCTCTTTAATTAATCTTTTTCATACCCTTTACTTGATTCCCTTCAGCAATCCATGAATCTAATTCTCTCTTCTTAATTAGAACCTCTCCTTCCTTTCCTATCTCTCTATCTCTTCTTCCCTAGCTACAAGGTTAGGTTGGGTTTGACTTTCTTCAATCTCTTAAATTCTGAAACAAGTGAGATCAAGAGAAGCTGAAGTAGTAAATTTGCTTTCTGGGTCATCTTGTTTAGCTGAAGATCGATCTCTGAAGAAGCAGCAAGTCTGGCTAATCCTTGGTGGACCGGGCAGGTGGGGTTGCCGGGGGTAGACCCGGCAGCGAATTCCCCTGCCCTAAACAAACGCCACGGCCACACAGATATTTCCATCAACGAAAGCAGCGGAAGGAGTGTCGGCAACAGAGATGACGAGGACGAAAGAGAAAACGGGGACGAACCCAAAGAAGGAGCAGTTGATGTTGGAACTCGCAGACCAAGAGGGCGACCTCCCGGATCCAAAAACAAGCCCAAACCACCCATCTTCGTAACAAGAGACAGCCCAAACGCCCTTAGAAGCCACGTGATGGAGGTTGCCGGAGGAGCTGATGTGGCAGAAAGCGTAGCCCAATTCGCAAGAAGGCGTCAACGTGGGGTTTGTGTCCTCAGTGGGAGTGGCTCTGTCGCCAACGTTACTCTCAGACAACCAGCTGCTCCTGGTGCCGTTGTAGCACTCCATGGAAGGTTCGAGATTTTATCGCTAACCGGGGCGTTTCTCCCGGGACCCGCCCCACCCGGCTCCACTGGCCTCACGGTGTACCTCGCCGGAGGACAGGGGCAGGTGGTGGGAGGGAGCGTGGTGGGGTCTCTAGTTGCAGCTGGACCAGTTATGGTTATTGCTGCCACTTTTGCTAATGCAACATATGAGAGACTGCCACTTGATGATGATGATGAGGGTGCCAGTGCAGCCCATGGAGGAGGTGCCGGGGGGTCTTCGCCGCCTCCACCAGGGATCGGAAGCAGTGGGGGTCAGTTGCAAGCAGGGCTTCCAGATCCATCATCTCTGCCTTTGTACAATCTACCACCAAATCTGCTTCCCAACGGCGGCGGGGGGCAGGTGGGGCATGACGCTTTTGCTTGGGCTCATGGACGCCCACCTTACTGATCATAGTTTATATATAGAGATGTGGCAAGAGTTGCGAGGGAAAGAGGTAGAGATCGATCTAATCATTATCAAAACCTTGCTCTTGTGTTGTATTTTGAAAGATAGAAAATTTGAGAAGAAATTTAAGTGTTAGGCTAAGCTAAAAAATAGGTGTGAAGATGAGGCAGCATGCTTGCTTGTTATCAATGTATATGATGACGACTCTGAACTTTCTTTTCTCTTTTGCGATTCTGCGTTTGGAATAAAGAAGATGATCATCGGCATCAATCTTTTTAAGAGGTTTCTGTGAATTTAATAGTAACTAGTATTTTTCTCCTTTGATTACAATTCTCCTGGCTGCATCTTTATTTTCTGTGCCTTAATTTATTATTATTTTATATTTTTTAATAGATGCACTTGGTGGCTTTAATTTATATTTCGACATGATGGGATGATTGATTAGACTTACGAAATATGATGAAGTTGAGTGGGGTATCACGTTGTGGCATAGAAATTCTGGGTTTCCAAGCTTACACCGCCTGGTGCTTAAAGATCAGCCTCTTCTCTCATTTTCTCTATAATCTTCAGCTGGAAAGAAAAGAACCACCGTTAGGGTTTGCGAAAACATCTGAATCTGCACTTTTTCTATCACATAAACTGCAGATACAGAAGTAAAGTGATTAGGGCTGCTTCTATAAATGTCCTTATGCAAATAACATTAATTAATTTCCAAAATATTGTAACCTTGTTCATAACTTTCTTTCTGCTTGTAGATATGGGCAATTTGTTATATTTAATAAAGAAATTTTTTTTATACCCTGGTTCCTTAAATGAATCTAGCTAGGATTCATGCACCTGTATTTAAATAACATTATTATTCACCAAAATCATGGCTAAGACATATCTAAGACAGACTCCTAATATATATAAAAAATCACAGTCCTAATTATGATCATGAACTTGAGAAAATGACATTCACAGCAGATTCAAATGAGCTGGGAAAAAGGAGCTCATGAATGTGCTTGCGTTTGTGATGAATCAGAAAAAGAGACCAATAAGATGGATTTTTTTTTTTTTTTTTGCCTTTTGAATTTTGAGACATTCGCTTTGTCGCATATGTACACCTCAGTATTGCACAAAATTAAAGTACTATATATGACTCTGCTGTGGGCATCTAACATACTTTCTTGTTTGTTCTACTCGAAGTTGTCTCCATTTGGAATAGGGCTCTATCTCTCTCTTTGTAGATGTGATCAAATTGCAAACACTTTTTTCATCCCTACCCACGTGTTGTGGGACTCAAAGTTAGACTCCTCAAAAAGCTTACTTTGGCAGAATGGAGGATTTTCTATGTCCATGCCTATATATGCAGTAAGATTAATGTTGCAGAAAAGAGTACTACTGAGTTCTGACTCTTCCTCCCAAAAAATTAATTTTAGTTCCTTAACTTTGATTGAAAGCATTGGTGCTTCCAAAGACAGTGAGACAGACAGAGAGATAAGCCGTTGGCAGTATCTACCTCGTGCAAAGTCTTGCATTATGGATTAAAATATGGTTCCAATTATTTTCACGGCCTCATTTAATAATAATATTGATGCCTTCCTTCTTATCTCTTTGAGTAGATTAAGGGTCATTCATGACTTTATGAGAAAATCAAGTGGAAACATGGGATGATTGATATTTTGGAGCCATAGAAACATAATCGATATGACCATTGTTTTTGCTACCCATATTGGGTTCTGTGACCTAGCAAACAAGTCTATGCTGTTCCATTTTAAAGTAGCAAATACAAGATTATGTGTTTTTTTAATGGAATTGATCTCTACGTATTTACATGAAGGTAAACCAAAGATAAGAGGGGTAAACCCTATTCCCAAGATTGAAGTAGCAAGTGTCTTTTATGACTTAAAAAAGAAACTAAATGATTAAATCTTATAGAAGGTGTCATTGAAGGAAGGACTGAAAATTAAAATTATTTTAAGACTCGAAAGAGATTAATTTTACAGTGATTTCTGTAAAAATACTCTTATCTCACAAAAAAAGAGAGAAATAATTGATTCTATAACTTAGAGATTCCAGTTAGATAATGATATACCAGATGTGTATTAGTTAACCATTCTTTATCTCTAATAGTTTTAGTATACTATTTGAGAAAAATTTAGGCCAAATTGTGATACGTAAAATTGTTTTTTTTAATAAAATTATGTTTTTATTAGAGAATTTCATAACAAAAACCTAAGAAACTTCACTTAAGTTTAGCATTCATATATAGTTCCATTTATGCATGCGAGGGGCGAAATGGTAGGGTGAATTGCATTATTTCACAGCCTCTAATTAACCTTTGGGGAAAATTGCAATGTCCCATCTTAATTCATTTCAAGTTTTCAATCCCTCCATCAAATTAATCAACTTTTGTTACTTTCACCTTTATTATTAATTATACAATTCAAGTGTGAAGATGCCAATCACATGATATAAATTATCAAATGAGAAAAGAACCCCCAACTTCTTAATTTAAGAAAAATGGGGCCAACTTGGTCCCAGAATGAAGCCAATAGATTATCTGCAATTAATCTTTATGTGTTAAATTTGAAATTCAAAGGTGGGCAGATTAATCATCTTTTACAATCTCTGATCCTCTCTGATACGATCAGCACACATGCACATGGTAACCACAATTGTGATATTATATGCACAAAGAGCTGTAAATGATGCGATATCTATAAACAAATTATATATAGGAGAAATTGCACTAAGTCACTCTGATTTAATTTATAATCGCAATTATAATTTCTCTTCTAATTTAAAATATTATAACATCTTCCTTAATTTATATGTTACACTGGAGGTAGAGGAAATATAAATTGATGAAGGGTATAAGCAGGTAGAGAAATATGTATTGTAAACTTTTTGAGTTGACTAAATAATACAAAAGATACATGTATTGCACGTGACTCTTGAAAAAATAGACTTAACATCGAATTTTGACAGAGGGATACTAAATATAATACGATATATAAAATGACAAAGAGATTACAATATTTTTTAGATTAAAGAAAAAATGAAGTTGAAAATATAGATTAAAATTGAGAAGTGCAAATTTCCCATATGTGTGTGAGTGTTGAACTATTTTTTCTGTACTCTTAGTAACTATGAGTTTTTCTTTAATAAACCTTATAGTTGAAATGAAAATAAACTACAACTAATCCATGTGATTTTAAAATCAAACATCACATATGCACCAATTTATATTTTTTTCCCAATTAGTATTATCACTCCAGTGGCCTGCAGATTGACTTGTATATTCTATGTAATAATTTAATATTTATTCAAGAACTAAATAATGCTTATTTACTCTACTCGAAAGGCATGCATTTGCACACAAAAAAATGGTTTTTTAAATTTAAATATCTATCTTATCTTCCATTGTTCAAGTATATATAATATTATAATATGAAGAACATTATCAAGTATACTTGCATGGCCCTGTTTAAAAATGCAGTGCAAAGAGGTATATTAGAATTAAATTATGAGAAGGAATTAAGAAAGAAAAGAATAATATTCTTGGTAGTAACTTGGTGTATTCAATAGCTGGGACACAATGAATTGGTAATTAGTTAATGGATAAAGAAATAATGAGGTGACATGAGGGAAATTAAATAAATTAATTATTGTTGAATTATTCAATTCACCCTGTCCACTACTTTCACCTTTCAAGACAATAAACACGATAAAGGATCTTGTCTTTCTGCCTTCTATAGCTATTAATTTTCCAAGAGAAAATTTTGACTTTTATTATTAGAGAATCTTTCTCTTCCAACTCATACCTGTTTTGTCACTACCCTGTAGAGTCTTGCCACTTTCCCATCATAATCTATGTAAAGAATTTGAATATGTGTAAATAGTATGAAAATTGCTACTTACCCAATACTAGCCACACAATTCATTAATGAACTCATTATAATTCCAAGTGAAGTTACGTTGTTCTATCTAACTAATTTTCATCTGAAATTTAAGAAGTCAAGTCTATAAAGTTGTAATTATTGTTACTCTTATATATAGTACCTTCGAAGTACAAATCCCAGTACTTTTTGTTGGCTTTTCCGACTCTTTCTGTATGCAATATTTTGCGCTAAAACTAACTCATTAGGTATACATTTTAGCATACGGAAACTAACTCACCTCTATATATATATATATATATATATATATATATATATATATATATATATATATATATATATATATATATATATATATATATATATTTATTTATTTATTTATTTATTTGCATGTGTGGATATTAATTCATTCGATTATGTACCTATTTGTAAAGGTGAGAAGCGATTTTGTTTGTTCACTATTGCACAGCCAAAAATATACTTTTAGTAGTGATATTTTGATGACAAGTCGTTATCAAAAAAATTTAGAGGCGATTTTTGAAATTTCAATAACAATATTTGTAAATTCCTTTTTTTTTTTGGTAGTGCTGTTAAGTGAGAAGTTTTATTTATTCATATCTAAAGGTTTTTATTATTATTAGTTATATAAATTATGTTTATCTTTAATTAAATTATATAATTTTGCCTAAATAAGCATATATAAATACAAATTTCTAATGTAATACGTACTCTATCTGTGACAAAAAATAAAATAAATTTCATATTTCGTTGGCATTTTCTGACAAAAAATAAAAAAAACACGAACATATGCAAGAAATCATAACATATAATTAAAAAAAAATCTCATAATTGATTGTAAGAGTCACAATATTGGATACCAAGTTAATGAAAAAAATAAATAAATTATATTATTCCAGTATTTTTACTTCAACATCAAAAATCCATGCTTCTTCTTCGTATTTTTCTCTATTATTTATCGACTTTTTTTATACAAATATATTTATATCTTTTAAATATAAAATTAATTTTATTTAGAGTATTAAAACTGTTTTTTTCACAATTAATTATTTTTTAAAATTTGAACCCGTATTATTACAAAAACTCTTCAACTATTAAACTCGAGTTATTTTACTATTATTTAAGAAGCAAACTTGTAAGTTGAGCTATACACATTTTGTCTATGATATAATTTTCTACTCTCTCTCTCCCCGTTAACACGGAATGATCAGATACAAAGTATAACCACAACTTGTTCTTGGCTGTTTACGGAAAGCATAAGGTGTTCAAAAGCACACACTTAATTCATGGGAAAACTATTCAACCGCATTCCGATGAATGATTATCACATTTTGATTTTAATATTAATGGATTTTGTTGATAAAATCTCTTAGTAAGTAAAACCAAGAATAATTTTATATATACCAATTTGAATATAAGCAGTGATGATCTTTTCCAGCATTTTATGATTTAAAATTTAATAAAATGGTTTTCACATGATCAAACTCATCAACCTATCCAAAAGCTCATGTGATTGGCACTATCTTTCCTTCAAACTAGAAAACAACCGTTGTGTCAATCAAATTTTCTTTCTTTCTTTCTTAGATTAATTGATATGAATATTTTCATATATTTTAAGTATATAAATAATTTCATTCAAAGTACTGAGATTATTCTTCTAAGTTTTCTTTGTGATGAGAGAAAATATTTCTAAAGTAGCTATTAATTAAAGTTAACCAAGACTTTAATTAATCAATTAATTATTAACCCATATAATTTGATCAACCCCTTTAAAAAGGATGTTCTACTAACCCTTCAAGGGATCCTAGAGAGGCATATAGCAAAATGTAGGACCCACTTCACATGGATTCACGTTTCATAGTTCCAAATCCTTGATTATTTAATGTAAATATTGTTAGCAACTTGGATACAACATTCCAAAGCAAAAGTCATAATATAGATGGACCCCCTTTTAACCCAATAATTTCAAGTCTCTCAATAACATATAATGCCTCCCCAAGTAAGGCCATTAAAAACATATAATATTCTACTTTTGTTCTATTTGCCTTTCCAAGTGTAAGCATACCACCACTTGCAACTACTTATCTTTCTTTGATACTGTGACAAGGCAATCAAATGCAATTATATTTAAAGGAATCCACTAAGTTTTGCATTAATGAAATGTCCACCACCCATTAAGTCCTTTTTCTATAAAAGTGAGAGTGAGAATTGAATTAGGATTATTATGGTGGGGTTGCTGCAAACATCACCCAAGAAAATTCTTCGAAAATGTTGGCTTTACTTTTCTACAACAATCCTTACATTCTATGAATATAACATTAATCTTTCTCAAAATATTGATACTGTCTTTTTTCACATATTTTTTTTTTATAAACTCAGATCTTTAACGTTACATAAACTCTTTAACTGTTGAGTTCAAACTTATTTACATTTACATTACAAATTTATGGGTTTTTGTTTACTTTCCAAGTCCTACAGTTGATTCTTGTCAAGGACTACACGTCATCTTCAATTCCAATTGAATGCTGTCTAACCTAATTTTCCCAAGAACCAATTGGCTTCAAAGAGGATATATCTTCCGTTATAGTTAAAAAGAAAACGTTTCCATAGATCTTATAAGATGAATTAGTTAAAATTTCGGCCTTTGTTTGATTGGTGATCAACAAAGAGTGCTTTTATAAGAGGCTCAATGTTTGTCAAACTCTTATTAATCTTTGCATGCGCATTGTTCATTGTGTTGGAGACTTTGTATATGGCAATGATGAACCCTATGCTTCACATTAGTATAAAGATATAAAAATGCTTGAGATTTTCAATTAAAAAAAATACTTTCGATGAATTATCAAAGGAAATTCAGTGAGATGATCGATTATATACTTTCGGTATATCTTTTTTAAATAAGCACAGATTTAAAATATAAACTTTTATGTGTTAGTTATTAGGTTATTTAATAAAATTACAACTTCTTAATATGTCAATGATATGGTGTTGATCGGTAAAAAAAATATTTACATGTTATATTTTTATTCAATAAATTATATAGCAAATATTTAAAAAATTGCATGCAAAATGAGAAGAGTTTAATGACATGTTCTGTTTTAATTTTATTATTTTTTAAAATATTATAGTTTTGAAGAATTTAAAAAATTGTTTCGATAATTTTCCTTAAAAATAATTTTATTAAAGAATCAGTCAACGATCCCACCTATAGTTGGAACCCTGCAAATTGGGCAATTGGAGTTTGACTTCAACTATATGTTAATGCATTTCACATGAGAAGCATCGCCACGGCAAGAAGAAAAGAAAAACTTCAAGAAATTGTGGAGAACATAGTTGGGCGCAGCAACCAGCAAGCTTGGAGTTGGAGAAGCAACAGAAAATTGGAGAGGAAGAGTAGGGCAAGACGTGATCGAGGAGATGACATTTATAATTTTTCTTAAATTTTAATAGTATTATAGTTATTAAAATGCCATTAATGAATTAAGTCATATATTTATAACATTGCCACTTTGGAATCGTCTATTTCTAAAATGTAATTTTTGAAAATATGGTAAAAGTGTTTTTAATTTTTTGTATTTAAAACAAGAATTTTTATTTTTTTTAAAATCATATTCTTAAAAACGCCATTATCAAATATTTTTCATTTTTTTTTTCTAAAATAAAAAATAGTTTTTGAAAACAGTAACCAGGCAAGCCCTAAAATTTTCACAACTATATTTTATTCCAATAGTTTCCATTTTTTTTAGTTTTATGAAACTTCACATTGAGATTTTTAGTGAATATATAAAAATTAAGTTTCACATATTGTCTTAGTGGATATTAGGTTTATCTATAAATGTGTATAATTGTCCTTAGGATTTTTAAATATTGTTTGATATCAATAAATTAAAATATATTAATTAATCATTTGAGATATCCATCTTGCCCAAAAAGTTATGTCCAGATTAAGAATACACCAATTGACAATAAAACTATGAATATCAACCTACATGTGATGAATAATCTTATTTTCCATAAAAATAGTAACATTTGAGAATGATTATACAAAAAAGATAAAGGAAAGTGAAAAATATGATCAAATCGGAGTTTGTGGAAAACCCTAGATTAGCTAGGACACACTATTGAATAAGAAAAGAAAAATGCATTGTATTTAATTCTGTTGTATTTAAGTCATTAGACGTTGGTGAAGTACAGTTTTAGATTAAAACCCGTGTCATTTGTCATATTTTATTTTTTCCTTTGTTGTTTAACTTAATTACATCAATATAGAAATACATATTATAGTTGAGATTAGTTATAATGTTTGTACAAGAAAAAAGAGACAAGAGTTTTTATTTTTCAGTGAAGATTATAAAATTTAGAGTGAGAGGAAGCAACTTCATTCCAAGGTCAAAACATGCTACAATTATGAAAGAAAATTTACAGGAGATAAAATTTTTGTTTTATATAAGATTAACTATTATCCTTTCTAACTATGCATTTAATTTTGTATACTCACAATTAATTGTTATGTGTCAAACATTGTTGCTTACTAAATTCAATTAATATTTACATTTACAAATTTCCTTTTTAATAATGTGTTTCTATCCTAGTCTATGATTAATTAATAGGCTTTATGATCAATAATGTAAAACGCCCAGGTCTAATTAATAATTGATTAGCTGAAAACCCTAAAAGATTAGGCTTCTCCAATTGTCTCAGCACCAGTTAATTAGGAAATGGATATGGTCTTTGTTTTGTCTTTTTCTTTTTGTTTATATGGTAAAAATATTTTTGGTCAATTTGTATGATAATTAAACGCAATCCGTTTTCAAACAATTTTAAGAGTGTACCCGCTACATTCGTCTAATGCATCTAAGAAAATAAATTCATTTAGGTACTAGTCTCAAAGTTTAAATCCTTGTCTTTAATATAGGCCAAGTTGAATCAAGTAATAAAAGAACAAATAAAAAACAAGTCAGTAGAAGTACAAATTAACCATAACTTCCCAAATTACTTACATTAAAAACTCAAATTTGATTCAACTAAAGTTTGAATTTGGCTCAACTCATTTATTAATTAAATTTTGTCTTTGAATTCGAGTTATGACAATGTGCCAAAAACATCTTTATATGTTTTGATGTAAAGCTTATTTTAAATAACTATGTGTAAAATAAGCGTCACGTTATTTTAGTTTGTATAACTGTAGAAATTTGAGATGTATTTGATTTGTAAAAATATTTTTAATTTTTAATTTTTATTTTATTTTTTAAAATATATTTTTGTATTCAAATTTTCATTATTTAAAAAATAATTTTTTTAAAGTAACAAAATTTATTCATATTTATTTTTAAAACAAATTACCATAAATAAATATAAGTGTCACTTAATTTTTGAGTCTAATATATTCTATTATGAAATTATTTGAATTTTATTTAATAATTATGATAGAAATGCCATTGATTATTTTTTATAAATACTAAAAATATTTTTAGACATTTTTTTCACTCTATTTTAAGAAAATATTTTTTGCTTAAACTCTATCAAACACATTTCAATCATATTTTCTATTTTTAATACAAATGAAAATAAGAAACAACCAAACGAAATAAACTCTTAACAGTAAGTTTGAATTATAAAAATATTTTTAATTTTTTGTCTATTTTCATTTTTTAAAATATAATTTCATTTGCAAATTTTCATTATTTGAAAAATACATTAGTTTTATGAGGTTAAAAATTTATTCATATTTATTTTCAAATTTAATTGACATAAGTGGCTATAAATATTACTTGTTTTTTTATTTTATTTTTTTAATTGTGATATTATTTTTATTTTTTTAATAATTATTATAGACTCTTTTTTAAAATTACAAAAATACCATTGGTTTTTTTTTAAAAACACAAAAAATGTCTTTTAAACGTTTTCTATGTTCATCCTATTTTAAGAAATATTCTCAAAATATTTTTTTCTAAATTTTATCAAACATATTTTCAGTTATGTTTTTAGTTTTAAATAAAAATAAACATAAAAAAACACACAAACCAAACTTATTGAAGCATTTCCGCGAATCATTTTCAATAATCTAAAAGATTTCGTGAACCAATCGCTCCCTACAGCTTGAAAACTAGTGAGAATCCAATTCTAGAATCTTAAGACTCATGGACAGCTCGTATACATTATATTCATCACTTTCCTATATGCTTGCAAAGTCATTAGTCACCCATCATAATATGGTAAAAGTATTTTTGGTCAATTTGCACGTTAATCAGATTAAATCCCTTCTCAAACAATTTTAAGAATGTACCCCTCTACATTCGTCTGACGCATTTAATAAAACAAATTCTTTTAGTTACTAGTCTCAAAAGTTTGAATCTTTGTCTTTAATATAGGCCAAGTTGAATCAAGTAATTAAAAAACAAATAAACAAGTAGTAGAAGTACAAATTAACCATAACTTCCTAAATTACTTACATTAAAAACTCAAATTTGATTCAAGTAAAGTTTAAATTTGGCTTAACTAATTTATTAATTAAATTTTGTCTTTGAGTTCGAGTTATAACAATGTGCCAAATGTTTGCAAAGTCATTAAGACTCATGAATAGCTCATATACATTATATTCATCACTTACCTATATGCTTGCAAAGTCATTAGTCACCCATCATAATATGGAATTTCAAATGAAAAAAACACATGCACCAAAAAAAGAACAAGTATGTTTAAATGGGTAATGTGCTATTTGGTGCCGACAAACTTCTATTTGAATTGGCTACAACAAAACATGGTAGAATTCAAAATGATTTATGTTTAGAAATTTAAATGATTTTATATGAAATTTCGTTCTTAAATTTTTTATAGTTGTGTTTGAAGAAATACATGTGCTTGATTTTAACGTATATTTAGATGAAAAATAATGGATAATAAAAAGGGAAGGTTTTATTAAAACATTTTTTAGATTATTTTTTTTACAATGATAGAAGGAAAAAGAAAAAAATTATAAACCTAAAAAATAATCCAAAATCTTTCCTCTCCATATTTTCATATTCTTCCAAATTTTTTTTAAAAAAATACCAATCATCATATTTTATATTGTTTATTCTCTTTTAAACTTAATAAGTTAAATTATTACAACATATTAAAATTAAATATTATTTATTTTAATTTTTATAGCTTTTTTTGTATGTTAATTTTAAACTTTGAAGAAAAAGAAAGAAATATTATAATTTAATCTTATCTTCCATCTTTCTCTTTTTATCCTTTGTTTTATGTTGAATTCCTAAGCCCTAATTAAATACAACCCCTTATCAAATTGATTGACTGAATGATCCTATGATGTCCCTACAACTCTTCTCACCTTTGAAATATTGATTTAAACATTGAATGTAATGATCATAAATTTCCGGGAAGTTTATAAATCAATAAATGGTGGTGGAATTATGATTGTTTTAATTTTATATTAAAGTCTTATTCTGACTTTGTAACGATCAAATTTGTATCTTCATCACATACTACTAACAATTATAAGATTAATTGTTTTTATTTCTGTTAAAAGTATGACTCACTTATAATTAAGCCTAATATTTGTTAGTATATTATATATAGTCTTTATCCAAATGAAAATGTTATTGTAATTTTTTTTTTTGAACTGACAAATGTCATTGTACTTTTCACTTCACCCTTTTCCAACAAAAACCCTTAGAATCCGTTTGATTTATGGATCTAAAGTGAATGGGAATGCTCATTCTCATTCTATTCAATAAAGTATTTGGTTGCAAGAAATTAAAACCTATAGAATGAAAATTGCTTTATAGAAGAGAGAAGACATCCCCACAACAAATGGATAGAATCAACGGAAAAAGAGATAGAATCAACGGAAAATGATGTTTTTTTTAAATAAATAATAAAAATATTTTTAAAAAATAAATTAATTAAAAAAATTTACAAAAATCATTTGTTAAAGTAGTTTGTTGTCTGTAAAATAATAAATAAATATTTTTGTAAAATAATAAATAAATGTTTTTTTAAAAATAAATAAATAAATGTTTTTTTAAAAATAAATAAATAATTTTAAAAAATAAATAAATTAGAAAATATTATTTATTATTAATAAATAACATAAAATAAATAATATTTAAATTAGTTTTTAAAATTATTAATATTTTTAATAAATTTTTTATATTACTATTTAATTTTTATTTATTTATATTATTTTTAAATTAAAATAATTTTATTTTAATAATTTTATTCTTTAAAGATATTTTTATTTTTTATTAATTTTTTATATTATTTATGACATATTAAATATTAAAAAATAATAAAAATTTCTTTTTTATTAAGACATATCAAACATAATTTTTTTTTTTTTTTTCTTTATCACCAATCAAAAACACTTGTAGAGAGAAATTTGGTCTACAAACGGGTCTAGCCAATTGGAACGTGTGGTTCTGATGTCAGTAACGTGGTCCTTGGATCCCTACAATTGAATGTAGGAAAAAGGAACTTGCACCAGCCGGGAATCGAACCCGGGTCTGTACCGTGGCAGGGTACTATTCTACCACTAGACCACTGGTGCTTTATCTGTTACGAGATTTCATTTTCATATATATATTTTATTAATTATTGGAAAAAAATAATAGACTAAATATATAAATTAGTCCTCAAAAAATATATCAATTAAATAATTGTATATTTTAAAAACTAACTTATTCAAAGTGATATTTTTTAGAACTAAAACTTAGAGTTATATTTTTTGAGTATTTAGACCTTTTAAAATATTTTGAGATGAAGTTAGAAAATAAAAGACACAAATTAATAAAATTAATATTTAATAAATAAATATAATTCAATGGTCCAAATATAAATCACACAAATTGTAATTTTTTTTTTCAATTTTATTTTATAAATTTTTTAATTTCAGAAAGTATCTTTAAAATCAAAATATGAAGAAGAAGACGTGACAAAGTGAGGGACGTACCTTTCTCTGTCTATAATCTTTAATGCAAAATGGAAGATAATAATAAAATTACGAATTACTCTCCTCTTAATATATTTATTATATATTTTTATTTAAAAATTATATATGCATTTTTTTAAAACTAAAAATATAGAATAAAAAAATATTTCATTCTTTGATTAATTTACTTATTATATTACTTTATCTTTTATTGTGAAAAATATACATACAAATATCTCTTAAAATAATTTACCGTAACTTAAGTTAAATATATCAAATAACTAATATGAAAGAGACACAAATAATATAATAAAATAGTACTCATTGAAATTATTTTTCTGATTCACAGTCCTTTAATACTATTATTTTTTCTCAAAATAATTGTGCAGTAATTTGAATTATTAAACTATTAATTTTGTTGAATTCAAAATTTGGTTAAAAAATAAAAATTGAGAAAGTGATTATTTATTTATTTATTGTATATTTTTATTTTATAAAAGGCATTTAATGTATTTAGAATATTTTTTTATTTTTAAAAAAGATTCATATATATTTTCAAGAGGATATAATAATAATAATAATAATAATAATAATAATAATAATAATAATAATAATAATAATAATAATAATAAGATCATTAATCCAAAGAGGTGAAGAGTATTTTAATATTATTTTTTAAATAGATTTGTGTATATTTTTTTAATAGAGAAAAGAACAATGTAATAAAAGTATTCCTTAAGAAATTATAAAATATTTTATTTTATTTTTTTAAAAAATTGTATGTATTTTTATAATAGAGAAAAGAATTGTGTAATAAGAATATTAATCACAATAGAAAAGCTTAATTTACTCTAAAATTAATTTCATGATTTTTTTTTTTACAATGAATTGGATTGATCATATGCAATTTTTTTTAATTAAGATGGAACCAACGAAATTCAATACAATCTATATATATGTGTGTGTGTGTGTGTGTGTGTGTGTGTCTTTTTTTAGTAATTAACAAATTACTCAAACAAGAAGTGCCAAATACTCAAATGTGAAAGGCGACACAGAACTTACAAAAATAATGTTAATTTTTAATGCCAATAATATATATACATATATATAGTAAAATTACGTACTACTTTTGTACTTTACAATTCAAACTATTTTTTAATCTTTTCTTTTTAAGTAGGAGGATAATCAATTCATCTTTTAGAACCAAAGTCAAAGGAATCTTAATTCAAAATTTGATAACTGTTGTCGGTTTAGTTTCTTAATTTCGAACTAATTAAACAAAAGAAAAGCCAATATTTTTCCTTTTATTATTTTAAGTATCTTTTTCTCATAGGTTTTATTAAATATTCATTGTTATTTACAGTTGCTTCAACAAACTATATTTGATCTCTTGTATAAAAAGTGACCAGATTAATTAACCACCATCTATTCTTCTTTCGATCCGCTCTTTATGTGAGTAAGATGTAGGTGTAAAGAGAAAAAGTGATAAAACAAAAAATGCAACTGTTAATCGTCACTTTTTTCAATAAAAAAAAGTTTACGACGATCTTAATTATTCTATTTTAATACTAGAATATATTATAAATTTCAGTAAATATTTAAATAGTATTTATAAATCTTCTTTTTTAAAAAAAATTAATGACATTAAACGAACTTAATTTTTAAAAATATTATTTAAGTTATTGATGCAGCTTTTAGGTCTATAAACAATCCTTTCTCTTTCCCCAAAAAAGGAGAACTTTGATAAGGGTAAACAAATAGATAATGCTCGATGACAGTGCAGCTAATTAAGTACCACCAAGACATGAAATAGTGGGAGAATTAAATAGTTATCTCAATTGATTGCATTGCATCAGCATGATATATTCTTCTCCAAAATTAACATCAATATTATCTTCTCTGTGGATAGCTTTTTGCTTCTATCAATTTCAAATTAGATATATAAGCAAGTTTTTCCATTTTTATTTGAGAGACTCTTGACCATATTAAGGTGTGTATGATGTAGCAGGTTGGTCTACCTAAGTTAAATGAAACTTTGAAACCTAGGTAGTTCAAAAGTAAGCATTCAAATTTGCTATGATGCAAATGGGAATTAAAGAGAATTTATTGAGATGTTTGTACGCTTAAGTTTATAAATATTAGGATAGAAGATAAATATGGAAAATAAATTATACCATTTAATTAGTAGCAAGACAGTGGGAATGACATTTTTTTTTATTAATTTGAGTTCAATTCTCTTAAACAACACTTTAAAAATAAAACCCTAAAATACATCACTTTTGATGTTGAGAAGTGCATTAAATTTTGTTTAAATAATCTAAGAAAAAAAAAATTAATTGGTAAGAGAGAATGATATTTTTTTTTTATCAATTTGAATTTAATTTTTTTAAAGAACGCTTTAAAAATAAAATCCTAAAAAATATCGTCTTTGATGTGGAGAAGGGCACTAAATTTCTTTAAAATAATTTAAGAAAATAAATTGGGTTGATCAAAGAGAATTATATTCTTTCTTATCAACTTGAATTCAATTTTTTTAAAATTATTTTAAAATAAAATTCTAAAACACACCATGTAGAGAAATGCGTTGCATTAAATTTCATTTAAATGATTTAAAGAAATAAACTCAGTTGATAAGAGAGAATGACATTCTTTCTTATCAATTTGAGTTCAATTCTCTTTAAAAATACTGTAAATAAAATTTTAAAATACACCATCTCTAATGTAGAGAAGTGTATTCTTAAAATTGTCTCGACTAAAAAGAGATTTAGTTTGCATAAAGTCCGTTATTCAAATGATTCCAATTAGTTTCTCTTTCATTAATATTATCATACAATAGACCCCAAATTACTAATCCTCTCCACGATAGTTGACAATTGTATAACAAAGCTAGATCTTTACGACACAGAAGTCATCAACAAACAAATTATTGACACAAATTATGACTTAAAAATGCACCCAATTGATCTTTGAATTGTCTTGATGCAAAAAGGACAAGAAGTAGCTTCCAAATTAATTGCCAGCTTAACGATGTTAAATATGCTGATATCTTGGATCATTGTGTTGGAGGTTGTTGAAACACCTACCCATTTCATGATCTCATTTGATTCCCTTAATATATATGTATATTTTTAAATTTTTTGCAGTAATGTAATTAAAATTGTCATAATCATTGTCAATTAATTTGAACTTCGAACAATTAATTAACTTAATGAAATTTGTTTAATGCAAATTGTGATGGCCATTTGACAACTACCTTGGCTCTTACTGGCCATTGTACGTAATCAATTAACATTTAACAAAGACCAAGAACAAGTCTCCTCTACCTGAAGGTTTGTATATTACTTGTATGACTTAATCATTGTTTAAATTCTATGACTCTACAATTACAATAAAATTAAATGACGTATACTAAGAAACTTCGTGGCGTATGCTATCTGCCTACGAAAACAATATGAAATTCTTTTGTAGTTTTGTGGCAATCAGTAAGAATTTTTTATTTATTTTAATTAATGTTATGATTTTCTTAGTATTAACTATTCTTAATTTCTTTGTATTTGATATAATAAGAAAGACGGATAATTTTTTTTGTAAGAGAAAATTTCGGATGAAATAAGGCTACTACATTTTAAGGCTAAGACTTGCAATAAATTTCAACAAAGACTTATGGTCTTTACATATTATTTATAAACAAAGACTCTAAGTAGCAAAAATCAAATTTATATTTTACAATAAAAATATTTTGATTCTTATCGATTGAATTAATGTCGGCTGGTAAAAAAATACAATTTTCAATGATGAGAATTAATGTCCAATTGTCCATTCCCTCAAGTTAAGGTTGCATCCATGTATCAATGCCACTTGGATAAATTAATGTTTCACCAAATTTTCAATTCAAATAGAAAGAAGCTCGTCACCTGCTTCACCAATGTCAAATTCAAACATTTGGATAAATTAATGTTTCACCAAATTTTTGATTTTGAGTACTGAATCTAGTTTGGTGGAGAAGTTTGTTAATCTGACCTTTGACTTTAGATATATAGTTTCATACAAATCCTCTTGGGTTTGATGAATCAAAAACAAAGACTCTTGGGTTTGTAATGGTCGATACAGACAGCTTATCATCTTAAGGCCCATGCTCCAAATTCACCTATAGAAATTGGGCTGGACACAAACTTCATTGTGGTACCCATGACCCAAACAGCCTTTTTTTAATTGCGATTAAATATTTTTTGAGTTATCTTGTACGTACTTCAATTAATTCACCTTTTTATCGTGTCAAAAGTAAAATATCCAAGCTGGGACTAAATTAAGAATTCATCAAAAAAAAAAAAAAAAAACTTCTCGTGACTTCACTTCAAGAAATTGATATAATTAACATTTAAACTTCTAATTGCACGTTTAACTAAATGTCGCATGTTCATTTGTACCGCTAAGTTAATCCAAACATATTTCTTATTACCTTGTAGCCTAAATATTGATTTCCTCTAAGATATCACACAAACCATAGTCTCAAATTACCAAATACTTATACTTTATTTTCTCTTTCCATTTCCCTTATATTACTCTATCAAATATGTTTGTCATACTTTCTGGTAGGAAAATAAATGTGCAACATTTTCCAACAAAACATTGATAATCTATTTAAGTTGATTTTATTCTCAACTTATTGAAATAGTTTAATTTCAAGAAGAATTTTAATTTTTAATTTATCCAATATAAAAATGAACAAAGGCAGGAAACAAGATCAATAATTTTCTTAGTAATTTTAAGATCTATCTTGAAAGAGAAAAGAAAAGAAAAGATAAGAAAATAAGAAATAGTTTCTTTTAAATTTATTATGTTAGTAATTGCTAGATATAATTTTTTTTTTTTGGACATTATTTAGGATGAGATTTCAAGAAGGAAAGAAGTATTTTATTTTTTTTGGGACGGGCAAGAAAAAAAAGTAGTGACGAATGAAATTTCCTTGTTTTAGGGGAATTGATACTGGGCTTGACTACAATTTAACTTGTAGCGGGTCAGAAAAGCCTTAGTTAGGCTCTTCCTCACTTGATTCATGGGCCCCCAACATGCATAATGCTTGGTAGCCGAACAAACCAAACCTAAACGGTAATACAGTGATGTACAACAGTGGCTTAAATATTGGGCCGAAAAAAAAATTAGTGGCTTATATATGTATGTGTCTGTTAAAAAAAAAAAAACTACAACTCGAGAACTACTAAAATGATAAATTAAATTTTATAGTTAATAACAATGAAAAAAATAATTTAACACGATTCTTTCTGGACCAAATGTCACAATAATATTTTTTTGTAAAAACTATAATTTCTTTTTGTCTTAAGAATTATATTACATTTTCCTTAAATTTAAATTGAAACAAGAATCTTCATTCAAATTTATAACATATACACTACCACTCCCTTAAGTTTAAAAAAAAATTATACTAACCTTTTTTTTTAAACTTTCATATTTATTAAATCAATCTTTCGATAATTTATATTATTTTAATTAAGTTATTTATGAGTTTTTAAGAGAAAAAATGTAAAAGTTGTTATGAATTCATCTATTATTGTAAATGTCTATTTAGTTTCTCAACTTTTGAAACAATAAATGTTATAAATTCATCTATTATTATGAATATCCATTTATTTTTTTAACTTTTAAAACTATTGAATCTCCTTCAAGACCATCGAATCTTATTTATTCTTTTTGACTTAGGTTATCTATCTTCATGATTGTATGCATATAAATAGAGGTTTTTATGAAGCAATTGTATAAGAAAGTTCTTTTTTCTCTATATTTTATTCCTCTCTAGTGTCTTTATATTTTACTTCTTCCTTACATAAAATTTTATTTACAATATGTTATCAACATGAGTTTGCTCTTGGCTATTTGTTTTCAAATCACAAGAAAGAAATTGTGTTGGTAAGATTTTTCTATCTTATTTGAGAAGTTTTCATTGATTTTGTTTTCTTTAATTTTAGAATCATTTCAAATTTTACAAAACTTGAGTTTGTGGCTCTTGATATTTCATGCAAGAACTATTTATCTTAGATACTAGATGCTGAAATTTATTTTGATACAATGGGTCTTGGAGACACCATTAAAGAAGGAAATGATGAATCAATACAAAATCGTGCTAAGGCAATGATTTTTCTTTGTCACCACTTTTACAAATGACTAAAATATGAATACCTTATTGTGAAATATTCACTTGTTTTTTGAAAAAATTTAAAAGAAAGGTATGACCATAAAAAAATTGTTATTCTTCTAAAGGCTCGTTATAACTGGATGCATTTACGATTACAAGATTTTAAAATAGTTAGTGAGTATAACTCCGCAATGTTTCATATTAGTTTTCAATTAAAATTATGCGAAGAAAAAATTACTAATAAGGATATGTTAGTGAAAATTTTCTCTACCTTTCATGCTTCGAATGTACTCCAACAATAGTATCGAAAAAAGAGATTCGAAAAATACTCACAATTGATTTCATGTTTTCCTATGACTGAACAAAATAATGAACTATTAATGAAAAATTATACAACTCGTTCAACTAGTTCTGCTCCATTCCCTGAAATGAATGCGACTATAATTAATAATAGACGAAGACGTGGTCGTGGACGTAGCCGAGGAAGAAATAATGCCTTCTCTCATAAATATGTTCTTTACCACCGAAAGAGGAATAAAAAAGAAGAAAAACAAGAAGGTGTAACATCCACAAATTTTATTTATTGTAAAATTTGACCAAAAATATTCTACAAAATATATAAGAAGAAAATTAAGGAAGAATGGAATTATTTGATGAAAAAATAAAGGCTATATCCTTAAAAATAGGATCCATTTTATTTTTTGTAAGAAAAATATTTATTTAGGAAGATAATTAAGAATGTTATACTATAGAATATGTAGCTAATGAAATGCAAAATTTGGAATAAATAATTAAGACATAAGAGATTGTCTCAATTATATATGAAAACTTCAGTAGTCTTATACATAAAAGAAGAGGTAAATATCTGATTATATAAATAGATGATGATAATAATAATAATAATAATAATAATAAAATAAGCAAATATCAACAAAGCTAATGATGGGTTACGTAGCTTAGGGAAGACACATTTTGGGGGTAGCCATTAAGAGTTAGATTGGCAGCTCATAGGGAATTTATTGGAGCAACAGGGATATTTGTATGGCTTCCTTTTTTTGCTAGGTAGAGAACTACCAAAAATATACGCATAGATGGCTGAAATTAAAAGAAAGAAAGAAACGAAGAAGAAGAAGAGGGAAAAGAGGCGGGATTCACAAAAAGTATAACCCCTTCTCCATTAATCTATCTTCCTTCTTCCTCACTTGGTAACCTATTTTTGCTCGAAGAAGAATAGAGTAGCATGAGTTAGGAATAGATGAGAGGCAAAGTGTGTAGTTGACTTAAAACTTGAGGAAGGAGCATATTGGACAAGTTGAGGTAGGTTTTATATATTTTCTAAGGTGGTGTAGGTTGGAAAAACCTTCTAGAGTTTTCATAAACTACTCGCCTCATCTTTCCCGTAGAAGGGTTTTTTTTATATTTGTTGTGAAAATAACCATATATGTGGATTTTTGGTGATGTTTTTATATATATATACTATGTACTTTGCTGATATGGGTATGGTTGTGGTTGGAATGGGTTTTGTTTTGGTTGTTAGCTTGGTTGAAACGATAGAAGTATAATTATACATATCTCATGATAGTTTTGGCTTAGAAATAACTTGTTAAATTATTCACAATACATAAAGAAAAATATATGGGGTTTAAGGGCTTAAGAACCAAAAAGAGAGGTTAAAAGATAGCATTTTCGAGTAAAAGAGGAGACCAAGGGCTGTTGGGCATAAAACGCATTCGTGCCCTAGGATATGGCTAAGTCCGTGCAGATGTACACCTGGAGCAGACATGGCCAAGTTTTGTTTCGTGTTGCCTCAGGAAATTTTGGGCATGTTGCATGGATTCAAGCATAGCAGTGTCTTGGAACATGGCAAGACAGTGTTTAAGATTGGTTTTTGAGATAAAAGCACTATAAAAAGGAAGAAATTGTATACAAGTTATGTTATAGAATAAGATAAAATATATTGAATAATTATAAACTCCCAATGAAGTATGCGATAACAAAACTTAGTTTGACTAATAATTGAGGGATGATGTATAAGAGATGGGAATTAACAAATTAAGGGATAAGATATAGTAATTAGCAAGTAAGTGGAATATTTTAGTTTCATCTAATGAAGTAATAAATATACTTGAATTCTTAGTTCTCCCTTTTGACTAAAGTATACTTTTAGTTATAAATAGAAATTTTACGGAGATGAGATAAGGCCTAGGAAGGATGTAAAATATATAAGAAAACCCTTTATACAATTGGTAAGTGAAAAATTTAAAAGTATTAAAAGCTTGATCCAATGTGTTAACAAGGAAATCTTTGTAAAGATAGGTAAGGCCAAACCATATTTCAAACCTATGAACCATTCCCATCTGTGGCACGAACAATTTATGACTATAATATTATAATGTATTGGTGAATGAAAGAATTCTATATCTTAACTTAGCTAATTTCACAAAAAGAAAAGTGGGATAACCCTTGTTGTAGCAAAATGACATGAGATAGGTTTCATAACCTCCGTATTAGTACCAAAATAAGGGACCTCCTATTCACAAATTGAGAAAATATATATTATATGCCATGCTGGGATGATGTGTTATAGCTACATCTTAGAGAAAACTAGTTGCTCATTTGACCTCTTGATCGTGAGTCGAAACTCAAGTGTTTACAAAATTAGTAAAATAAGTCAAGTAAACGAATATTTTGATATTGAAAAAAAGATGACCCATATATGTGCATTATGAGTTGATATATGAGAGTGACATAATTGAATAAAATTGTTAGTGCTATATGTACATGATATTATATACAACAACATATTATTTTGATTATGGCTACTTGTTTTATGTAATTTATACAGATGAACATGATAGTGTTTTTAAGACCTTATATGTCTCATGGTTACCATAAAATTTATTAGAAATTTCTATTCTCATTATTGTCTCATATTATGTTTAGATTAGCAAAACATCATGCCAGTATACTTTATGAGTCTAGTATTCATCATCCATTGGGTTGAGTTGTCCCATGTTGGGGACATCCGTGTTGTACAAGAGTTACATGTACTACACTTGTCTAAATTTTTGGTGCATGAGCCACCACTACCGGTAGCACTAGGGGATCCAAACGACTAAGATATTACGGAGTGTAGTGTGAGTTTTTTGTTGTAAGCTAGCCCCAGGAAAGATATTCTTTTGGAGTAGTGATCGGTTATTCTTCTACTTTTTGTACTACAGATAGTACTCGAGTTATTATGATTTGTATATAAATATATGCCTGGGTGGGTAAATTGAAGTAATGGCTTATATGCCACCTTAATGGCTTATATGCCACCTTTAATCTATGTATGTATGGCAGCACGCTTAGCTGTTTTTATTTTGTCACTCTATTAATGAAGAGTTTATTTAGCAACTGAATTTTGTTCAGTAACATAGCAGAAATAAAAGATTAAGTAATGGTATTTGAAATAAAAATAGGTTGTGTATATATATATATAAATTTCAGTGGTCTTTATAAGAGGCATAAGTGAAAAAACGAAGCATACAGAAAGTTCATATTATCATTGTGGTATGAATGAGTATTGGTCACCTACCTGTTGTATGACTAAATATTTTGTTGATATTTATCAAGCATCAATAAAAGAAAATGAGAAAGCCGTTGAGACAAATTTTATTAATTTATATGATGACTTTGCCAATAATCTTATAAATACTATACACTTAAATGCGTCAGATTTCTTTACTAACCCACAAAAAAATATTTGTATTGTTGGTGACAAGGAATATCTAAAATAAATTTACTTATTTCATTTTTAAATTACTTGTAAGTTTACTTATTTTGAATTACTTTTATGATTGCAAATTTAGCTAATGTAAGATTTTAATTTTATATGAAATTTTTAAGTGTGATTTCTATTTATATTTAATGTTTCTTTAGTTACTTTGTAATATTTCTTACATTTATTTATTTAATTAATTGAAGAAAATATAGATGAAGATATATGTCTTGTAGACAGTGTAACAACTCACATTATCCTTAAATATAGAAAATATTTTTCTCAAATAAAAATGGGTAAAGTTTATGTTACTACAATTTCTAGTAGTACAAAATTAATTGAACATTCTAGAAGAGCTATAATCATACTATCGAAATGAACAAAATTTATTATAACCAATACTTTATTCTTTTTTACATATTAAAAAAATTTGTTGAGTTTCAAATATATTCATTGTAACGGATATCACATAGAGATTGTATGTGAGAAAAATAATGAATACATTTATATTACAATCATTGTTTTAAAGTAAGAAAAGTGTATTAGAAAGATTACATGTTTTCTCTTCTATATTGTACTATACAAGAATTAGTACAATTGAGATACATTTTACAATAAATCATAAGTTTATTGATTCAAAAAAATTCATTATTTGGCATGACCGGTTGGAATATCTTGGATCACTAATAATGAAAAAAAATTATTAAAAATTCACATAGGCACCCATTAAAAAATTTGAAGATTTTTCAATCTAAGGAATTCTCATGTGTTGCTTGTTCTAATGTCAAATTGATTATTAAGCCATTACTAGCTAAAGTTGAAATTAAATCTCCAATATTCTTGGAGCATATACAAGGTGATATATGTGGACTTATTCATCCTCCATATGGTAGATATTTTATGATATTAATAAATGCATCTAGTAGATGATTTCATGTGTGTTTGCTATAAACTCGTAATCTAACGTTTGCAAGATTACTTGCTCAAATAATTCGATTAAGAGCATAATTTTCAGATTATACAATTAAATCCATTCGCCTTGATAATACTGGTGAATTTTTTTCAAAAGCTTTTAATGATCATTGTATGTCAATTAACATAAATATTGAAATTCCTGTAGCTCATATTCATACACAAAATGGGTTAGCTGAATCATTTATTAGGCAACTTTAATTAATAGTTAGACCCTTACTTATGCAAACAAAACTCTCCGTCTATGATTGGGGACATACAATTTTACATGCAGTAGCACTAATGTGCGTCAGGCCAATAAGTTATCATAGATATTCTAATTTACAATTGGCTTATGGTCATGAGCCAAATATTTCTTATCTTATAATTTTTGTGTCACGCTCCCAATTTAAGAGATTGTGAAACACATGCTTTATAAACATATATTTTCCATAACATGTATAATACACTTCTTTATCATTGAAAACATTTACATATAGGTATTTTCATGTATACACAATATACAGACCAAATCTATAAATATCAGAATAACAACAAAAACAGAGATCCTGCCTATGGCGTTCAGAGTATACTCTAGAGTACAAGTACAATATAAGCAAAAATCTATGAGTCTTTAAAACAAAATAGGTTCACCAGAGATTACGTTGTCTAGTTGTTCAACTATCTGAAAAAGAAGGACTAAACACTGTATTCTTATCTAAAAAAAAATTTAGATATCGTGTAGTGAGTTTGACAACTCAGTGAGCAGATAATACCTCCTATGACCTCTTAGGTCAACATATAGATGTACTCATATTGTAAATTTATTACGTAGAAAATTACAGCTCAGAAGTACATCTATATGAGACTTGCATTTCAAATATTTTTAGTTCAAATCACATTCAAATATTCAAAATCATATGCAGTATAGTATGATCATTAATCAAATATTGTTATGCATCAAAATATTTCTCATGAAAACATTAGGAAGATCTCATATTAGAATCATCATATCAGAGTTCAAGCCCTTTTGTACTTTGGTGGTGTAGGATTTGCCTATACTTAGTATCGCAGATAAAGTTTTTCCTACCACCATTCAAAAGGACACGAGAAGGGACTCTAATATGAGCAAATTCCCAAACACACAACAAAAGAGTGCAAATTACATATCATATAGTCGGCATCTCACCTAGATAGAAGGTATCGCGCTATCTTTCACATATCATATAATGTGTGTTAGCTGTCACACGAGGTTAGCACCACCCCTGTTAGCTAAGGTGTCAAGGTGCACTAAGACTAACAATGCCTGCTATTAGCAAGCAGTGTTTTCAAAAAGATTCCTCCACAAAAAAATCATATTTGTATATATGTCATATCATTCAAAACAAAGGTTTTAGTATAAATTCAGAATTTTCAGTTTCAGTACAATTCCTCTGTCAGAAACTTTCCAATCAGGGTAATCACATATACATGACCGTTTCCAAGGCAATCTTATAACTTTACATATCAATGCCACATGCACAATATATTTCCTTTACCATATAATGAGAAATACATTTAAAATCACATATTCAATGAGTTCAAAGATCCATTTTCAAAATTATATCTTCTTGAACTATATACTAGATTGTAAACAATTCAGATAATTTAATTCATTTCAGAGATATATAAAAGTATAAATAACTTGTAAACATAGTCAATTATACATTTAAAGTTCAAAAAAAGCATAGGGTAAGTCATAGAAAGAATTATCTACTCACAAGGTAAAGCTTCGGTTAGACAACTTTAAAATGCACTTTTTTAATTCAAATTTGACCAAATAGACCTCAAAATCGAGTTCGGAGGGTCCAAAAACCTAAGAAATAACTCCATAATCGTGAAATTTAGCCTCCGAGAGCTTCTCAACACTAGTCAACTGATGGAGACTATTCACGATCAGAATAATATTCACCGCCAGAAATCACTATTCATACCAGCAGAATTTACTGTCAGATGATTGAAAAATTTTATATTTTGAGGTTTATCTATCTTTTTAATCCATCTACGGTGTTAGATTCTCAATTTGAAGACTTTAAGTAGAAGTTTCAGAATTTACATTTTTCTAAGATTTTTTAACTTCGATTTGCGAAAATTCTGTGGCTGATTTGAAAAATTATTAGGCCAATATCGTAGTATTCTTTGTCCTGAATTTAATGGTACCCTTAATTTTAAAATTGGAGGCTCAAAGATACACCAGATCTAAAGAAAAAGAAAATGAGAAAAAAATATTATTCACTCTCACTATTCATTCACCCGAAACTCTCTCCGTCTCCTTTTAAAAAAAAAAATAATAATAATGGAGGAACCAATTAGCAATTTACTAATTGTTGGAGGATGTCCTTACAAATTTCGTTATTTACATTTGACCCCTAAAATTTTAAGAAATTATATTTTAACCCCTAAACTTTTAAAAAATTATAATTTGACCCCAAAATATTGAAAAGTTTTTATTTTCATCCTTAAAATCTTTTAATTACATCCTTACTCCTTTATTTCTTTTAATAATCTATATATAAATGAAAATTACTAAATTTTAGGGTTATTACATTCTTTCCTCCTTAAGAAATTCGGTTTTCGAATTTCAAACCATCCTATCACAAGTAAGGATTAAAGTCAAGGTATAAATTACAGTTATTAACCTTACTACTCAAGCTATTGGGAATATCTCTTTTGCATATCATCTTCATTAATATCTGAATTATCCTCAAATTCGCATCTTTATATCCATAAGTCAATATAATTAGAAACCATATACATAAAAGACATATACACATCCATATTAGGTAACCAACTTTTCTTATTTCAAACTTCTATCAAGTCATATTTGATTCTCTTGTGTGAACATCCTCCCGTGAATCTCAAACCTTTCTTACTTTCATTTCTAAAAGCATATCATTTTAGTTCCTATCAATTCCATTTAACTAGCCCGTTCATTCTAAAAAGACTTTTCTAAAAAATTATTCACATATGAATTTTTAATCTCAACATAATTCACATCCTAGATACTAGATTCAATTTAACATGGTATAAACACTTAACACAAATATCTTGATCACTTTGTATTATTTTTGGACATGGTTCTCAAAATATTCAGCATATTTCCAAATTAAGAGTTCAAAGATTAATTTGAATCCTACTTCTCATATTTTGTACCTCAAGAACTTCAACACCACTATTTCAAATTTAACACTACTAATTCATTTGATTACATTTTTCAAAGCACTATAAGGCTATCATCCGCCTATTCCTTTCACCTAAATTTTTTTATAAAATTTGGTGTTCAAACTCACTATTTTAAATTATGAATAGTTTAATGCCCAACTTCCTCCAAGATTTTTTAATTTTTGTCTTACTTATGCTCAAGTAAACCCAATATGCTCAAATCTTCCTCTTATGACACTTTTTCATCACTAACCAATCCTTAAGCAATCCTAACATATCTTACTTTCACCATTCCTAACATGTCTACTACCTACTCATCTCAATTTACTTCTCACACATTCATATATTTTAGTGATATAATATCTAAATCTTAGACATCACCCAAGTCACAATCTCAACATAAAAAAAATCATAAATTTACATTACATAACCACATTATATAGCTTATAACTTTAAAGACAAATATATAATTTTCTCCATGCTATAATTTATGTTATTTACTCACTCACCTATTAGGAAACCTACAACGCTTCATGTAAAACCTCAAATAGTGCCTTTTGTATACTGATTTGGTAGTTATTGTTATAAGAAAATTCAGCTAGGGGAAGAATCTTTCTCAACTACCTCAAAAATTAAACACACATGTCCAAAGCATGTCTTCCAATATTTGGATGGTTCATTCAGACTATCTATCTGTTTGAGGATAGAAAGCAATACTGAGATTTAACTTTGTGCCCAAAACTTCTTGAAAGGCTCTCCAAAAATGAGCTGTGAATAGTGGTCCTCGATCAGATATAATCGATATCGGTATCTCGTGAAGTTTCAACTACCTCAAAAATTAAACACACATGCCCAAAGCATGTCTTCCAATTTACTTCTCACACATTCATATATTTTAGTGATATAATATCTAAATCTTAGACATCACCCAAGTCACAATCTCAACATAAAAAAAATCATAAATTTACATTACATAACCACATTATATAGCTTATAACTTTAGAGACAAATATATAATTTTCTCCATGCTATAATTTATGTTATTTACTCACTCACCTATTAGGAAACCTACAATGCTTCATGTAAAACCTCAAATAGTGCCTTTTGTATACTGATTTGGTAGTTATTGTTATAAGAAAATTCAGCTAGGGGAAGAATCTTTCTCAACTACCTCAAAAATTAAACACACATGTCTAAAGCATGTCTTCCAATATTTGGATGGTTCATTCAGACTATCTATCTGTTTGAGGATAGAAAGCAATACTGAGATTTAACTTTGTGCCCAAAACTTCTTGAAAGGCTCTCCAAAAATGAGCTGTGAATAGTGGTCCTCGATCAGATATAATCGATATCGGTATCTCATAAAGTTTCAACTACCTCAAAAATTAAACACACATGCCCAAAGCATGTCTTCCAATTTACTTCTCACACATTCTTATATTTTAGTGATATAATATCTAAATCTTAACATCACCCAAGTCACAATCTCAACATGAAAAAAATCATAAATTTACATTACATAACCACATTATATAGCATATAACATTAGAGACCAATATATAATTTTCTCCATGCTATAATTTATGTTATTTACTCACTCACCTATTAGGAAACCTACAATGTTTCATGTAAAACCTCAAATAGTGCCTTTTGTATACTGATTTGGTAACTATTGTTATAAGAAAATTAAGCTAAGGGGAAGAATCTTTCTCAACTACCTCAAAAATTAAACACACATGTCCAAAGCATGTCTTCCAATATTTGGATGGTTCATTCAGACTATCTATTTGTTTGAGGGTAGAAAGCAGTACTGAGATTTAACTTTGTGTTCAAAACTTCTTGAAAGGCTCTCCAAAAATGAGCTGTGAATAGTGGTCCTCGATCAGATATAATCGATATCGGTACCCCATGAAGTCTCACTATCTCATTCAAATACATATTTGTATACTGAGTTACGTTGTATGTGGTTTTCACTAGTAAAAAATATGTTGATTTAGTCAACCTATCAATAATTACCCATATTGAATTAAACTCGTTTGGTGTCCGCAGTAGCCCTATAAGAAAATCCATAGTTATTCTTTCCCATTTTCATTCAGGTATCTCTATTTGTTGATGTAATCTTGTAGGTCTTTGATGTTCTGCTTTTATCTGCTGGCAAGTTAAACATCGAGAGACATAGTCAACTATATCTTTCTTCATACTGTCCCACCAATAAATTTCTTAGATCTTTATACATTTTTGTTACCCAAGGATGAATGGTATATATGGATCTATGGGCTTCCTCTAAAACCTCTTTCTTATGTTCTTCTGTATTAGGTACACATAATCGCTTGCTCAATCTCAAGAATATTTCAGAGTCTACAATAAATTCAACATCACTGTCATTTTTTAACTTTTCAATTTTCTCGCATAAATAGACATCCTCTTCTTGTGCCTTTTTTACCTGCTCAATAAAAAACGATTGAAACTGTATATGGGCCAATAGTATCTCAGGCTCCTTTACTTCCAATACTACCCCATAACTTTCCAACTTATGTATTTATTTAATCAACAGCCTCTTTACCATTGTGATATGAGTCAAATTACTCATTGACTTCCTACTTAATGCATCAGTCACTACATTGGCCTTACTTAGATGATATAATATTGTACAATCATAATCTTTAAGTAATTTCATCCATCGTCTTTGTATCAAGTTAAGATCTTTTTGTTGGAAAATGTATTTGAGACTTTTATGATCTGTATAGATTTCACATGTCTCACTATACAGATAATGCCTCTAAACTTTGAGAGCAAAAACCACTGCTACTATTTACAAATCATAAGTTGGATCATTTTTGCTCATGTCTAGATGCATATGCAAGGACTCGACAATGTTGTATTAACACACACCCTAATTCAATTCTCGATACATCACAGTATATTGTGTATCCTCCGGTACCTGAAGGAATAGATAGTATTGGCGCCGTAGTCAAACATTCTTTGAGTTTCTAGAAATTTATTTCATATTCATCTTACCAGTCAAACTTTATTCCTTTCATTGTCAACCTTGTCAAAAGAGCAACAATTTTTGAAAAATATTTAACGAATCTACGGTAATAGCCTGCTAAACTAAGAAAACCACAAATTTCTGTAATTGTGGTAGGGTGGGACCATTGCTGCATCGCTTTTCCCATTTTGGGATCAACTTAAGTATCATCCTTGGTAACTACATGCCCTAAAAAATAACACTACTAAGGCAAAATTCACATTCTGAAAAATTTAACATACAATTGGTGTTCTCTTAGAGTTTATAAAGTTATCCTTAAATGTTACTCATGCTCCTCCAAACTCTTTGAATATATCAGGATATCATATAGAAATACAATAACAAATTAATACAAGAAATTTTTAAATACTCTATTCATCAAATCCATGAATGTAGCTGGAGAATTTGTTAAACTAAATGGTATTACTAAGAACTCATAGTGCCCATACCGAATCATGAAAGTAGTTTTTCGAAATATTCTCTTTCTTTATCTTCAATTAATGATACCTAGATCTCAAATCAATTTTTTTTAAAAAAATATTGAGCACACTATATATTTAGTTAAACAAATAATCCATACGGGGTAATGAGTATTTATTACTCACTATCATTTTATTCAATTATATATAATCTATGCATAATTGCAGTTATCCATCTTTCTTTTTCACAAATAGGACTAGAGCACCTCAAAAAGAGTACTAGGGCGTATAAATTCTTTATCTAACAAGTCTTGTAACTAATTCTTTTTTTTTTAATTCCTTAAATTCAATTGATATCATTTTATATAGGGATATAGATACTAGTTGAGTTCTAGAAAATAAATCAATATCAAATTCTATTTCTCGTTTCGAGGGCAATCCAAGCAATTCTTCTAGAAACACATCAGAAAATTCTCTAACCACTAGAACCTAATCTACATTGGTATATGATGCGTTCCTCTATACGAAGAAACAGAGTGTTTGGCGAAAGCAAGGATCGTCTTGAAAATTCAACGGATGTTTGATCACCACGAGTTACCTCGATAAGATCGGATTCAGTTCTTTGCCCAAAAATTAAGGGAAGCTCTCACTTTAGGAGAAAACTCAATCTTTATTAATCATCAAAATCTGTCTCAATACATGAACTTAAATAACTCTTATATAGACAATCAAATCTAACCCTAGTAGAAAAGTCAGAAGGCCTTAAACTCTTAATTGGACTTCTAATAGAATATGACCTAAATAATACTAGTTAATTTGCCCAACTAAACTAACAAAAATAAATCCATAATTAAACTACTATTTGGGCTGCATAAAGTATGGGCCCAAATACTAATAATAATATCCAAAACAAAATATTTAAACTAAAGCCCATAATACATCTTTAGTCCATGCAGATTTGAGCTAGTTGTCTTCAAGATCCAATAAGCTCTACATGGCCTGTGGACTATCCTCTTTAATGTCATCCTCAAGGCTGCAAAGTGTGGCCCACTTGATGTCTTGACTTGGCCCAATAACTTCCTCTTTAGCCTGCACATCCAAGATCAAGCCCAGTAAAGTTTCTTTGACCTGCTTCGCCCTGCTCCTAGTCATTGAACTGCCTATTCCTTGCAAAGGATCTTGGGAATGGTTTATAGTAGTTTTGACAGTACTTTGATCTCCATCATTCCCTCCCTCCTCGAAAGGATTCGTCCTCGAATCAAAGGCATCACCTACATCAAATAAAGACAAGTCAGTAACATTGAATGTAGCACTAATATTGCCATACTCACTAGGTAAATCAATCTTATAGGCATTGTCATTGATTCGCTCCAAGACTTGAAAAGGTCCATCTCCCTTAGGATGCAACTTAGACTTTCTCTGAATTGGGAACCTCTCTTTGCGCATATGTACCCAAACCCAATCACCAGGTTCAAATACAATTTTTGTTCGGTTCTTGTTGGCTTGTGTTGTATATTTCTTATTCTTCCTCTCAATGTTAGCTCGAACTTTAACATGCAAATCTTTTACATATTCAGCCTTTTGCTTACCATCCAAGTTAACAAACACTTTAGTAGACAAAGGTAAAATATCCAAAGGTGTTAGAGGATTAAATCCATAAACAATTTCAAAAGGACTACAAGCAGTAGTAGAATGCACAGATCTATTGTAAGCAAACTCAACATGTGGTAATGGAATATAAAGACCATGTGGGATAACCTTAGACTTAGCTTGTTTACATGCCATGCACTTAGCACAAAACGAAATGACATCATGTTTCATGCGAGGCCAATAAAAATGTTCATACAGAATTTCTAAGGTTCTAGTCACTCCAAAATGTCTCATTAAACCTCCACTATGACTCTCCTTAATTAACAAGTTACGCATAGAACACTTAGGCACACAAAGTTTATTCTTTTTAAATAAGTAACCTTTATGTCTATAGAAACCATCAATAGCACGCTTATCACATAAATTCCAAGTAGATTCAAAATCAACATCATTAGCATACATGTCTCTAATATATTCAAAACCAAGCAACTTAGCATGTAAGGATGTGAATAACGCATATCTTCTAGACAATGCATAAGCTACCACAATTTTCTTCCTATTTTTACACTTAATCACATAATTTAATGTCTGAATGAATTCTAACCACTTAGCATGTCTCTTATGCAACTTACCTTGGCACTTCAAGAATTTACTCTTATGATTTGAATGAATAATGAATTCTCTCAGCCATAGATAATTCTGCCAAGTTTGCAAAGTCCTCATCAATGCATATAACTCCTTGTCATAAGTAGGATATTTCAATGCTATGAATTCCTATATCAAAGACAACCATACTAGGCAAAGAAATATTATGAGTGTTAGTAAAATAAATATCTTTGTACATTAGCACAAGAAGGTTTAGCTTGCATACCAAAGCACTATTCACCTCACTTTTTAATGCAAAAGCACTCACTTTTTTTTATTTTTCTCTTTCTCTTAAAGCTCTTAAACAAGAACCTGATCAACAAACTTATCAAAGAAAACAAGTGAATTAAGAATGATAAGAATAAATTTTCAGACAATGACAACTATAGGAACTGAATTTGAAAATATGAGGGATACTAATATTAGTATGCTATTTTTTTTAATGAATTTCTCTTCTTCTTTTTAATGAACTTCAGCTCACCTCCTTTTTTTTTTAGCGATTTTCTGTTTTTTTTTTTACGATTTTTTTTGGAAGAAGATACTAAATTCAACTAGGACTAGAAATCTGATTTTTTTTCGAAATTTAAATTTTTAGAAGCAGAAACTAAATTGCACTAGGATTAGGAAAAGGAAATTAACTAGAACTAGGACTCTCTTTTTTTCAAGGAACTAGAAGAACATTAACTAGAACTAAAACTCTAATTTGACTTAAAGAAAGGTAGAAGAAGAAGAAAAAAAGACTCTAGAAAACAAATAGAAAACAAAAGATAGGACACCAACCAACTTTCAAGGAGCTCTGATACCAAATGATGCGTTCCTCTATACGAAGAAACGGAGTGTTTGGCGAAAGCAAGGATCGTCTTGAAAATTCAACGGATGTTTAATAGCCACGAGTTGCCTCGACAAGATCAAATTCAGTTCTTTGCCCAAAAACTAAGGGAAGCTCTCAATTTAGGAGAAAACTCAATCTTTATTAATCATCAAAATCTGTCTCAATACATGAACTTAAATAACTCTTATATAGACAATCAAACCTAACCCTAGTAGGAAAGTCAGAAGGCCTTAAACTCCTAATTGGACTTCTAATAGAATATGGCTTAAATAACACTAGTTAATTGGCCCAACTAAACTAACAAAAATAAACCTATAATTAAACTACTATTTGGGCTGCATAAAGAATGGGCCCAAATACTAATAATAATATCCAAAACAAAACATTTAAACTAAAGCCCATAATACATCTTTAGTCATGCAGATTTGGGCTAGTTGTCTTCAAGATCCAATAAGCTCTACATGGCCTGTGGACTATCCTCTTTAATGTCATCCTCAAGGCTGCAAAGTGTGGCCCACTTGATGTATTGACTTGGCCCAATAACTTCCTCTTTAGCTTGCACATCCAAGATCAAGCCCAGTAAAGCTTCTTTGATCCGCTTCTCCCTGCTCCTAGTCATTGGACTGCCTATCCCTTGCAAAGGATCTTAGGAACGGTTTATAGTAGTTTTGACAGTACCTTGATCTCCATCAGTATACTTTATATCAACATCTCTCACCACTACCAAATATACTTGGAACCCTTTTTGTAATAACTTATAGGCTGCTAAAGTTAAAATTAAATTACTGGTACATGCTTCCACTAATTGTTCACTTATTGCAACTCTTTTACTAACCTTGTATGCTATTGATGATATCTTCATACTGTATCATTTAGAACACACTTCAAAACACTTAAATAAGGTCAACCCATTTTGACTTTATTCTTTAACATGCTTATGAAATGTCTTAACAATTAATCATGAAAATCTTATGTCTATCCAAGAACCCTTCACATGAATTACCCATTTTCCATGACTCAAATTTTAAATTTTCATGGGCAAACCTTCCTTTCTCATAATGTTTATACATAATATTATTGAAAACCAACTGTCTGCGAATATGTTATATCAACAAAATATATCATTGAAAATATTATCTTCATAGATTCCCTCCTCTTAAATTCAATTCACCCCATAGCTTGCCAAATCTATTTATATACATAGGTTCCAACTCATCCATCCAAAAAGAGATTTACATCTATTTTCAAAACACTCACTTTATTACAAACCGTTATTTTGGAGTTAACAACCTCGATCATATCATAACCAACTATTAATATTGTATTAGTCATTCATCATATTGTTTCACATAAACAAATCAAACAACTAATTCAAACCTTCTTGACATCCAAACATGCCATTACCTTTGTGTTTGGATTCTTATTTCTAACTAATTTTTTTCTTTATACTCAAGAGGGTTCTCTTTATCATTGTTCATCAACACGAGTTCAAAAACTGAACTGGTAGTCCACACTCAAGAGACATTGTCTAGGACATACTTATCAATGCTTAAACATCACATACCTAAGGATAAGAGTCAGAAGGAAGAAGAGAATGACACCCTATAAAATTTCACAGTAGCAACGTGAGTATAAATATGTTCGCAGTTACATACCCATACTCAAAGTCTTACTACAGAATCATTTGCTCTGATAGCCATAGGGAAACCTATTGCTCTAATACCAACTTATCATGCCCCCAATTTAAGGAAACGTGAAACACATGCTTTATAAACATATGTTTACCATAACATGTATAATACACTCCTTTATCATTGAAAATATTTACATATAGGTATCTCCATGTATACACAATATACAGACCAAATCTATAAATATTATAGTAACAGTAGAAACAAGAATACTGCTAGTGGCATTCAGAGTATACTCTAGAGTACAAATACAATATAACCAAAAATCTATGAGCCTTGGAAACAAAATATGCTCACTAGAGATTACGTCGTCTAGTTGTTCAACTATCTGAAAGAGAAAGACCAAACTCTGTATTCTTATCTGAAAAAAAAATGTAGATATTGTGTAGTAAAATTGATAACTCAGTGAGCAGATAATACCTCCTATAATCTCTTAGGTCAACATATAAATGTACTCATATTTTAAAATTTATTACATAAAAAATTACAGCTTAGAAGTACATCCATATGAGACCCGCATTTCAAATATTCTCAAATCAAACTACATTTAGATATCCAAAATCATATGCAGTACGGTATGATCATTAATTAAATATTGTTATGCATCAAAATATTTTTCATGAAAACATTAGGAGGATCTTATATCAGAACCACTATATTAAAGTTTAAACCCTTCCATACTTTGGTGGTGTAGAATTTTTCTATATTTAGCATCCCAGCTAAAATTTGTCTATCACCATTTAAGAAGACACATGAAGGGACTCTAATCTGAGCAAATTCCCAAGCACACAGCAAGGGAGGGCAAATCACATATCATATAGTCGATACCTCGCCCAAATAGGAGGCATCTCGCTTTTCTTCACATATCATATCCCGTATATTGGCCGTTACACGAGGTTATCACCACCCTTACTAGCTGAGGTGTCAAGGTGCACTAAGGCTAACATCGCCTGCTGTTAACAAACAATGTTTCCAAAAATATTTCTCCACAAAAATCATATTTGCATATATTCCATATCGTTCAAAATAGAGGTTTCAGTATAAATTCAGAATTTTTAGTCTTAGTATAATTCATCTGTTAGAAACTTCTTAATCAGGGTAATCATATATACATGCTCGTTTCCAAGGCAATGTTATAACTTTACATATCAATGCCACATGCACAATATATTTCCTTTATCATATAATGAGAAATACATTTAAAATTACATATTCAATGAGTTCAAAGATCTATTTTCAAAATCATACTCTTCTTGAACTATATACCAAATTGTAAATAATTCAGATAATTTAATCTATTTCAGAGACAGATAAAAGTGTAAATAACTTGTAAACATAATCAATTATACATTTAAAGTTTAAGAAGAGAATATGGTAAGTTATAGAAAGAATTATCTACTCACATGGTAAGACTCCAAGTTATACAGCCCTAAAATATATTTTTTCAATTCAAATTTGACTAAATAGATCTCAAAATCGAGTCCAGAGGGTCCAAAAATCTAGAAAATGACTCTAGAATTGCAAACTTTGGTCTCTGGGAACTTAGTCAACCCTGGTCAACTGATGGAGACTATTCACTGTCAAAATTACTATTCACCGCTGAAAATTATTATTCATACCGGTTGGATTTACTGTTCACGACGCATAAAAAGTTTTCAGATGGCTGAAAAATTTCATATCCTGAGGTTTATCTATCCCCTAAATCCATCTATAGTGTCAGATTCTCAATTTGAAGACTATAAGTAGGAGTTTCAAAATTTAACTTTTTCTAAGATTTTCTTACTCCGATTTATTGTAATTTTATGGTTGATTTGAAAAATTATTCAGTTAATATTGTAGTATTTTTCGTCCTAAATCTAGTGGTACCCTTAGTTTTAAGATTGGAGGCTCAAAGATACACCAGATCTAAAGAAAAAGAAAATGAGAAAAAGTACTATTCACTCTCACTATTTATTTGCCCGAAATTGTGTCCGTCTCCTCTTTTTTAAAAATATATAATAATAATGGAGGAATCAATTAGCAATTTGCTAATTATTGGAGGATGTCCTTACACATTTCGTTATTTACAGTTGACCCCTAAACTTTTAAAAAGTTATATTTTAACCCCTAAACTTTTAAGAAATTACAATTTGACCCCAAAAATATTGAAAATATTTTATTTTCATCATTAAAATATTTCAATTACATTCCTACTCTTTTATTTCTTTTAATAATCCATACATAAATAAAAATTACTAAATTTTAAGGTTATTACATTTTGGTTGTGCGATATATATTCTAATAGCCCCACCACAATACACTAAGATAGATCCTTAATGGATATTGGGTATATATGTTGGATATGATTCTATTTTTATTATAAAATATCTTCAACCAATGACAAGAGATGTATTTACGGCACGTTTTGCCGATTGTCATAGTTTTTCCAACATTAGGGGAAGAAAATGAAAAATAGTTGGACAAAAAAGTATATAGAATACTTCGTTATATCTTGATCCTCGCACAAAACAATTTGAACTTGAAGTTCAAAAGATAATTTCCTTACAAAATATAGAAATAAACTATCAGATGTATTTACTAACCTAAAGGGACCAAATCACATATATTAGCTGTAAATACTTTTATACGAATTGATGTCCCCAAGAGAGAATCCATTAGTAAAATCGCTAGTGAGTCTAAAGGACGTCAAAAGCGTAGAAGACCAATCGGTTCAAAAGATAAAAATCCCCACAAAAAGAAAGAAATAATTATTTAATATCAGTCCATTAAAGAAATCGATGCTCTTGAAGAGTCTAAAGACATAACAAATAAGGTACTTCCAAAAGAAGTTCATGTACTTGAAATTAATAAAATTAAACATATCTCAATAAATTATGTATCTACAGGGAAAAGATTAAATCGAAAAGAAACAGTTGTCGACAACACATTTGTGTATACAATAACACTTAATATTTTAAATGATAATGATGATCACGAACCTACATCTGCCGATAAGTGTTAACGTAGATGTGATTGGTCAAAATAAAAAGACACAATTCAGACAGAATTAAATTCAGTAGAAAAACATGAGGTTTTTGGACATATAGTTCAAACACCTGAAGGTGTAATACCTGTTGAGTACAAATAGGTATTTATAGGTAAAATAAATAAAATAAAAAAGGAAATGGTGAGGTATAAAGCACAATTTGTTGCACAAGTTTTTTCACAAAAACTTGGAATTAATTATAATTTCACATATTCTCTTATGATAGATGTGATTATATTTCATTATCTCATTAGTCTAGCAGTACATGAAAAACTTGATATGCATCTTATGGATATTGTTATAACCTATTTATATGGCTTACTTGATAGTGACATATATATAAAAATTCCACAAGGGTTTAATATGCCTGAAACATATAATTTGAAATTTTGGAAACTTTATTCAATTAAATTACAAAGATTTTTATATGGATTAAAGCAGTTTGAACAAATGTGGTATAACCATCTTAGTGAATATTTGTTAAAGGATGGTTATAAGAATGACAATATATGTCCATGTGTTTTTATAAAGAAATCAAATTCAGGACTTGTTATTATTATGGTGTATATTGATGATTTAAATATTATTGAAATTCTTAAAGAGATTATAAAGGTAGTAGAGTGTTTGAACAAAAAATTTGAAATTAACGATATTGGAAAAAAAAAATTTTGTCTTGACTTACAATTTGTGCATTTGAGAAATTGAATTTTTATTTATCATCAACTTATACAAACAAAGTCTTTAAAAAAAATGTATATGGACAAAACACATCATTAAGTATCCTAATAGTTGTTTGTTCACTTGATGTGAAACAAGATATTTTTTGATCTCGAAATGATAATGGAGAAGTTTTCATCCTGAAGTATCATATCTTAGTGCAATTGGTGCAATGACGTATTTTGTTAATAATACAAGGACTGATATAGTTTTTACTGTCGACTTGTTAGCTAGATTTAACTCTTATTTAACGCGAAGACATTGGAGTGGAATTAAACATGTCTTTCAATATCTCTGAAGTACTATCTATATGTGATTACTATATGCAAATGGATCTAAATCACAACTCATTAGTTAGGTAGATGCTGAATATTTATATGATCCACACAAAATTTGATCTCAAACAGGCTATTTATTTACATGTGTTGATACAACTATATCATAGTGTTCTATAAAACAAACACTCGTTGCTACTTCTTCAAATTATGCAAAAATTATAGCAATTCATGAAGCAAGTTGTGAATGTATTTAATTAAGATCCATGACTCAATAAATTCGACAGACATGTGGACTATCTTTTATAAAAAGGACTCCAACTATACTATATGAAGATAATGATGCATGTATAGCTTAGTTGAAGGAAAGTTATATTAAAAGAGATAAAACAAAATATATCTCACTAAAAAAAATTTCACTTATGAACGTCAAAAGAATGGTAATATTGACGTACAACAAATTCATTCAAGTGATAATTTGATAGATTTGTTCACTAAGGCCTTACCTACTTCAACATTTGAAAGATTAGTGTATAAAATTAGAATGCGCCAATTCAGAGATCTTCAATGATATTGAACAGGAAAGTATACAAGGAATAATGTACTATTTTTCTTTCACTAGGATTTTTTCTCACCTGATTTTCTCTAGTAAAGTTTTAATGAGATATATTCCTTGTAAAATAGACATCCAAAGCGGAGTGATATGAATTCATCCATTATTGTAGATATTCATTTAGTTTCTCAACTCCTAAAATGATGAATGTTATAAATTCATCCATTATTATGAATATCTATTTATTTTCACACCTCTTAAAGTCATTGAATCTTCTTCAAGATTATTGAATCTCATTTATTCTTCTTAACTTTTAAGTTATCTATTTTCATGATTGTATGCCTATAAATAGAGGCTTCTATGAAGCAATTGGATAAGAAAATTATTTCTTCTCTATATATTATTTCTCTCTAGTGTTTTTATATTATATTTTATCCTTGTATAAAATTTTATTTACAATAAAATTAAAATTTTTATTAACAATTTTTTATTCAAGATAAGGATTTTATATATTTTAAAATTAACGAGAGCATAATGAGTGCAATTTTTACAAATTTTAAAAGAGATAAATATAATTTATTGTAAATTTATTTATTTCATTTTATCAGTATCAATCAATGAAAGAGAGAGATAATATTGCCAAAATAGTCTTCTATCTGGTGTGATACACAAGTGTTATAAATAATATTTAAATTAATTATAATATTATTTAAAATACATAAAATATAGTTGATATTGATTAAATATTTGTTAAATATTGATATATCAAAATTTTAAAAAAGAGAAATAGCATTTTTTTTCATTTTCACTTTTGATGCTAATTAAGTGTTTTTTTTTTGTGATCCCAATGAATTAATTTTTAAAATTATCTCATTAATTTATCTATAATTTTTGTAAAATTATATTTAATATTTATTAAAAAATTATTTTCTTTTTTAGTCATTTATATTATTTAGCAATTTTTTTGTTTTACATTTTTTTTTATTTCTATATTTGTGTTTATTTATTCATTATGTTTATTTTGTAATTAATTTAATTTAATTTAATGATATTTTATTTTTCATTTACTAACGTTACATTTTTTTCTTATTGTAAAATGTAATTTTAATTTATTTATATTATTATTTTTAATTAATTTAATTTATGTTTATTCTTGTCATCGTTTTAACTTATTTATGAGATAGAATTATTTGCATTAAAAAAAAAATATAAATTATAAGAAAAATATGTACTTTATTTTTTTTCTTTTAGTGCATTTTTTTCTTTTTTTAACAGAAAATAGGGGTAATTGTGAAGAAAATTCTCCAGCTTTATAACTATGACTTCTCACATAAAAACAAAAAATCTTTAAAGGACAGGAGTTAGTGCCTGTTTGGTTGAGTGGAATAAATGTGAGTTAGAATGGAAAATAGAAAGGAAGTTAGAATGGAAAAAGGAATAGAAATCTATTACCTTGTTTGGTATGCGATAGAAAAAATTAAGGTAATGTTATATTACATTGTTTGGTATAAGAATAAAAGAATGGAATGGAAAGACAAAGTAAACAAAAAGACCAAAATACCCTTAATATTAAAATTATCCGTTAAACCATGTTTTTTAAAATGAAGGAGATTTTTAATTTATTCTCACGACCGTCTCTTCTCTCTGCTTCTGAGAACCCTTCTAGATTTCTCTTCGAAACTCCACCAGTGACACCTCCTAGTGCCAAGGGAGACCACCGTGAGCAGAGGCATGCATTGGCCACCATCCCCGTGAGAAGCCTAGAAGCATCGTTCGGCCACCGTCCCTGCAAGGATCCAGAAGCATCGTTCGGCCACTATTTTCCCCCACTGTTCTCGTCTATTCCACAAGACATTCTTGAACCACCAGCAGCGATTTTGTAAGCCACTGAAGGAGTCATCAAGCAACCTAGGTATTCGTTCTTCTGACTAAAATACTGTTACTCTATTATCGGATCTGCAAATTTCTCCGACAATCCACCGAACCCTATTCCATAACTCTTTTCCTCTAGTGTTCCTCTCATGTTTTAAGCTAGTAATTTGATTTAATCTTGTGTCATTGTGAAATGTATGTCAGTTACAAAAGCATGGCACTTCTTGTTGCAGAAGAAAAGACATTTCGTCTGTAGTTAAGGCTGCACAATTACCACCAGTTTGTTCAACAAGTTCTCTTTGTCAAGGTTACTTTTTGGCTATTGAACTTGAATTTACATCCAACATTGTCTCATATGGTTGCTTTTGATATTGAGGACTTACAAGGATTCTGTCTAGAACTATAATAAGAATTAATCTATTTCGCATATTAGGCACTTCCTTTGGTTTTTAATTTTAAAATCTCCATAAGACAAGTTCCTCAACAACTCAATGGTCATTAGTATTTTCCAAGTTTTTAATCTTAATGCTAAACCTAACCATTGAATGTTGTTACTAGATTTGGAATGTGGACTATTTGTATTTCCTACTACTACTTTGATTGGTATATAACTCCATTTGTATACTAATTTTTCTTTTCAGATTTCACTATTTCCTCTACTCTGAGCTCTGCAAAGGATTCTGAGTCCCAAATTAACATTTGATTCAATACATATCACTGATTTTACAATTTTATGTTAAACTCTTATTTGTTTCATTTTCTTTTCTTGCAAGATTTGATGAGTTCAATTATGTCGCAAGATTCCAGTCGTCAGAGTTCTAGCAATTTTCAAAGAAGCAATGTCATGTGTAATTGTGGACAGTGAGCCTATCAACTAACGTCCTTCACAAATGATAATTTTGGAAGAAGATTTTGAACGTGTACAAATTATCGGTCAATTGGCCGATGTGATTTCTTTAAATGGATAGATCCACCTATGTGTGAGCATGGAAGACGTGTATTATTTAAACTTAGACAACTACGAGAATTACCTGAATTTAGCCAAGAAAGGGTGAATCTACACAAATTACCTTAATCTAGCCGAGAAAGGGTTAATCTACGAGAATTACCTGAATCTAACCGAGAAAGGGTGAATCGAAACAATGGAAATATAGAAAACTCATGAAAATTTATTTGCCTTACGTCATGGTGTATTTTGTTAGGTGTTGTAATTAGATTTTGGATGAAAGAAAAATTTAAATTTTGAGTTGTCAACTATAGTTGGTATGTATTAATGTATTTTGTAAATATTTATCGAAGAAATATATAAAGTGTTTAGTCTTCTTAATTTGTATGAATGTAGTTATTATGCATATAATAAAGTTGTAAATTAAATACTTTTGAATACATACAACACCTAAGACAATTAAATTATATACCATACATTAAATATTAGAGTCTATTATAATTACATATATATTAAATTTAAAAGTTAATACATGAATTTGCATATCATCTATTAAACACAGATTAATACAGTGGATTAAATTTAAAAGTTAACATATCAATATGAGGGAACTAATTCTCTGACATGAGTCACAACATGCGAAGACAGGCGCTGGACCAGGCGCATGGCTCAGAGCCTGTTTGTCACTGGAAGTCCCTGGGCATTTCAGGAATAAGCTCCCAGGAATAAGCAGGCCTTGGACTAGGCACCTGGTCCATAGGTCAGGCGACTGATTCTTTAATCAGTTGCCTGTCCAAAATTTTCCAAATGCACGCAGACGCTGGACCATGCATTTGGGCACCTCTAAAAACGCATCAAGCGATTGATGAAAGCATCAGTCGCCTAATGCAAGGCTCGGGTGCAGGATCATGCTTTCACCCCGAGGCCAGCGCTGGTCCAGCGCCTGGGCGCCTATAATAACACATCAGGCAACTAATGCTTTCATTAGTTGCCTGATGCAAGGCTCGGGATGCAAAATCCTGAGACTCGAGTCCCGCAGGTGCTTAGTCCAGTGACTGCAGGACTTGGGATTCTGCACCCCGAGGCCAAGCGCTGAACTAGGCGCCTGGTTCAGCGCTTGGGCGACTATAAGAATGTATCAGGCTACTGATGCTTTAATCAGTTGCCTGATTCCCCCTTCTTCTTCCTATTAAAATCCAGAATCTCCAATTTTTCACTCCAATTTTCTGTAAACCCGAAACGCAGAATTTCCAAAACTTCTCTCAATCCTTTGCCATCTTTTTCAAATTTCACCAAAATTACATCAATTACTCATGTTTAGACATCAAATAAAGCAAAACCATATGCCCAAAACTAATTTTCATCCCCATTTGGTCAAACAAATCCAACGACTTTCACACGTAGGGTTCATTCAACACCTAAAATTCGAAAGTTCATATTCCATCCCATTTTTAGTGTAATGGCACCTCCTAAGACTTCATTCAAGAGGCCTAAAGTAGCAAGAGGCTCCACTTCTTGGGTAGGAAGCTCTTCTTCTACTCAAACTACTCAGTCATTGCTCACCACAGCAGAGCAGCAACGCAAATACGAAAAAACATTTATGGACCGAACTGTGGTGTAGGGTATGTGTTTGAATCTGAAATTTTTGTCAAGAGAAAAGTTTGAATTAAGTCATTTAGTTAAAAATCATAAAATTGAGCAATTTCTTATCTCCAACACCTCATATTCTCTAACTACCATAAGAGCTTTTTTCACGAATTTAAAGTATGATGAAGAGTCATTAGAATTCAGTTCTGTGGTAAGAGGAGTGAAGTTTAGTTTTAATAAAGATTTTTTTGGTTGAGTAGCTGGGCTTCCAAAACCAATTGATGAGGCATGTCAACTTGATGAATCTTTGTCTGGTCTTCCTTGGTATAATAGAGAAGTTGTGGTGGAAAGGATTCTAGGATGTCCATGTTCTAGTAGAAATATTTATACCAAAAGTTTGAATATAAATACTAACATAATTTACTATATGGTTAGTCATATGTTGTTGCCTAAAGTTGGAAATTACTCTTACTTGAGTGAGATTGAACAGGCTTTAGTGTTCTGTTGGCTCTAGGGGAGACATATTGATTACCCTTATATGATGTTGAAATTTATTATTATTGCTCATAAACAAGCTAACAAGGGTCAGCCATATGCCTCTGCAATCAATAAACTGCTTAAATTCTCTGGCATTGAACCTCTTGGTGGCTAGATAATTGTACCCAAGCCTTTTAATGAATATAACCTTAATAGAATGGGATATGTGAAGAGAAATAATAAGTGGTGGAAGAAAGATGAGGATGAAGAAATTTCTAAGATAGAGCATTCAACAAAACACCAATCTTCATCAAATATACTTATGCTGCAGAACATCACAGGAATGCTTGAGACTACCAACAGTAGGCTGACAACTATTGAACAATCTTTGGCTGGTATGAGTACTAGAGTACAGGGTTTTGAATGTAATATGGCTAAATTTTCTGTGATGCTGTGCAGACTTGAGATGGCACAGTTGAGGGAGAGCAAGATGAGGATGAGAACCAACAAGCAGAGGATGAACCTACACATAGATAGTCTATTACATCTGTAGTTTAAATTTATGTTAACTTTAGACATTGTAAAATAACAATTTTCTTAATGAATGTTGAACGTTGTTATATTGAATTATTGTTAAGTTTCATTGTTATAGGTTAACTCATGAACTTGTATACCATCCATTGAACACAGAGGCGACTAATACAATGGACTAAATTTCAAAGTTAATACATATCCATACCATCTACTAAACTCAGAGGTTAATACAAGGGACTAATGAACACAGGTTAATATAATAGACTAAATTCTAAAGTTAATACATAGATCTGCATACCATCTAATGAACGTTAATACAAGGGACTAAATTCAAAAGTTAATACATATCCATACCATCCACTGAACTCAGAGGTTAATACAAGGGACTAAATTTAGAAGTAATAGATAAACTTTCATACTATCCACTGCACACAGAGGCTACTAGAAGGGACCAAAACTACTTTATATAATCACGTATGACCATTGACTTAACATTTGGTGGAAAGGATGGAAATATGACCAACATCGTCTCATCCTTTCCTATTATTCTCACTGTCTTCATCCTCTCCTCTTCAATGAAACCTGGAACCTTCGTCAACTCTTCCCATAACTTTTATGCCTTCTCAGCTAAATTCGCCTTATGTGCAACACGACGAACTTGTGTTGCAATGTCCATTGAAGCTTCCTTGAATCCCTTCTCTATCAATTCAAAACCATTTGATAAGGCTTCTACAAGGGCGTCACTGTCGTTTTGAAGTCTTTTGCATGAACCTGAAGTTGCTTCAGTACTTGGAGTGGATGGTTGCTTAGAGAATACAAAATCCAGCTCTTCCTCTTGATTCGTATCCATATCCTCTACACCATGATTCCCTTCACCAACAGATGGGTTCTAATCAGTATTCAATATATCAGCTATGGTCTCAGCATCTCTCCTAGAAGCCCTGTCTTTTGCCCAAACGATGCACATATTTTCAAAATGAGGAAATGATTTAAATCTAAAAGTAGCTGCTTTCCTATGCGACTGCGTCAAAGAAATGAAGAATAATGAGAATATAAATTATATTAAGAAAAAAAAAAGTAATTCTCCAGTGAAACAATATCACACCAACCTTAAGGTACTTATCTCATACTGCATTTGGAGCTGTTAAGGTCTTTGTGTCTACCTTCCAACCGAATCCACTAGTGTTTGGCCCATGGACCATGTCATACACAACTTGCCAGGTTGTCTTCAGTGTTTTCAGCCTCAATTGTATATGAGGTATTCTTTTAATCCCACACACAGGAACTCTCTCATTTATGTACCCTTCAATATAGTTCAAATAGCTAGGCTGAAATCCATTATCTACCATATATTTTCCATCGGTCTTCATTTCCACAAGACATTGAACAAGTAGGTTATCCTGCTCATTTGTCTAGACATGCTTGTTTCCTTGACTGCTACTTGCATCCTCCATGACAACACTACACCAATCAAACACTACAGAAAAAAAAAATTATAAATATAATAACATAGAGGACAACCATTAGAATCATCAGTCACAATCATTGCTTCACTGACATAAATTTATCAATTGCAATAACAATATAATGTCATATTACATTCAATTAAAAATATAGATTCATACAGCCTCGCAAATAATAAATGAAGACAATAGCAATATAGTCTACAAGCATCCTACACTCTTCCACAGAGCCTCCTAAAATCATTAAACATTTCATTAGCTAAAATATCACACCAATTGCTCCAAGCGTCAGATGTTTCCATAGTTAATATTTGGTTCTCGTCCTCGAATTGATACTCATTCTCACACTCATCCTCCATATCATTTATTGGATCATGACCATTGTATCTCTTACACAAATTATGTAGCATACAACATGCCATGATGACACGATTATGTGTTCTCAAAGGATAGAACGAGGGGTTTATAAGTATTGCCCAACGATTTTTCAGTATCCCGAAACACTGTTCAATGATGTTTTTTGCTTATGAGTGTTTCATATTAAAATACTCATGTGCATCGTTCGGTTGCCGACCTTCTCTCCACTCATTCAAGTGATATCTCTGACCTCGGTATGGAGCTAAGAATCCTTCACAATTTGTATAATCAGCGTCAACCAAGTAGTAAAACCCTACATGAAACAAGTATACAAATTCAGGTAGTTAGTGAATATAGTTGAAGGGTAATGCTTCATATAAAAATACAAAATGTCAATATACGCATCATGTGGAACTTTTAGGCCACCATTATCCCTGCCAATTGCATCATATAAAACTCTGTCATCCGCTGCAAATCCTTCCCATCCAAGAAAGACGTAAATAAACTCTCCATCCGGTGAGCAAACTCTTAATACGTTTGTGGATATCACCCCTTTTTCTATTACGATATTTTGCTTTGTCTTGCACCGACACTTTTATTGGTATGTGAGTTCCATCAAGGGCACCAATAAAATTCTGACTCACAAAAAAAATTGTGCAAGTCAGAAACAATAATTCCAACATCGGAAAAGAACTATTTAATAAATAAAATGAATTAACCATAGATTTTATACTCACCTTGAACCATTTTCATCTATTGTCTGTTGAATTCTCAGCAAGTGGCTCTGAATTTTTAAAAAGCTCTCCATGCAACCGCATCATAGCTTTCAGAACCAAGTTGAAATACCTACTAACGGTTTCACCAAACCTCTCAAACTCATACTGAATTACTCTATTTTTAATGTGATGAGCGAGAATGTGAAGAAACATGGCTACTTGCTCATCAACTAATATGTTTTTTGAAGGTTTTAAACCCCCAATAGTGTCAAGCATAGAACAAAGATGATCAAATGTTGACCTATACATCCTAAGCTGATTATAACAGGTATTGTCACTATAGTAAACCATGTTTCTAAGGTGGACTCTCTTTTGATGGAAGTCTATATTATATCTAATGGATCTATTCATACTCAATAACCTACAATGATGAAATGTAACAACCACATAGGATAGAATGCGTATTTTACGCAATATGTTGGCCATATACAACCACCAGCATAATACAGCAGCTAAGATTTGCGCTGTTGTTTGCACCATTGTGGAAGAGAGAAAATATACCTTTGAAAATATGGGAGATATAATCACAGTGTAAGGTGGTAAGAAAAATAAAGGAAGAAAAATTAACATTCACTTAAAAGGAGAAAAAAATATATACCTATAAAAATATGTTCAAAGAGATGAGGTTTTTTTTTCATAGAGGAGAAAATTAATTTTATTACAATAAACTAGGAAATAAATTCAAGTAGGTAAAAAAGAGCTATACATGAACCCATACTGTACAATCTACATGTAGCAACATGATGCAAAATAAAACCTTTGATTGGAAGACAAACAAAAAACATTCAGCAATAAACATGATTCAAGACTTTCCAAAATTCAATTTTCCTCTTTTGCCAACAGGCACTCTTTCCATATAGAAATTATGCGCCTTGCATGGTGAGTCCAATAGTGATTATATTATTCAATACCCAGTATAGCTTCCTTTTGTCATAGTTAATGAGTCCAAGAGTCCATATTATTCCTTTTGGTGGAACACGTAATCCAAAATACCACTTGTTCTTTTCAATCGAACTAGGATTAACGTGGCTAACATGGTTAGATGCCAATTCAACATCCAAGTGTTCATAAGTGTTCATAACAAAATGCACCAATGCCAAATATGCTTAAAAATACAGCAATTCGTAGAGAACACAATAATAACTACAAGACTCCTACACATAAACTCCTAACCTAGAATAATCCCACTTATTAACTCTTCTTCAATAATTGATAAGTTCTCCAACTTTCATGTTTTTCTTATCAACATATGACCTTCTTTTTTCTTCCATTGGTCTCTTATCACTTCAATATTATAACATCAAAATGAAAAACTCGTTCATATGCATTACCAAGAGAAAATGGAGCACCCACAACAGAACAATGGTTATCTCCATTTTAAACTACAAATAAAATAGAAAGAAGAACAAAAGAGCTTCGAACGACTTTGAATTTGAGTGACAGATACGAAAACAGAGAAAATGGTAGCTCATAGAGAAAATGGCAGCTGCATCTTGAGTTTAAAGTCTAATAACAACAGACAAAATACCACAGAAAAAATATTTACTCACACTTGTCGTGGGAGCAAGAAGAGTCACTAGAGATGGAGTAGGCATGGCTGAGGGTGACAATCACCGGCTGGGTTTTCGATCTGTCTGTCGCGGGAAGGTGGATGGGTTTTGGGCACCAGGGCAGAAAGATGTGAAGCTGTTGAACTCCTTCAACAGGACACGAAGCAGAGAAACCCATAACAGCTTGAACCCGTGGAGAGGACACGATGCAGAGGAATGCAAAAGCCGTGGAACGCCGTGGAGAGGAGGCGAAGCAAAGAAATCCACGTAGCAGCTGTGTGAAGCTTCTGGAAAGGAAAGAACATGAATTTTTGGGAGAAAAGGGCTTCTCAAGGGTAAATATGCCCTTTTTTTGGAAGGAATAGCGGATTCCATCGGTTATGCGATGGAGTCGTTTTTCTCTTGTATGATGGAATAAAGCATTCCACGGAATGCTCCTTTCCACCTATTTTATCCATCCAAACGATAGAATGTGTCATTCCATCTATCATTCCTTTCTTTTGTCTGCTAAACCAAAGAGGCACTTAATGACATAATAGGAATTTTTTTAGCTCCACGTCTATATATGTTAAATCCATAGCATTTATATGTGGCACTTTGAAATAAGGATTAGAGTAGGACACGACCTTCCAAGGGGTGAAAAGAGGACCATTCAAAACATTGGGCGCTACGAAATCTCTTTAAAGGAAAGTTAAATATAAATACAAATTTTTGATATCAAAAGATTAAAATTCTCTAAGCATGAGTGACTATAAAAATCTTATTTATTTTTTTGGTCAATTATAATTTAGATGAAATCATTTGTTGTATTATCAATTTAACAATAATTCTTACGTATAATTATTTGAAGTAATTTAATTAATTGAAAGTTAAATTAACTTTTATGTCACGTCCGTACTTTACGAACGCGAATACCGTTACTATCCGAAAAACTTTTCATTACACATGTGCAAATGATCTCACGATAACACATATTCAAGTATTATTCAACGTTCACAAGTTTACAAAAACCAATAATTATACATGCCAAATCTATATACATCAAGTTTACAGCGGAAACAAGGATCCTGCCTGTGACTTTCAGAGCAACACTAGAGTACAAATATATTACAATATAATACACTGAGAGCCTAGAAACAGGTTAGGCTCACCACTGAGGCACGACACCTAGTCGGTCAAGTAGCTGCGGGACCAAATTCTGGGTCTTTATCTGAAAAATATGTCAACCACGTGTAGTGAGTTTTACAACTCAGTGAGCAGATAACACCTCCTATGACTTCTCAGGTCAACATAAGGATGTACTCATATTGTAAAATTTATCATATCAAAATATACCGTTCAGAAGTACATTCTTATGGGACCCGCATTTTCAAATATTCTCTGTTCAAAAATCATAATCAGGTTTTTCAAACTGTATGCGATACTGTATAAACAATGCTCATATCAAGTTCAAAATCATATTCAATACTGTAAAATTATTAATCAAATTATGCTATGCATCAAAACATTTCTGTTAAAATATTCGGAGGATCCCATATCAGAGCCACCATAAGAGTTTGACCCCTTCCGTACTTTGGTGGTATAGGATTTGCCTAAACTCAGCATCCCGCTGAGGTTTGCCCTAATACCATTCAAGAGGACACGCGAAGGAACTCTGTATGGGTCTTTCCCAAGCACACAGCAAGGGAAGGCAAAATAACATCTCATATAACTGGCATCTCGCCCATATATAGGAGGCATTCCGCTCTCCTTCACATATAATCTCCCGTGTGTTGGCCCTCACACGAGGTTAGCACCACCTCCCCTGCTAGCTGAGGCAATCAAGGTGCGCACCAAGGCTAACATCACCTGCTGTTAGCAGACAGTGTTTCCAATAGGATTCCTCCACAGAAAAATACCATATGCACATATGCCATATAATCCAGTATAAATTCTCATTATAATACAGACTTTCAGTCTCAAAATACTCATATGTCAAAACTTCCCATTCAGGGGAAACATGTATACATGCCCATATCCAAGGCAAACATATCACTATAAAATCAATGTCACATGTATAACATATTTTCTTTGCCATGTCATGCGAAATACGTGTAAAAATCACATACTTAATGTGTTTCAAAACTTATTGCAAAATCAAACTCTTCTTGAACTACATTTCATATATTAAATATTTCAGACATTTCCAAACCATTTCAAGAACATATGGAAGTATAAATAACATGTAATCATACTCATTTATCAATGTAAAGTTCAAGAAGAGTAAAAACAAGCCATAGAAAGAATCATCTACTCACCACTTTGAAGCACAAAATTGAACACCCTTAAAATCCTATTTTCTGATCCGAATTCAGTGAAATAAACCCCAAAATCGAGTCCGGAACGTCCGAAAACCTTGAAAACGACTCCGGATTTGCGAAATTTGGCCTCCGGGAACTCGGTCAACGCAGGTCAACGCGAGGAGGTCCGGCTGCCACGCGCTACACGCGCCGCCCGAGGAGCTGCGCGTGGGCGTCACTCTCCGAGGGAGATTCGGCGCGTGGGGGCGCGTGCGGTAGTGGATCGGCCTGAAATTTGAGATCCAAAGGTTTCGGTGCCTTCTTTTTGGCCGTTTTTCCCTTCAATTTTTCGACCAATTTCCGGCCAATTCTCCAAAAACCATTCGGATGGATTCGAAGAACTCTTCGTCCTGAGTCCGTTGGTGGTGGTGGTGTCGAAATCCGAGGTCCGTAGGCGAAGAAATCTTAGAGAGAAGTTAGAGGATTTTCGGGGAGAGTTTTTCTGAAGAGAGATGGAGAAATCTGCGAATGATTGCTTCCGGAGTGATTGAGGCCCTTAAAATATCTCGGGGAACCTTTCTGCAAAATTTCACTTTTAGCGGGATGTCCTTGCAAATTTTTCTTATTTATATTTTAACCCTGAAATTTTTAAGAAATTGCATTTTTGCCCCGAAACGTAAATTCTTAACATTTCTTTTATAATTCTTTAATCCATGTAAATAATAACTTATTTTCACCGAGTCCTAATTCCATTTTTGAAATCCTCTGTTTTAATTCCAAATTTTCCTTAATTAAAATCTCTATTTTCCAACATTATCTCTTTTATTCTAAATTCCTTTAGTTGAACTTTCTCGTTAACTTTACGGCTATTACATTTTAATTCTCTAATTTTTAAACTTTATGACATTTTAATTTTCAGAGTATATACTTAAACTTTTTTAGGTGTGGGTGGCCACCGATGAGACATGTTTTATGTACAATTGTTTGAAGTAATTTAATTAATTAAAAGTTAAATTAACTTTTAATTCTCTAATTTTCAAACTTTATGGGACATTTTAATTTTTAGAGTATAACTTAAACTTTTTTTAGGTGTAGGTGGCTGCCAATGAAAAATGTTTTTGCTATGATAGTCGCTCAAGGAAATATGAGTGTGGTGGACATTAGAATTTTTTTTTTTAATACTTGTTTTCTTTCTTTCATAATCAGTAAGGAATGAGATTAGAAAAGAGGTGAAACGTTATCAAAACCTTAATTTGTATCATTAAAATGTATATAAAAACTCATTTATTTATCTCAACTTCTCGTAAGGTAAGGTAGTGTTTTTATATTATACATTATATATATAATTTATTAATTAGAATAAAAAATTTTGAGGGCCAGTTGTATCTAGAGCGTTGTTATCAACAAATTAAGTGACAATGCCACCGTAATGGCAGCTTTATTTTCTTAAAAAATATATGAGGCAGGAAAGTTCAACTTGCCAAAATAAAACTATAATTATTATCAGTGAAGATTGCTCCTTGTTTATTATTTTCTTCTTGATGACCGTTGTGCCAGGGGCTCTGTATCCCACACTTCAAGTCGACTTAGTTCAATTATTTATTTTCCATTTGCATGTCAATGCATTCTCTCTCTCTTCCATTGGATATATAAAATATTTTCCCTCGCTGAAGACATTTTATTTAATTATAAGGTTAATTTTATTTTAAGTATTAAATTTTTCTTTTTTAATAAATCTTTTTTCCGAACTTATATTTTTAAAATTATAAAAACCCTTCCACTATTGAGCTTATAAAATTACTTACCACTTGATTTTATTTAATTTTGTCCCAATATATAGAAACATCTAGATCTTAATTATATGCTTAGGTTTTCGTTATAAATATAAACCATGATGTAATGATGATTATGTTTTTTATAAAATAATGAAAAAAGATGAAGAAATTAAAATCATTATCTTACACAGATATACCCAAAACATTGAACAGAGAACTTTAATATCTTAAACTGTTTAAAAATAACTACAAATAATAAAATTAAATCTTATCCTTAATTATTAAAAGATCATTAATTAGTTGACAAGTTAGTTCCATCTTCTTCGTGTACTGAACAAAAAATTATATAAACTATGTGTCCTCTTTCATTTAACTAAGTTTAAATATATTTTAATGAAATTTTTTTAATTAACTAGTTCAATTAAAAATAATCTATCAAATTGAAATTTAAAGATTTATGAAATGAAATATTTATTTTAAAAATTAATAAAATTATAATTAAAATTTTTAAACATAGGGTGGTTGATCAGCAATTGTAGGGTAAAAAATTAATCCCATACAACATGGTTATGAAATAATTAACATATATCCAAGCATTTTTCCAATGTCATTTTAAGACTTTTCTATTCTAAGTAATCTATATGTATTTGTCAAATCTAAAAAACTTACAACATAAAATAACTTTAAAAAGAAGAAACTATTAATATTTAATAAAAAATAAAATTCGGTTTAAATTCTTAAAAATATAGAAAAAGGAAAGAAAAACGTGTGAATGTAATGATAAACCTAATTATAGATCATCACACTCAGATCATTTAATTTGAAAGATGCAAAAAAAAATATTTATTAAAATATGATAATCAAGTCTAATCCATGGGAGAAAATGAATGAATGATCATTTGTAGCTGCACGTCAGAAAAGTTAGATACTTTTAAAAAAAAAAAAATTAAGGAAAGTTCTTATATGAGACTTCAAACATAAAAAGGGAGAGAAATTTGCACATTCAATTATTTAAGAATATAATACGGGAGGAATATTTTATCTTATAATTAAGGAAAGTGTAATGAAAAAAATAAATAAATAAATTTTACAATTAGTGGCATTATTATGAAGAGAAGGTTACACCTATGACTAAGAATTTAAAAATAATTATTTTAATTAAATTCTAGTGATCCACGTACCACTTATGCATATGTGCGTGAATTTGTAATTAAAAATGTGTAATTTTTGCTTGAAAAGATAAAGAGAAAATCAATAAAATAAAATAAAAGTGGGGTGAGTATTTGACCTCCAATAGCAGCAACAAATGACTAAGATCCATGGCATAATGATGAGGAGGAATTCAGAAACATAATAATTCGAAAAGAGCCACCAACACCAAGGCACCAACCAAGAAACATAAATGAAACATCCCTTTCACTTTCAAGAAAGGAAATGAAAAACAGAAGGCGAAAGGAAAAACCGGTATTATGGCAGAAAGCAAGTCTTGTTGCGTTAGTTAGTGAATTTGGTCAAATTATCTCTAAAGTTGATAAACCCCACCACTTTGGAGGATCACCAACGACAATTAATGGCCACTCGGAATCATCGTTGCCCCTTTTCCTCTTTCTTTCATTGGTTAGACTTTACGCGTAAGAATTGTTCTATCTAGTTAGGTACTTGTTTAATTGAAAGACTTCTTTCCTCCTCGTAGGTAAAAATATTCTGAAAAACCAAAAGAAAAAAGTGATTATAAGAGTGGTCCAATCGGTCACTAAAAAATAATAAAAGTTGCTGCTAAAGTTATACTAGCAATTTTCTTAACCGCTACTATTAAATTCAGAGCCATTACTCCATCCCTCTTGGGATAACTTGTATCAGTAGATATATAAATAGTTGGTACATATTTATTTAAAAAATAATTTCGTTCACCGTCAATAAATATATATTTTTATTAATAATACTTAAATTATAATACATAATAAAAATAATATTTTTTAAAATTATTTATAGTACATATTATAATTTAAATATCACTAATAAATAAAAAATTATTTTTTAACAATAAATTAAATATCAATTTTACTTATTTTACGGCAACAGTTATTTTTTATTATTATAAGTGTTGCCATAAAATTTAAAAAAAAACTTATACTTTATTATCAAAATTTATGTAGATAAAAATGATTAGAAAATTAAGAAAGTTAATTTTCTTTAAAATTCCAAAATTGTTATCCCATTATTTCTATATCATAAAATTTAAAGTTACCGACTTTTTATTAATAATGGTTCACTTTGAATTTTTCTTTTATCTTTTTTACTTGCACTTTAAGGTTAAGAAAATAGCATTCTTGGATACAAAAGTAATTAGACATGTAGTGGTTAGAATGTTTAAGGAAGAATTTTCCCACGTTTTAAGTAATCTAATTATATTCATAAAATTAAAAAAATTACCTATTGAGTGACAGACAGATTTAATTAATAGATTGAACAAAATAAACTTCTTTATATATAGTACAATTGAATTAAATATGAGAATATGAAATTATGGTGTTGTCTTTTTCATATTCTTATTTTATTTTATTTTTTATTTGGGGAGTTAAAAATGATAGTTTTTAATTTTTTAAAAAAAAGTTGAGAGACAAACCGACCATATAATAGGCAAATAGTTGGTAGGAGAGAGAATACTACAAAAGCCAACTTGGTCTTGGGCCATGGATGGTGGTGACTGGTGGGGCTGTGGAGAAATAAAATAAGCAAAAAGGTGTTACGTGAATATGATAGAGTTCTGTGTACGTGTTCAGGTTCATGCATGGTTGCAACTTTCAAACTCAAACCACGATAATAATAGGCCCATACCTTTAATGGAGTCTGCTTCCCAAGTACAAAATCAAACCCATTCAGAATAAATTTTACCCTCCTTCCAAATGTACTTCGCATCACCATTACATTATTCTAAGGGTGAATTTTCTTATGTCCTTGAAAATACCTATGCCTTATTTTATTAGCAGACTTATTTTTAGCATGGTTGCCTTATTTTATACCTATGCCTTATTTTCTTATGTATTTGAAAGTTTCCTCATCAATGTACAACTTCGCTGTTGCCAAGTATTTGAAAGGCCTTTTAGAATTGCAGTATAGTTAAGTTTTAAATTTTGTGTCTTGCTGTAACTTGCCATAACTTCTGTGTATCTCCGGATCTGTGATTCATAAAAAAAATTATTTTCAAAAAAATTATATTTTAAAAAATTTTATTCTTAAAAATATAATTTTTAAGATAGTTAAAAAAATACGTTTAATTATTATTTTTAAAAAATATATAATTTTTATATTTTTTCAAATAGAGTGGAGAGCAATTAAATCATTTTACCCCTACAAAATTTTTCCATTCTCAAAAAAATCTTTTATTCCCACCTTTACAGGTAGAAAGAAAATTAATTCATTTCCTTCATAAATTTTCATTCTCCATAACCAATTTTCAATACAACTGAAATAGTTTCTGAAGTGTTTGTTATTAAGTTTTTCAATAAAAAAATAACATGTGAATAATCCTTACAGCTTAATATCATATTATTAACTAATTCAAAATAGTTCTTTTACCTGTTGTAATTTTATTGAATAACTACAAAACAAACAACTTAGAACTGCACTAACAGTCCATCTTTTCCTATTTAAAACTACATGCATGACAATAGCAAGATGAAACAGAAGGAAAGAAAAAGGAACTAATCTGTATATCATTTTCCTTATGAAAGTTGTGTGTATAACATTCTCTAGAGTGGGGAGCCAAAGGGTGCTGTGTGCTAATTCTACCAAGAATGAGACTGGAAAACAACTTTGTTTCTTGATGCTGCAGGGTTAACTTACAGCCTACGTATTCTTCACAGGACTTAATTTCCCTGCATCAGGATTCTTCGAAGTTCACTGGCGATTCCTTGCAACAAAACCGGTTTTCGGATGAGTCCGTTGATACCAGTTTGCACACATCTTTCCCACAAGTCTTCATCTGCGCTTGCAGTCAAGGCAACTATCACAGGCCAGTTTCGGCTTTTAAACTTCCGAATCCTAACGGCAACTTCAAAGCCGTCTAACTCGGGCATATGAAGATCCAAAAGAATGACTTGGATAGAAGATCCAGAAGGTCCAATCACAGAAAGGCATTCGAATCCTGAAGAAACAGAAGTTACAACGCAACCTAGCTTCTGAAGCAATTTCTGGGTCACAGCTCTATTTACATCATCGTTGTCAGCCAACAAGACATGGAGACCTCTGAAGAGAGAATTAGAATCTGTACGCTCTGAAGATTCTCCAGGTTCAGAGATGGCTATAGATATGGAAGGTCTTAATTGAAACCGAAGAAGAAGGGCCATGGTTTGAGGAAAACCTTGAGTATTCGGTACTAACCATATGTTCCCTTGCATCAACTGCCAAAACATAGCAGAAAGAAACAAAGTACAAAATCAAGACGAGAAAAATAATTTACCAAACACCAACTAAAAAAAAAGAACATCAAATAAATTCCTGAAGAGACTGTCAGAAACATGACTTCTATTGATTAAGTCTGCTATTATAATGCCAGAAAACAAATTATTCTCTAAAGGTATAGCCACAATAAAAATCATCTTCACAGGAACTGCTCACTAAGTTGAAGAATATAAAACATTGTGATTCAAAGCATGACTCCTATACAAAGCAGAAACCAGGCCCTTAAACCTACCATTAATCAAAGTACTAATCAAGGACATCAGCAAGAAAAATTAAGTCAAACTATTGAATATGCTATCTGTTATACTTAGCATGCCCTTAACCTTCCAATCCCAAGTGCTCCACCTAACATTTCAATTCCATGAGACCAGACTTCATATTTTCTCTCTTGGGTGGGGGGTGGGGGGTGGGGGGGCAGAAATTAGAATTCCCAAACAGGTTACAGATTAATAGATAAGCTTCTCTTCAATTGATATTGATAGAAATTTTGAAAGAAGAAAATTAAAAACACCTTGAATACAAAATAACCATAATTAACTATTTATGTTTCACAAGCAGTTTTGGAAGATGCACATGAACAAATCAATGCACTAATTAACCACACACACACTATAGTTTTGTTATAGGAAACACACACCAGACTTTATGACCCTTACCTGAACTATCCTCCTGCATACGCTGAAGCTCAATCTGCCCTCAACTCTATCACTGGTATACTTCTTACCACCAAGCTGTCCTAAAGAAACTGAGCTCTCCAATTCAGAATTACTTATTTTGATCGCTATCTCAAATCTAATATATACATCCCCACTAGAGGAGCTTGGTCTCCAGGTTGCCCACCCCTGTTCATTCCTTCCCTGACTTCCACGTTCTGCAAACACCCGAAGTACAAGAACCCCTCCCCCTTTGTTACCATCCAGTAGGTTCCCAACCATATGCAAAATCACCTGAAAGACCCTCCTCTCATCACCCATAACATTGTCAGGCAAAGACTTTTCAACCTCAAACATAAAACCAAAGCCCTTATAAACACACATGCACTTGGCAAGGCAAGCTGCTTCTTTTATCATGGCATGTAAACCAAAAGATCTCATCTCCAACGGAAATCTTCCATCATCCTTTGCTGAAATGTCCATAGCATCATTTATCAAGTTTGAAAGAACATTGCTGGTCCTCAGCATTGCATCCACAATAAGTTTCTGTTCACTCTTTAAATTTTCATCTCCTATCATTGACAGCAAACCCAAGATTGAGTGCATTGGCCTCCTCATTCCATTACTCATGACCTTCTGAAAAGAGTTTCTTGCCTGACTTGCCATCATAGCATTCCTTCTTGCCTGTTGCAAAGCTCGATTTTGCTCCTCTAACTGCTCTCTCATGCGTTGGGACTCTTCAAGAATTGCAGCATGAGAGAGAGCCACAGCTACCTGATCAGCTACGACCTTAATTATCTCCAGCTCCTGAATGCTCCAAGATCTAGGCTCTCCACTAGGAAGAATCAAAACCAGTATAGCATAACATGCCTGTGTTAGCTCAGGTGTCCCCCCTTTGAAATTTGCAACCCGAAGCATTGGCATTCGAATTGCAGCTATTGGTCCTGCCTCACCAGAATTTCCACTACTGGCAGCAGCAAGTGCTGAGTCAGGGCTTAGAATACTTACGTCATCACTTCCCTTGATTTCTACAACATCTGGATCATTAATGGGCACAGAGAAATTAAAATCCCTCCTATTTGATTCATGAGTCAGGTTCATCTCGGTTTTATCAACATTAGGCATCCAAATTGCACAATTTTGCAAACCCAGGGTTTTAGACAGCTCGACTAGGGTGGTGTCCAGAATTGTATGCCTATCAAGTGACTTACGAATCTCTTGAGTGAGCATTCTTACATGCCTTGCAGCTTCCTTTTGTTTCATTATCATACCAACCTCTCGTCCAAGATCCCAAGTCTTTTTCTTCAGCATGAATTCTCTGACCTTTACTTTGAGAAGCAAAGGAATGAGAGTGATAAGTGTGATAGAAGTGGCACATGATACCAAGGCAGTGAGAATTTTGAAGACGGTAAGTGCCACCATGAGTTGAAAAGAGTGAGGGCCATAAGTCCAGCCATTCAGCATATGTGTCAATCCACATAGTACAATGAAGGCAATGAACTGAATAAGAACCCATTTGAATGGGAAGTTTGAGCAACTGATAAAATAAAGCAGCTCAACCGGAATGGAGAAATAGGCCACAGCAATCAGGAAATCACTGACTCTCTGGCACTCCATAATGCTCTCAATAGTCCACAGGCTCGCCTCGTCATCACAGTTACATCTGGGGAATTCATTATCAGTTGCAGATACACATATGAGGAGAGAGGAAATCAACAGTCCTGATGCTACCGTTTTTAACATTGATCCAAAATGTTACTTCTTCAATCCATCAAAAGATATAAACCAAAGATCCGCGCAGCCCACACCCCAGTTGATAACGAAGCAAGACAACAAGAAAGGCCTTCAACAATTTCTACCTGTAACTCCCAACCTTGAGTTTTCATGTCCTGTCACAACAGTTCAACAAAATTTAAAACCATGATAGATCTGAACTATTATGAACAGAACAATATGTAATCCAAACAAAGAATCATCAAAGAAAACCAACAACTCTTTTCCCAAGTTATGTGATCCAAAATGTTTCCATTCTTGTAATTTCAGTTTTAAACTTCATTCAGTCTCTATAACCTTTAGTGTGGAGTGGTATGAATTGGTGAAAAACAGTGCCAAGGAAGAGGACATTTTTATCAACCAAAATAAAATTTGAAAAGAAAAACTAAAGTATTTAAACAATATAAAATTCCAAGCTATGCGACCCCTCTCGCGAGGGAGGCGAAGCCAAGAAAATCATTTTAAAAACCCAAGTCCACCAACGTTCACTACCCTAAAAAAAAAACAGTAATGCAAACCAAAATTGAAAAAAAAAACTCAGTAATGCAAACCAAAATTGAAACTGTACCTGCTGAAACAAGCCACTGTAGTTAAGAAACCCCGGTTGCAATTAGAAATTCCACCTTCATCTCAGATCTTACATACCCTCCAGAGATTCTACCCCGTTCAAAATACATAAATCCAATCTACAACTTCCTTCAGCATCAACACTGCGCCACTGCCCAATATCATATATGGAACAACAACTGGTATAAGTGCAACCTCCTGACCACATCCATTGGGAAGAAAAGAAAAGGAGCCTACTTAAGCAGGCAACAAATCTCAATATCAATTAAAGAAAACCCCGCTAATGGGTAAACATCCGGCTACCTCACGCCGTGTGAATCGATGCATAAGGCGCAGGAGCTCGAACCCAGGTCTCGCTCGGCTGATCTTTATAACAAATACCACGGCTACGGCACACCCAGAAGAAAAAACAGAGTCTTTCGCAGAAAAGTCTTGATTATTAATTTTTTTTTCTCTACTACCCAGTATGTATTTTCCAATGGCGAACAAAACCCATAAATGGAAACGAGAACATGAGAGAGAAAGGGAGGAAGCGCCGTTGTTTCGTGGGAGGGGGGAGTTGGAATTGGAAATAAAGGAGGGAGGAGAGAGAGACAAAGGAAGAGGAAGGAGAGAGAGGGCCCACATTGTTACATGAAGGGAACTTGGACGCTCTTTTGAACCAAAACGTCCTCGTCACACCCAAAAAGATTTGTTTTATTTTCTCTTAGACGTTTCTTTCTTTCCCTCTCTATCTCTTGCTTTTCCCATTAATCTTTTCTTTCGCAAGTAATTTAAAATTCTTTCAATTCCATGTTCAATGTTCGATCTTCTCGTGTCAGAAACCTGACCTGACCTGCTTCCCCTCTCTCTCTCTTTCTCTCACTAAATTATGTTAGTTTTTAAAATTAGTTGCCACGTGTGACCTGTATTAAGCGATTATATTTTATGGATATTGTTTGAATGACGATGAAATATAATTCAAAAATTATAAAATGTCAGGTCTCATTATTGACAATGTATTTTTAATTTCATTAATTTTTATAAAATATTAATTATATTATTTTTTTTATTTTAAATGCATTTTTTATTTTTTATTTTTTATTTTAATAAATAATTTAATTTAACTATTTTATTTTAAAATACACCAATTTAATCTCTTAAAAAATTTTTAAATATTATAATCAAATTCTTCTATAAATATAAATAATTTTTTATAATATAATTATTAAAAATTTTATATAAATTATTTAATTATCTTATATTTTGATATAAATTAACATTATAGATAATTTATGTAACAATTTTAACAATAATATTATTAAAAATTATTTACAAATAAACGAAATTTTTATAAAGAGATAAATGTTATGAAATAACTTAAAAGTAGAAAAAGAAATAAGAGATAGATAAGAAAGTGAATCGTCATTTCGATTTATGTATGAGGAGGTATTTATACAAATAAATTGGAGAGTTTTAATAGTAATATACAACTGTAGGATAACTTTCAAGTACTAATTATTCTTTAAATAATTATTGAAATAATATCTTATCAGATATGATAACTGAAAGATCGAAATGATGGACATCCACACAAAATATTCATAACACTCCCCCTTGGATATTCATCCCTTAAGAATGTGCCTCTTTAAAATCTTATTAAAAAAAACCATGTGGGATAAAAACCTAATAAAAAAAAGAGTAAATACACAATTTAATCCCTGAATTTACTAAATCATTATACTTTAATCCTTAAATTAAATTTATTGCACAGTTTAGTCTCCGAATTTACCAAACGTCAGACAATTTAGTCCTTCTGTTATCTCTACATTAAAGGCTTGCTGACGTGGGCCGTTAAGTGCTGACGTGGCCCATTAAATGCCAAATAACCATGCCACGTCAGCATTGACTCAGCTTTAAAAAAAGAATAAATACATAATTTAGTCCCTGAATTTATTAGGTCCTTACAATTTAATCATTTAACTTATTATATTCATATAATTTAGTCCAAATCATGTCGCATCAGCGCTGACTTAACTTAAAAAAAGAATAAATATACAATTCAGTCCTTGAATTTAAGATGTCCATACAATTTAGTCATTTACTTTATTATATCTCTACAATTTAGTCCCTAAATTCATGTCATTACACAATTTAATTTTTGAATTTATCAAACATCAAATAATTTAGTCATTATGTTATTTTTATCTTAATTGTTTGTTAATATAACTTGTTAAGTGTTTACATAGTACGTTAAATGTTAACTAATCATGCCACATTAGCATTGACTCATCTATAAAATTGTTGAACTAAATATTGCATTCATTTTGCGGGGCAAGGGAAATTGTAGAAACATTCAAATAAAATGGAAGCGTCGTAAATATATTTACAATTCAATAAAAAATTTCTTCATACTATCAACTATTTAGCAGTAGAGTGACAATATTTTCTATAAATTAAAGCACATTTTTTCTTGTCTCGAAAAGAAAAAAATGATAAGCAAAAAGATCTGTAAGAAAAGAAGTATCTTATTAAAATACACAATAATATTTAAACACAATCATGAGGGCTAACTAATAAATATTAACTATAAAAATTTTAACATTAAAATATATGAATTAGAGCAAAAATTATAAGAACTAACACAATACTGAATTAGAAAAAATTAAGAACGTTGAAATAATGGCATCTTGTTATAACTCAAAATGTGTAAAGTGTCAAACTAAACTATCCATGGTTGTTAATATCATAAGTTTTAGAATAACTTTTTTTATTTTTAATCATTACAAACTTATTAGAATAATTTCGTAGTAAGGGGGTATTTTATGGCATTGTCAATTGAAGATAGAAAATGAGATTTGTCATATGAGAAGTGGAAAAATAAAGTGAAAAATAAAGCATTTTTAATTTTTTTAAATTGAGTCAGCATTGATGTAATGGGTTATATTATAAATAGTTAGTGTAAAAATAATAAAATTAAATTGTTTAATCTTTGGTAAATTCGAGGATTAAATTGTACAATGACTTAATTCAATGACTAAATTATAGAAATATAATAAATTTAAGGACTAAATTGTGTATTTACTATTTTTGTAAGCTGAGTCAGCGCTGATGTAGAATAATTAGTTGACATTTAACGTGCCACGTCAGTACTTAACGGGCCACGTCAACAAGCCGTTAATGTAGAGATAACGGAAGGACTAAATTGTCTGACGTTTGGTAAATTCAGGGACTAAACTGTACAATAAATTAAATTCAGGAATTAAAATATAATGACTTAGTAAATTCAATGACTAAATTATATATTTACTCTAAAAAAAAGAGTACATTATTTTTTTTAAGACACTATCAAATAAGTATATATATGACAATATCATTTGATATTCTTAAGTCTTCAAACTCTAATATTATATACCAGCTTCTCAAATATTGTAGTAGGAAGTGCCTTATTAAACAAATTTGTCAGATTATCATTTGAACGAATTTGTTGAATATCCACATCACCATTCTTTTAAAGATCATAAGTGCAAAATAATTTAGGTGATATATGCTTTGTTCTATCCCCTTTAATATATCTTTCTTTCAATTGGGCAACACATGCAATATTATCTTCGTATAAGATCGTCAGGATTATCTTTCTAGACAAGCCACAAAATTCTTGTATGTGTTGAATCACATATCGTAGCCAAACACATTCTCGACTTGCCTCATGTAATGATAAAAATTTTGTATAGTTAGCTGATGTGGTAGAGATATTTTGTTTCATAAATCGCTATGAAATTACAGAACCCCCATATGTAAACAAATAGCCTATTTGCGATCGTCTATTATGAGGGTCAGATAAATATCTTACATCCGTATAACCAATTAGCTCAGACTCGAGTACGTTTGAATAAAATAGGCACATATCTATTGTTCTTTTAAGATAACGAAATATATGCTTAATTTCATTTGAATGCCTTCATATAGGTGAAGAACTATATCTTACTAATGGATTAACAGTAAATGATATATCAGATCGAGTATGACTAACAAGATACATCAATACTCTGATTGCACTAAGATATAGTACTTCAAAACCAAGTAGTTCTTCATCCTTTTCATGAGGTCTGAAATTTTTTTTTTCATTTAATGACCTCACAAACATTAGAATACATAATGGATGTGATTTATCTATATAGAATCGTTTTAACACCTTTGTCAAATAAGGGCTTGTTTGCAGCACATGATAGGAAACACAGGATTTATCCTATCTTGTTACTATTTTATGTTTGGTGAGTCAGTAAAATATGATAACAATATCAGATTTGCTATCTTAACCTACCTATTTAGTTAAAATATGTATCCTCTGGAGTTAGTTGAGTTAAAAATAGGATATCATATTTTACTGCCTCACCCAGACCCTAAAATCAGCCCTAAAAAACGCTCCTCCTTTTCACCCTCAAGAATGCTCGTCGTCCCTCACCTCTAGAATGCTCGTCATCCCTCGCCTCTTAATGTTTACATCTAACTATGTATATCTTTATCCTACGCTTTTATTTTTTCAAATTTACAATTTACTTTCTGTAAGTTCTCTAATGCATTTAAGTAAAGTCTCTTAAAAAAAGTTGTATAATTGATTATGATTTACATATGGATAATCCATTAATATATTGTTCTTTTGGCTAATTTTGTCATTTTATATAATTTATTTCATATCATACTATTACTTGGTTTGCTCTAAACACAGGATAGAATAGCGTAATGCATATCTTGGTGTGCATCAAACACTGGATAGGACAAGAGCTTATCAGGCCCAATTCTCTCATACTCTTATCCAATCTGCTATCATATATGTCCTTATCTTATCTTGACCACCAAACAAGCCCTAAGTTTCTTGATACACAAATATACTATTTTTTAAATATTCAATTTATAATCCAAGGCAAAACTTTATTTTTCTAAGATCCTTCATTTTAAATTCTTTTTTTAAACAATTAACAGTTTTTTATAACTCTTTAGGAGTTTCAATAATATTCAAATCATTAACATAAACAGAAATTATGGCAAACTCACTTCTAGATCTTTTTATAAAGATACTTGGGCATATTGAGTCATTTCTATACCCTTCTTGCAATAAATATTCACTAAGACGATTATACCATATACGCTCAGATTGTTTTAAGTGATAAAGTAATTTATTTAATTTGATTGAGTAGTCGACTCGAGAACTAGAATTGTATGCTTCAAGCAACTTAAATCCTTCAAGGAGTTTCATATAGATATTATTATCAAGTAAGCTATACAAATAGGCTGTAATAATATCCATTAGATGCAAATCGAATTTTTCACGTATCGACAAATTATTTAAATATCGAAAAGTAGTTACATCTACCACATGTAAGTATGTTTTCTCAAAATCAATTCCAGGTACTTGCGAAAAACTTTGAGCAGCAAGTCTTACCTTATATCTCACAATTTCACTATTTTCATTTCGTTTTCGCACAAAGACCCATTTGTATTTAACTGATTTTACATTTTCAGGTGTACGGACTACAGGTCAAAAAAATTTTGCTTTTCAAGCGATTTTAACTCTACTTCAATTGTGTCTTTTTATTTTGGCCAATAATTTCTTTGTATGCATTCCTGAACAGACTTTGATTTATGATCCTCATCATCATTTAAAACATCGCGCGTTATACTATATGCAAAATTATTGTCGATGTTGACCTTTTTGTCGGTTCCATCATATTCTATTGTAACATAATTAATTGAGATCTCTTCATTTTCACAAATTTCATGTACCTGAGTTTCTTTTGAAACTAAAATATTAATTATGTTTTGAAACTCTTTCGGAAACTTTTCAAGAGTTGTTAAATCATCGATTTGACTATCTTAATTCTTAACTCTTTTTCTTTTTCGAGAATTTTTATCTTTGGAACCAACAAACCTACCACGCTTCATGCTGGTTTCAGGTTTATTTGTAATAGTGGATTGTTCGACAGAGACATCAGTTTTAATTAGAGCATTAACAGCTGGTATATGTAATTTAGTAACTCTTTTTGAATCAATAAATGCGTCTGACAATTGGTTGGCTAAATTTTGTAAATAAATTATCTTTTGAACTTCCATTTCACATTGTTTTGTGCGATGATCAAGATAAGTTAATGATAATTCATGCCAACTAATTTCCCTTTTTAGCTGTTTATTTTCTCCCCTTAATGTTGAAAAAATTGATTCATCAAAATAACAATCAACAAACTGAGCTGTGAATAGATATCCTGTTAATAGTTCAAGATACTTTATTATAGGAGGAGATTCATATCCAACATATATTCTCAACCTTCTTTAAGAACCCATCTTAATGATTGTGATAGGGTAATAGGGACATATACCGCACATCTAAAAATTATTAGATGAAAAAATTTGGTTCCTAATCAAAAACCATTTGTAATAGGGAGTGTTCATAATAACTTGTTGACCTTATGCGAATTAATGATACAATATGCAAGATTACATATCTCTAAGTAAATATTGGGAGTTTTGACTTTATAAGTAATGGTCTTGCAATTAACTTCAGACGTTTAATGAATAATTTTGCAAGACCATTTTATGTATGAATATATGCTACAAGATGTTCAACATCAATCCTAATAGACATACAATACTCATTGAATGTTTGGAAAGTGAATTCACCAGCATTGTCAAGACGTATTTTCCTAATTGAAAAATCAAAAAAATGTGCTCGTAATCTAATTAATTGCGCAAGTAATCTTGTAAACGCCAAGTTACGAGATGATAACAAGCACACATGTGACCATTTAGTTAATGTATCGATTAAAACCATAAAATACTTAAATGATCCACATGATGGCTGTATTAACCTACAAATATCACATTGTATTCTTTATAAAAATGTGAGGGATTCACCCATAATTTTAACTGATGATGGTTAAATAATTAAATTTTTTTTGGAGCAAGCAAGACATGAGAAATTATTCCATTGAAGAATCTGCTGACTCTTCAACGAATGTCCACTTGAATGTGTAATTATTTTTTACATTATAATTAATCAGGGATAACTTAATCGGTCAGGCCAAATAACAAAGTTATTATGATTAGCAAACTTCTGGTTTACAATAACATATATTTCAATTGTATTTATATATGTATAATACATCTAGAGGAAAATATAGGTAACTTTTCTAATATGTATTTGTTACCTAAGATTGTACTTGTAATATGAAGATATTCAATATTTTTTTCATTTGTTGTCTCAATGTAGTATTCATTTCGGCAGATATCCTTGAAACTTAATAAGATTTTAAGAGAATTAGAGGAATATAAGGCTCTGTTAATGTACAGTTTCGTTCCTCTAAATAATATTATATTAACTCTTTCAGAACCTTTAATTAACTTTGTACTATCAGATATAGTACTAACATTGGTTTATTGCATTACTAATTGAAAAAAATACTTTTAAACTTTGAGAATTGTGTGAGTTGTGCAACTATCGACGAGACATATCTATTCATTAGTGATGTTGGTATCAATCGAAAAAACATTCATTCTTGATTGAAAATAAAATAAGAATAGTCAATATGAGAAAATAGTACATAAAATAAAAGAACAACTTTAAAAAATGAATTGTATTGAAAAAGGGAACAGTCTAAAGTTTATTGTCATAAAAATTATACAAATAACTTATTTTTGAACACTACCATCATCAATTAAATGATCAATTTTTTCATTAGGATAAGTAAAGAAATCTGCAACATCTAAATGAGTTGCGTCAATATAGCCATTATTTGGACTGTCTTCCTCAAAGAAATTGGTCTCTATCTTTTTCTTTTTAATAAATTTTTGGTAAAAATCAACAAGATGCCTTAACGTACGACAGGTACGTGACCAATGTCCTTTGCCACTACAGCGATAGCATGTATTTTCAACATGTTTACTATTTTGTAGATCTTTCTCTTTTTTCATTTTTGGCCTTATTATTTTTTTCACTTCTGGTGAGAAACTATGTTCTTGGAATAACCACCACGACCATGTCCACGACCACCGTCAAAGCTACGACCATGATTTCGACTTTGAATCTGTCCATAGTGGTCATATGTTACTACATTCACTTCAGAGAATGAAGCAGTGCCAGTTGGACGAGACTTGTGATTTTTTATGAAAAGTTCATTATTTTGTTCAGTTACAAAAAGACAAGAAATCAGCTCGGAATATTTTTTAAATCCATTTTCACGATATTGCTGCTGCAGGAGCACATTGGATGCAATAAAAAGTGGAGAATATTTTTTCTAATATATCATCATCAGTGATTTTTTCTCCATATAACTTTAATTGAAAACTTATTCTAAATAGTGCAGAATTATATTCGCTTATAGTTTTTAAATCTTGTAAGCGAAGATGCATCCAACTATATCAAATTTTTGGAAGTATCACAGTTTTTTGGTAGTCATACATTTCTTTTAAAGAATTCTAAACAACAAGTGGATCTTTTTTAGTAAGATATTCATTTTTCAACCCTTCATGCAGGTGGTGGCAAAGGAAGATTATGGCTCTAACCTTATCTTGGTTAGATGTTTTATTTTCTTATTTAATAGTTTCTTCAAAGCCATTTGCATATAAGTTGATTTTAGCATCTAGCACTCAAGATAGGTCATTTCTTCCAGTAATGTCAAGCGTTATGAATTCGATATAAAATATACTTGCTACACTTAAACCATTGTCTTTCAAGAACAAACTTGAGGCAACTGAATTTGTTGTGGTCCTTCAAGGACAAACTAAAATAATAGAATTTGCACATAAGTTGGTGCAGTCTTTCAGGGACATATAATTACACATAAGTTGATACAGTTTTTTAGGGACATATAATTTAGTGCAATCCTTTAAGGACATATAATTGATGTAGTCCTTCAAAGACATATAATTTGGTGCAATCCTCCAAAAAAATATAATTGTACATAAATTGGTGCACTCTTTCAAGGACATATTAAAGCAATATATTTATACAAGTAGGTGAGAGAGTTCTAGTAGTGGTATACAACTGTAGAATAATTTTCTAGTGATAATTATCTTTTAGATCATTACTGAAAATAATATCTTATCAGATAAGATATCTGAAATATTGGGATGATAGGCATCCATACAAGATATTCATAACAATTAAAAAATAATTGTAAAATTATCTGTACATCATGGTAGACAATATATCTATATTTTTTTTCTTCTTCTTTTGTAATTTTTTTTTTCTATTTTAGTTAGTGAGGTAAAGTTTCACATAATAGAAAAAAGTAAATTAATATATAAATAACATATAATTATATGTAGAAATTTTCTTTTAAAATATTATAGCTATATGGTTGGGTTCATTTTGTTCTTAGTTTAATTAATAAATAAATTAATAATTTGGATATTAAATTTATAAAATTATTTAATTTTAATTTTTAATTACAAATTAATTTTTAAAAACATCAACTCATTGTACAATAGTTACATTTTTACTAATTTTTAAAAATATCAAATTTATTACATATTAATTAGTTCTTCTAATGACTAATAAGCAAATGTAACGAATTTAATATATTTAAAAATAAATCATATATTAAAAAGAATTGGAAGATTCAAGTTAAATTAGTTTAAAATTTAAAATTTAAATTATTAATTTAGTCTTAATTATTTTATAAAGCAAATTTTATTTGTCACTCATTGTCTATTAATTCCGGTATATCTTGTGAATGAGTTACAGTGTTAATTTAAACTGGTAAATGATATTTGGACAGTGTGTTTAACATTTAATACAATTTTAGAAACATTTACATAATTGTTTTTTACATGAATGTCTTCTAATTAAAAGAAGAGTTATCTTAGAAAGTGATTTCTAAAGTCTTATCCAAATGTTGCAGAAAGAGAAAGCAAGTAATTACATTATAAATAAGTTACTTGAAAAGATTAAATATTTTATTGTATGGATTGAAAGATGTTTGTTCAACACATTTGTAAGAAAATTAATATTGCTGCAAACAATTTGCAAATATGAGTCTGCTACAACAATCGAACATGATTTTTGTGATAGTCCTCTTCAAGATTTAGAGCTTTTATTGTTTGTTGATGGTATAGGTGTGCATACTCCATAAGTGTCTCTCTAGTTTTTGTTTTGTTGTGAGCTTTGACCCGCGTTTCTTACCCGAAAACAAAAGAAACTGTACAAGATAAGGAAATGAACTTAACATTTTTAGTGCATTTATTTACTGATAATTAAAATTTAATGGCTATGTTTGATAAAAATAGCTGATAAGTTTAGAAGTTAACTGAAAGCTGAAAAACTAATTTTTAACTTAAAACTGTTAATTAAAAGCCGAAAGCTGTTAAATTAATTTATTGAATTAGAAATGTTTTGTAAAATTAACTATTGAATTAACTGATAAATGTAAAATGACATAAAAAAATATACTTATATAAAATTTATTATTTTTTGTTAGTAATTACATTTTATTATATAATTCTAAAAAATACAAAATAAATATATCATTTAAAGTCTCACAATAAATTAGTAATATTATTGCGAATCTCTTTCATCTCAGTAGATGCCTCTAAATTTTTATTCTTTGTGTCACTATCAACAATATTTAGAAATTCATCATAGGGTATATAATTTGAATGTTGCTCGAGTATAGTAAAAATAATGTCATATTATAAATAGAATAGTGTTGAAATTTGAATAAAATAATAAAGATAAAAAAAAATTATAAAAGCTATCAGCTAAAAATTATACGCTACTTAAAGTAGCGTATGATAAAAAATTATAAGCTACTCAAATAAACCTGTTTATCAAACACATCTAATTTAATCAAACAAGATTATAAACTACTCAAATTAGCTTATTTGACTTGCCAAACATACTCAAAATTGGTTGATTGTTATAACAGCCACGGTTTCAACTCCATAAATAATTATGGTTTTATTTCTAAACAAATTATGGACTTTATCCCCAACATACTTTCTACTCAAAATGATTTTTTCAGCGTGGTTAAGTAATATTGGTTATTCTAATAATTAATTTTAATAATTGACATTAAATGTCATTCTGAATATATATTAAACATATGTTATAATATTTAGTTTGAGTATAAAAGATATAAAAAATATTAAATAATTTTTCCATTCCCAAACAAAATACATTTATTACATGGCTTTTATCTCTATTTTAAAAAAATATATAAATTTTTCTTAAAATTAAAATTTAAAATAAAAAAACTCTCTTCTATTGATTAATATTATATTTATTCAATTTTATTAGAACCAAATAAACTTATTAAAATTTGATTTGATTCAATTCAATTTTATTAAGATCATTCGAAAAGCAATACTTGTCAAAGAATTTTTTTATTCAATAAGTTTGATTCAAGTGACATTTTTTTTTTTATCGTAAGATATCATATTGGTTCAATTTTCTCCTCTTCTCCTCCATGCAATATTTTCAATAAAATAAAAAAATTTGTAATTATATTTCATGTTGGTTCCATTTCTTTCCTCTCTCTCCCATGCAATATTTCGAAGAAAATAAAAAATTTCTTAATTGTAAATAAAAATATTTCAAAATTCATTTTCATCTTAAAAAAAATTTAAATAATTAAGAATTCAGGCCTATCACAGTGCTTGCAATCAAATATCAAATATTCGCTTCCACCACTAAACTAACTTTTAAGTTGGATTCTAAGTTTCAATTGTTGCAAAATATCAAATAAATAGTTTAATAAATATAATAGTCTCATTCTAATTATATTTACATTTTAATCGATGTGATTGTGAAAGCTATGTCATATGAGTAATTTGCAGTAAGTCTCAATCATAATATAATTTATTTAACATTATTTAATAGTGATAAGAATGAACATACTTTTTAAACTTCAGAGATTTAAATAACTATTAAGTTTAATTGCTCACAAATTTTAAAAGCTTTTTTTTTTTTTGTGTTTGTGTATTATTTAGATTTGATAGCAATTCAACATTTTTTTTAATTGCTCAAATGAGAACACACACACACACACACACACACACACACACACACACACACACACACACACACACACACACACATATATATATATATATATGTTGTAAATAAAATTTTACACAAAGAAAAAATATAATATAAAGACACTTAGAGAGGAATAACACATAGAGAGAAAGATGTCCTTCTTATTCCATTGATTCATAGGAGCCTCTATTTATAGACATACAATCATAAAGGAAGATAACCCAAAAGTTAAAGAGCATAAATAAGATTGAATGATTTTATGAGTTGAAAAATTAAAAGAACACTCATAATAATAATAATAATAATAGATTTAATAATATTCATTATTTTGAGAGTTGAAAAACCAAATGGACATCTACAATAATAGATGATTTCGTAATAATATATATATATATATATATATATATATATATATATATATATATATATATATATATATATATATATATATATATATATATATATATATATATATATATATATATTTAACAAAGACTTCTACAAAATGCTAAAGTTATTAATTAGTGGTTTAATCGGTAATGATCAAAATAATTTATTTGTTAAATCTAAAATTTAATTTTTACTGTCAATAATTTTTTTCTTATATAAATGATCTATAATTTTTACTGTAAGTCTTTGTTGAGAATAGTAGTATGTCTTAACTTTAAAATAAAATAATTTCCTTTAATTTTTAAACTTTTTTGTATTAAATAAAAAAGCTTATTAATTTAGTGGCCAGTGTTATGAATAATTAACTTTTTGATTTGAATATATCTTCTATTATAAAAACAAAACGATGTATTTATGAGAAATAAAACTTTAGAAGAAAATTTTGCAAATATGTAGGTCATTATGTTCAATGTATGGTTTCACATTTTATCTCTTTTCTTTTGGGTTAAGCAAAGAAATTTTTTAATATTTTTGTAAAATTTTGTACGTCTCTGGATAAAACCATTTTTAGCTAACTAACGGTTTGATTTTAATTTTTTTTTATCTCTACAAAATCATCACTAAATTAAATAATTTAGAAATATAAAAATAAAATAAATTACAGTTCCGTCTCTTGAAAAATTTGTGAAAATTACGTTCACATTCTTTGTAATTTCGAATTGAGATAAAAATTTCTTCTAAAATTTATAAAACTTATATTCATGTCTTCTCTAATTTTGAAAAATTACACCAACTTTCTTTATTCTAATTTTTATAAATATTAATTTAATATATATATATATATATATATATATATATATATATTTGGGGTAAACAAAGAAACTGAAGCAACACATGGATGTTCTTCTATCATCATGTAGTGGAACTTATGTGCGAAATTTTCAGCCACCCATAAACTAATTTTTAATTTAACCTTTTTAATGACTTATATTGTATTAACTTAAATTATTTATAAGTTTTTATGAGAAAAATGTAAGAGTATAAGTTTCATCAAGAATTTAGTGAATAGAGAAGAGATTTTCACATAAACTGAAACAATATAAAGTGAGTACGTATAAATTTAAAAAAAATTAGAAGATCGAATGTAATTTACTAAAAAAAATAGATAATTAAAAAAATTATAATTAGAATATGGAATGCTCAAAGTTACAAGGAACTATGGATGGGAATGATCAAAATTGGTGTCATTATACATTGTACATTGTGGAACCCATTAATTTGACATTTGTGATATTTAGGATGACAAAGTCGCCAATTTAGAAGATACTGAAATGATATAGAGACAAAAAAAATACCCATATTAATCATGTGTTCTCCAAGTGTGTGTGTGGCTATATATGGATATCCATTTCAACCACAAAATATCTCTAAGTGGCTTTTGATCATATTCATACACGTAACGTAACTACTAACAATGGTCCATGAAATTTTGAAAAATTAGTCCCATACTCATCATATTTACCCCATTAATATATACTTAGATTAAGTTGCACTGTTTTTAATCACTAAGTGTGAGAAGTTCAAGTTGAATTTTCCACTTCACCTTCTTATACAATATCTTCAATCAAAAAAGTAAATTAAAATCTTACTTTAGATCATATTTTCAAGGTTTAGGCATTTCGCAATAAGTTAGAGGTTTCGTATAAGATATTATATTGGTTGAAGTCTTGTAGTGCTTGGTTTTCTGGGCGAATTTTGTTTGTTTTCAATCAACTGTCTTTGCAATGTTGAACATAAAAATTGTAGACTCGATATTGAAAAGAAATCTTGAACCGGTTATTGATGTCCTAATAACCTATTCTCATTATTATTTTTATTTTGAAAAAATAAATTATAATAGCGTATTTTAATATTGTTACACATGAATTATATTTTTGTATTCTAATAAATATAGTATAATGTGTCTCAAGATACTTAAAAATAATCATTATGATCAGTATACCACTTAATTAAGTTTACCTCAAATCGTTACGTGAGAATTAAGGTAGAATTATAGGTTTAGGTTGGCGATGTCTACTACCAATGTACTATCAAAATTTGATATATCAAAATATAATAATTAGATATATAATCCCTAATTAAGTAAAATTAATTTTTTTAATTTTTTACTTTGAATAAAATTCTTAATAATAAAAGGCTAGTATATAATCATGAGAGCTATTAACGCATCAAAAATTTATTTATTTATTTATTTATTTATTTAATTTCAGTATCCCATCCTTGCTTGCTTTTTCTATATCCAAACTTATTATAATTGAACAAAAGATTACATTAATGATTAGAGTTTTTATTTTCGGTAAAACACCTGCAAAACAAGAGAATAATAGTATTATGATAAAATAGTGACACTATTACAAACACTAACGGTTAAATTATTCTAATAAAAAATAAATGAAAATTGTGGCATAATAATTAAAGAAATATATGAAGAAGAGAATAATAATTTTAATTGGTTAATCCAATCAAATAGTTAGCCGTCCTAGACTTTTGTTGTTCATGATCAGTATAAAGCCCTCTACATTATAAAATATATGACATTCTTGGTGATTAAAAAATATGTGTGCTTTTAGAAGAACTAATTAATTAATTATGAGCATGTAATTTTGTAAAGTTACATTCAAAAAAGAAAAGTAATATGCAAAGAGTCAAGCATTGAATGGTATATATGAATGATCTAAGTGACAAGCGACAATAAAAGTTTGATTCTTAAAGCAGATGTTGATTAAGAAGAATTTTTTGTTGTAATAAAATCTGAATAAAATTAATTATTTAATGTTAATAGTTTGTAACAGTATTTTAAAAAATAATAATAAAGAGAGAGAGAGAGAGTGTGTGTGTGGGGGGAGGGAAAATGCTTTAAGGCAATGTCCTCTCAAAGAGGAGACATGAAATGAAAGAAAGAGAGATATGCTTTAATTACATTATAATTAGGGTTTGGATTAAGTCAAAAGTAAATAATAGTGTACAATGTATCTGTCTTAATTCATATGGAATCGGCTATTATTCCATGTATCGGGACGGCTCGTCAATAGCCTCTAAAGCTACCCTACCAAAGCCTATAGATAAGAGATATTTAATGCCTCTTTATGTAAATCTATAATATCTTAATGCAACTGTATAACCCATATAATTAAGAAATTAACACTTCAGTTTTTAACACTTGTTGGTCCAGCTTTCAGAGAGGCTTTATTTTTGGATACGATAGTCAATAATAGATTATTGTAGCAGATCTATATAATTAATTTTATTTAATAAAAATATATTTAATTATTATTGATAATAAACATATATTAATTTAAAATAATTAATCAAAGCATCAATCATTTTTTAATGTTAAGTATTTTAATATAAAAATCAGAGTAGTGACAAAATCTTTTGAGATGTAAATAAAAATTTACTTAGAAGACTTAAAAGTCAATTTTTTTTTAAAAAAAATTAACCACCAATATAAAATTTAACATTTAAAAGATTTATTATAAAAATTTTATCAATAGAATCATTTTAATTTTATTTGATAAAAATAATTTATAAATTAATTAAAAAATTTATATGTTATTTAAAATATAGTAAATTTTAATTAATTTTAATTATTTAAATAAATTTATTTACTAAATATTTTTAATTTAATTAAATAAATTAATAAATTAATAAATTAATTATAAATTAATTTATTTATCTTACCAAACATATTATTTTAACGGAGTTAAAAAATTGATATAAGAATGAATCAAATTCTTAATATCAAGTTTAAGAGTTGCTGGTGGTATCATATAAATAAATTGTCATCTCGTAATTTAAATAATTTTTAAGTTTTATTTTTTAAAATGAATTATTAGATAGTAATTAAAAAATATTAATAATTATAAAAAAAATTTGTATTTAAAATGATTCATGAAGCTGTCTTGCAATCTCTAGGAAGCATGTTAAAAAGTAATAATTGTAGTTCTCGTTTAACCAAATTTTTTTAAATAGTATATATAATTAACAATAAAAGACCCACGTCTCTTTTTATCTTCGCGTGGCTAAAACTGGCCAAAAACCTGTGTTCTATTTTTAGTATCGTTTTAATTATAAAAAAAGAAAAAGAAAATTATAGTATAGTCAGAATTAAGAGCTCGAAACATATTTATCCTCGCGTTTTTTTTAAATGACTGAATATTTTTTAAACTTTCGTAACCTGTTAATTTTTTAGCATAAAATAAGAACTGTATTTACGCAGCTTCTGTACATTAGTTTCGTTACATTTTGATTTTGACACCAAAGTAGAAAGCCTTCAAAAGTAAATTAAATGGTAGTTGCTATTTTGAATTTTAAAAGATGGCAAATGCTCTTAATTTGAATTTGACACCAAAGTAGAAAGCCTCCAAAAGTAAATTAAAATGGTAGTTGCTATTTTGAATTTTAAAAGATATCAAATATTCTTAACTTGAAGAAGATTTTACTTTTTACGTTCTCAATTTAAAAGATATTAGTCGTCTATTTAATTGAATAAGAAAATATTAATAGTCACAAAAAAAAGTATATTAACAACAACAAAAACTCTTAACGAATAGGCATAGACTGAATCAAACGAAGGCACGAAATCATAAATTAAAACATTGAACCAGAAGTAAGAACAAATTTTTTTCGTAAAATCAATTTGATGAGCTTTAAAGAAAAATCAGAATTAAAATCCACTCTTATGTCTGCCTGAGCAACAGCGACCCGAGGTTTTTTTATATTAGAATTCCAGTAAATGTCGAATATTTTTTGTTGGATATGACTGTAAAAAGTGGATGCTTCGATTTAGCTTTAGATCTCTCAATCATTTATTTTCTTGTTATGGAAATTACACTTCCTATATATAAAAGCTAGCTGGTTCAATTAATTAATTTTCTTATATATGTTACAAATTAAATGCCCCAAGTGTCACTTGGCCCACGGCACTTTCTTTTAAAATAATGAAATAATTGCTTGCTGGTTGTCACATTCCTAAACTTCATAATTAGTTCCTTAATTAGAGAGAGAGAGAGAGTATGTTTCATGGGGAACATGCTTTCATTCCATATGCTTTTCTTTACCTTTCAATCCCTCTACTTTCTTGCTCCTTTCTCAATCCAAAACAGGGGATGGAAATTCCACCCCCTCCCCCATTGTTTTTGACTTTAGGTCATTCACAGTTTTGGTTTGTCTATTACCATTTTCAAAACCATCGTGGAAAACTTATCCATAGGAGCAATCTAAAACACATTTAATTGTAATAAAAGAAATAACATATTTCATTTTGATTTTTACATCTACTTGTAATTTTTTTTAATTTTTTAATTTTTATAATTATAATTATAAAAATTAATAAACTAAGAGAAAAATTATAATTAGAGATAAAGATCAGAAAAAATTTAATTAATATAATTACATATGTAAATAAATATTTTTTTTTACCTAAAATTTAAATTATTAAATAAAAAGTCATGAATAGTTTTGTTACTATCTTTAAGAGCCAAAACAAAAATCAAATGCACATACTTCGGTGACTTATTATTTTTTATTTCTTCTAACTTGACTCCTTACCAACTTGCTAACTAGAAACGTACAAGTAAAAAATATTTAGGTCGTTTTTGGAAGCTTCAAAAAAGAGTACAGAAACCATTCTTTTGTGCTCATGGCCTGCTACCTGTCCCCTCTGAGAAGTGATAGTTGAATCAAGCTAAACCCCAGAAACTAGCGTAGAAGCTAAGTTAAATAAATTGGGCAGAAAAATGTAAGCTACTTCAATATTTCGTAATTCAAAAAGAAAATAATATTTTTATATTTAAATATTTACCGATTTTTTGATAATTTATATAATTATCTACAGGAGGACATAAACTAAATTTCTTATCAAACTCAGATAATTAAAGACACAATTAATACAATTTTTATAAAATTACTAATTATTATATAAACATATAGTTTCTCATTTTTAGAAAAAAAAAGTGTTATATAAATAATATTATATATTCTTATATATTTTCCTGAATATATATAACTTCGATGGTATCCCAAATAGCCGAGTTAAATCTCGAAGGTGGGGAATCTCGAGGTATAAAAATTCTGTAATGAAAGATAAGCAAAAGAGAACAAATAAGAAACAAACGAAAATCTAGGTTAAGTTATTATAGAAGGAAATGAATTAAAACAAGTTGGCAAAAGCAGGAAAAATATTTTCAAATCTGAATGGATGTTTCTTTTGAAACAAAGCTGATTTGCTGCTTTGAATCTAGTGGGCGGCACCAAGCAGCTGGTCAGACTCAGAGAACCTCCTCCATCGAAGTTATTTTATTTAAGGTCAAGCATTGGGGCCCTCCTTTTAGATATAAACAAGCTGGCCAATACGCAATGCATTGTATTTTGTTCTGAACTAGGCTTAGTCACTCTCTCCAAATGGCTTAGTCTATCATTCATTTTATTCCTCCTTAGAAATCATCTTTGGAAAAGATCACTCATACTTAGCCCTAGCCAGATTCTTCTTCTAAACACCAATATTCTAAATTTTGACTTCTTGTATAAAACGACACTTTCTTTTTAAACAAAAATTGTTTTCAAATTTGTTAACTGATAATGATCAAAATATTTCATTTAAATTTAATTTTTACTATCAGTAATTTTTTTATTAATAATCTATAAATATGACTGTAAGTTTTTATTAAAATATATCCTGATATTAGAATGAGATAACCTTCTCTTACTTTAATCATTTTATATCACAAAAAAAAAAATTGTTTTCAAGTTTGATAATTAAGTGATACTTATTTTCTTTGCCTTTAATAATAAGAACTTGTTTTAGAATTCATGCACATTGAATCAATAGGTCATTGGTGGACTCTTCACCATTTCAACATTCCTGTTCTTTACCTAACTTCATAGCAATCAATAACTTGTAGAAGTCACTATATGTGATTTCTTATCTATACTTAGATCAAGGAGCCCTTTTTTACTTTTAAAATATTTTAAATTGAAACAATATATTTTTCTATATTTTTCTAAATTTACTTCCACACATACACATATATAATCATAGTTCTGAAAAGTAGATTGAATCGGTCAATTCAATTGAAAATTTGATAAACTTATTTAATTACCAACTTAATTACAAAGAAAAAATTAAAAGTTTTTAAAACGGTTAATGCTTATCAAAGATCAACTTAAATTGGTGAAAATTAAACAATTTCTTGCCATATTTTTCTCAGTTCACTTCCGTATATATATTCTCTTAATTTATTGTTTTACAATTAACTTAATCAACAAAATTACAAGGGAAAGTGATATTACATAAGTATAATCATGATTTTGAAAAATAGATTGAATCGGTTAATTGTACTGAAAAATTGATAAATTTATTTGATCACCTGTCTAATTATAAAAAAAAAATTAAAAATCTTCAAAATAATTAATGCTGATCAAAGACCAATTTAAATTGATGAAAAAAAACAATTTTTTTACTATATTTTTCTCAATAAATTTCTTTGTGTTCATGCGCGCAGAGATGTGTATGTAAAAAAAATTTGATGTTATATAAGTATAATTGATTAAAATACGGAGGCAGTCATGATGAATAATGAAGAGGCCCCCCATTAGAGACAACCAATATGAATGTAGGAATGGCATTTAGAAAAGCAAGCAAAGGGAGAGAGGGATGCTTGCCCACAAATTCACTAAAAAAAATGAGTATGGGGTTTATGAACTGCTTCATAGTATGGGGGACATCAAACATAATTGGAGTTGGGAAAGTGAAGAAGGCACAATAGCATGGCCTTTTTTCCCAATGCATGTGCCACAGGAGTAGCAGCCTGTAACCTATTGTACAAAGTTTAAGAAAAAGTTAGAGAGAGAGAGAGGAAGTTCTTGGCCATTGTTGGCACAATGCACATGCTTTCCGTCCTTGCCCACATGCTCATACAGCACCCCATGTGTAGCAAAATTAAAAGGGTTTGAGGTTGCAGCTTGCACTCCATCACTTGTATGCTACACTTCTTCCCTTCTTTGTTTTTGTGTCTTGAGGAGAATCTGAGTGTCTATTTCACTTTCTCTTTTAAGAGAAATAAAAAATTAAAAGATAAAATTCAAACTGATAATACATATATTGAACTGACTAAATTTAATGAGTCATACTTTCTTCTAAACTCTCTAGTACTTGAAGAAAGATAGCACAAAAATTTAAAATCACAACAAATCACTAACGAATAAGTTTCAACTGAGCCACATTATCGTAAACAATCATGAGTAACATTGTGTGAAGTTCAAACAAATTATATAAATAGTTAATAACTAAATTAAATTGTCTCTCGTTAAAAAAAATTAATAGTGATTTATAAATATACCTCACCCATTGTTAGTTGCTTCTATTATAATATCATTCTCTTTCTATAATTTTTCTTTTTATTATATAATACTATCAACTATGAATTTAGTATTAATTTAAATTTCAAAGTTTATAATAAAACTATTGTCTCGATGCTAACCAAATTTTGTTTATAAATTGACCAAACATCCACTTTTTAAAATTCAAGATATTTAAAGTGATCCAATTTATTTTTACCCATTAAATCAACTCAGCTTATTTCACTTTGTAGCCACTAATAAAGGTACACTGGGAGTACCATGAAGTTCCTTTCTTTACGAGGGGTTTGAAGCCCTGTATTGCTAGATTCTCCATTTTATTTGCCCCTATAAACATAATGGTTTTTGCCAGATAAGGAAATTTGTTAACGTCAAGGCTGATCTTTCTCCCATGAATTAACAAAAGCTGCAAGAAGCTCAAAAAGACGAGAGATAGTGGCACTGAGAATGACCTCTGACTAATTTCCCATGATTGAGATTGGGCCCTCACTTTGGCTGGTACATTGCAACAGCATGCTGCGTGTCTGTGATAATGGAAAGGAGGGCTATAGAGTATAGAGTCAGGAGCTAGCTAGGTTCAAACTTAGCCTGGGGAAGGCCTAGCTAATTGGTGAATGGTTGAAGCATGAGTTCATTGTATTGGGGTAGGGGGGCCTGACCTGGTCTCATCTTTTCATTTGGTATTTTTCTTGAGGGCCTAGCCGAAGCATGAGTTGATTGGGTGGACCTAACTTGAAAAATAATGACATCCGCGCAAAAGCCCTCTTCTGCTAGCACCACAGCTATTTACGAAATGGTTTTTTTTCTTCTTCTTCTTTAACGGAGTAGCTACGTGAAGTAGCGCCGCGAGTTTCTGAAAAGAGGGTTGCTCTCAGTCCCTTTTCCATATCTTTTATGTATTTCTTAATTTACTTTTTTAAAAAAAAAAACTTCTTTTTGAAAGAATTTTTTATTTTTATTAAAAAATATTTCTTCTTCTTTTTATTTAAAGTAATTTTAAAATTTTAGGTTTATATATTTTTATATTTAAATCTACAATTTTATACTTGTATTTAAATAAAAAAAAATTTAAATCTATAATGTTATACTCATATTTTAATTAAAAAAAAATTAAATCTCAAAGATGATTGAAAGATATATTAGTCTTTCATCAATATATTTTTATTTTCTTTATTATATAATTATACATCTTAGATATTGAAGTGTAATTTTTTATATTTTAACATTTATAAAGTATGTTGTTTCTGCTTTTGTTAGTTGTAATATCTAATTCTTTCAATTTTCAAAAACTGTTTTTTTAATTTATTTTACCTATTAATATTTTTTATTATTGATTTTAATGTCTGATATAATCATTTTCATAAATGAATAGTAGTTTCACTTGTCCAAAAAAAGGAAGGGTTTTTCTTTTCTTTGAAAAATTTCTTTTAAACTTAATTACATTTTGATATTTTTTTAAGGCTATTTATGAATTTTTTCTCTTTGAAAGCTTCTTTTAAACTTAATTACATTTTGATCTTTTTATTTTAATAAATAATTTTATTTATTTATCTATTTTAAAGTGTGTCACTTTAGTCTCTTACGTTCTCTATGACATTACAATTTACTATCAAATCTTTTAATAAAAAAATTATCTATGTATAAATAATTTTTAACTATGTAACTATGCATTTTTAAAGGATCAAGTTGAATTATTTATTAAGATAGAAGTATTAAAATTGTAGTTAAATTGTGTTCTTATATTAAGAGTTTTTTAAAAATAAATTTAAACATTTACAACTCTCTTTGTCGAATTTTTAACTACACTTTTTATATATAAGCACAAGAAGATGATTAAAAAAGAGAAAAAGTAGAAGATGTATTATTTTTTCATAAAACTATTTCTAGTTTCTTTCTTCTGTATTTCGTAAAACTATAAAGCTAGTAAATTTTGTAAATTTATTTTATCAAAACTGTTTAAGTAATTATTATAATATAATATTATATACTTATAATCCCTGAAATTTGGATTAAAAAAATTACATGGGTAAATACAAAATCAATCATCTATCACGATTACTATTACCACTAGTATTTTATAAATAATGCTCAATGAATTGTTATTTTAGTCTAACATAAATTTTTTCATTTAGCTTTTAAAAATTTACACACACACACACACATATATATTTTAATTTAGTTCTAACAAGTTTGTCTTCTTGTGTTCTTCAATAGCTTCATATATACGGCTAGCACTAGTGTTGTAACCAAATTGAAAAGCAAGTTTAGTTTTGTAAATAAAAATTCTTGTGTTTCACAAATGTTTTTTTTCCTAAGTCTTCTCTCTTTCTGAAAACTAAAGTTTTATAGTATTTGTTTTATACTTTTAAGTTGAGATAAAAATATGAGTATGTTTTGTCTTTTTCCTTTTAAGAAGATTATGTGTATCAAAAACTATAGACTTTCTTTATAGACCAAATTCTTTATATTATGATAAAATGTTTATAAGGTATTTGATTTTAAGTTAATGTTATTTGGGTTAACGCATTATTGATAATGCTCGATAATGAAATAAGTATTTATTTATAAGATATTGATCTTGATCTTTAACTCACTAATTTAGAGTATGACTCTATATGAATTATATATATCATATTTCCATCGGTGCTATCCAACATATTTTTAGTTTGATTTATTAAACTACATAAGCTAGTTAGGTCAAATAAGAATCTTTGTTAAATATGAAATATTTGGTTAAAGGAGGATACAAAATAATATTTGAAGAATTAAATAAAGAAAATAAAATTTAAAAAAATCAAATTCAAAATATGTAAATAAAACAAAAATTCTTGTTCATATACTTCATCAGCAAACACACGATCTAATTATATTATTATTTTTATAATAACAACGCAATAATATATTATATAATCCAACATATTAATACCTTTTTTTCTATTTGGATCAATTCCTATATGTTAATACTTGACTCGGCTTGCAACTAATTGGACTTGGGCCGTATTAAAGTTGATTGGTGTATGATAAGATGGGCCTTTTATGAAGTGGGCTCAACTTAGATATGAATACAAAGACAAAATTAACAAAGGCTAAACCCTATTAATTTGCCAGATTAGTTTTATTTCTACCACTTAATTTTTATTTCAGGGAAGAAATGCTACGCTTCTCACTTCAATAGGATTTGATTCAATACCAGATAATAATAATAATAAAAAAAAGCATTTGATTTTGAAGTAGTTGTGAGATTCGGCTTTAGAAATTATGGGTTTATAGGGAAAGATCTAAACAAGAATAAGCTAGGGTTTTGTAACGAGGAATAACATCAAGAAGGAAAAGCAATTTGTGTCATAACCATAATTTATTTTGGGTACAAGAAAGAGTATAAATTTGAATATAAAACCTAGTTATCACATTTATCACACTACTTATCAATAAATTAATTGATTTAGTGATATTGAAATTGTCTTCAAAAAATATGATATCGATTTTAAATTTCAGTAGAAGTTAAAGGAACTGAAAAAATTCTAAGCACTACTTGCCATAATTCATAATCTAAACATCCATAATGGAGACAAGACGAAATTAGGGATCTCTTAAAGATCCAATTGTTAAACTTCTGTTCTTACAAATAAAATTAACTCTAATTAAATTCCAAATCCCACTTTTAAATTTTAATATAAATTACCCCACAATTTGTCGACACTAACATCTATCTAGTGGCTTCTATATCTTGTTTGTTTGTTGTTTTTTTTTAAAAAATATTGGAAGCTTTTTTTTACACCGAGTAGCTAAATTAAACAATTTCATTCATGCACAAATTTGATTTCTAAATTTCTAATTTTTATCAATTGAATTTTTTAATTTTTAGTTCATCTCAACTTAATTTATGTTGTACACCACCCTCCGTAGTCGGCTGTTGCCATGGTTGCCGGCATCGGTGAAATACGACCGTACCCCTGAGATGATTCCATTTGTGTTATTGAAAGGCAACCCTGAACGGCTGGTGAGATATTATGTGTTTTATAACAGGTGCTGCATTTGATTTGATTTATTACATGAAGGACAAAATTCTGTGCTTTTTCTGTCTTAAAAGACCATTTTACACTCAAATTACTCAAATTAATTAGACATATATATGATATGTTGAAATAAAAAAATAATCACTAATTAAAAATAATTAAGTGATATTTGTTTAATACTTATAAAGAAATTTAAATGAAGAAGTGCAGAAAATATTCAGCATAAGATGGTCATTTTAGTACACATTTAAATTATCTAAATTATTGAATGACAATAATTTCCTTTAATATAATTTATAAATTTATTAATATTTTATTTTAATATAAATGTAGCACTTAATATGGAAATTTTTTTTCGTATAAAAAAAATATGGAATTTTTTTTTTCAAATTAGCATTACAAATTCATGCTTAATTTGTCATCTATAAAAATTTTAGCACAGGATTTTCCGTACTAAAAGTTTAAATTCTTAAACGTAATATGACTTAAAAATTGTTGTATGATTCTTGGTCTAGTTCTATGAATGCAATTTGATCCTTTTTATTTTTATTATTATAATTATTTTGTGGTATTAGGTAAATTTCTTTTAGAATACTAAATGCGAATTAAAGTAAACGTTGAACGTCATTGTAGAGAATACTGAAAATCATAATTGTTTTAAGGTTGAAAAGGGATCGGTTTTACAGTAATACCTATAAGGATATCCTTAATTCTCACCAAAGAAAAAAATGAATACAAAAGAAGAAGAGGTAATGATATACACTCCACAGCTAGTGTTGTAACTTAGCTTATCCTTACTTGTTGTCATAGTTTTGGCTATTTTGGTTGAATTATTTTCACAAGTGTAATCTGATTAATATAATTACCATACTCTTAACATATGCTCTTCATATTGCTCAAATAGCAAATTTATCTAAGTTAGCATCAATTGATGGCATTAGGGGTGAAATTTTTAGGTGATAGGTATGCCTTTAAGTTCGTTCAAAAAAAAAAAAAAATTTCGGTGAAAGTGTAAGCTGACTTAATTAAAGATATCCTTGTCGTAAACCAATAAAAACTTAATAACATTCATTTCAATGATTGTTAACTTAATCTTTTTCCTTTTTTTGTTTGCTTTGGTGGTGTGGATTACAAAATGAAATGTTCGGTTTCTCTCAAACTCTCTGTATGCCCACCATAAAGAACTGTTACCAGCTAAGGTAATTTGACGTTCTCAATAACTTGAATTCATTATTTCATTGCATATGCATACTTAACATAAGAAAATAGAGGGAAGAGAGAATTAATTTTCTACCTCTCACTTCTGGAAAATTAAATGTAATTGAGCCCCAATATTAATCACATGGCAAAGAATAATATAAATCCCACAGTACTATGTGGTATTAACTTTTCAGTAAATTAATGTTGTTTCAAAGTTCATTCTATTGCATATGATCCTGTGTAACCAAACAGCTATATATTTAGGAGGCTATATATATGATTTTCTCTATACTTGCCATTGTTTGTCATTATTATGAGATTTTCGTAAATGGAAAAACTTCTGAAGGTGCCTCAATTCTACCCCAAAAAAAGAAAATTTTTATAGCATGCTGGTCTAGTCAATGACAGCCATAGCATGTGCAAGCATGATTCATATACACTCAATTACAAAATTTGACAAAGCAAAATATTTGTGACATTGCCTCATCATTACTGCCTGCATCAATTGCTTTCTTGCAATAAACATTGGCATGAATTCTTGATTTAAAATCAAGACAAAACCCATGTCCAACGTAAAATGAAGAGTGAAATATTAATTAATAATTGTGTGAACAAAAGAAAATATGAAAACTAGCTAGAGTCAAGCAAAATATCATTGTTTGTGCGTAATAATTAAGAATCTCAATCAAGTATGATAAAAGGAAAAGAAGAAATCTGGGTTCTTACTGTTTGCAAACTTTAGCTAATTTCTATACTGCTCATTACATCAAAGATCTAAAATAATAATATAGCTATATACCTAATTCTAATACTTCATTAATTCACCATTCAGGGTCTTCCCAGCTTCTTGGGTTCAGAAACAAATGTCTTCAGAATAGAGAACCCTCTTGGCTTATATAAGCATATTTACCCCAATTTCCATGGAATCTCCGACTAGGTTAATTACTCACCTCAAAGTAATTAAGAAAGGTCTCTGTACAATATATATGATTTATTATATAAAAAGATCTGTGTTTATATATATATATATATACCTTATATATAGTAGTTTCAGTAGGGATCATGGCCAAGCCTGAGCTCTAAGTCCACTTCATCATTCTGAATTCTTCTCCTGACTTCATTATTTTCCTCATGGCTTGGACCAATTTGGAGACTCAAATTTGCCCCCAGAAGCTCTTGGTTCATATCCAAAGACTGAGACCTTGGGTTAAGATACTCATATGGAAAGGCATATGGAGGTGGGTGTCTAGGGTTTGGCGGTGGAGGTGGCTGAAAATACATGCTATAGTTTCTCTGGCCCTCGAAAATGGAGTAATAACTTGTGGGATGGTTTGAGAGAAAAGGAGGAGAGGAGGCTAATAGGGATTCCTCATTGGATGGGAATTTGTTTAATATTGGAAACTGTGAAGAAGAAGAATTGGCTGTGCCTACTTGTAATTGCTTAGCCTTGGCTCTGTCTTTTCTGTGGATATTCATATGACCCCCTAATGCCTGCGCGTTGGTGAAGCCCCTTCTGCAAAATGTGCACTCATAAGAGCGTTTTGTCCCTCCAGAGTCATCTTGCACTTCTTCTTCTTCTTGTTGATCAGTTTCTTCACTGGAAGTCTCTGAAGAATTCATAGCGGCCTCTAATTCTCAGAAACAAATTATCAGACAATTCTTTTTTTGAAGAGAGAGAGGAAGAGAGAGGTGGAAGATAGTAGGGTTTTATAGAGAGGAAAATGGAAGAAAGTTGTGAGAGAGAGACAAGTAGAAAACATTGGCTTTGTCATCGTAGCATTTGTGGATTTCTATTAATAAAAGAGAGTGTTATTTTGGCTGTTTGCTTATGGGGTTTTTCATTTAGCCGGCTCTATAATGGGTCCAACCTTTGGTAATTTTTATTACTTCTCCCCCTCTCTCTTCCCATTTTGATTTGGTAACAATTCCTGCTTATGTTGCTATCACCAAGGTTTTCATGACGCGGTCTTATTTTTTTTTTCTTATTTTCCCCCATCTCTTGTCCAATTCTTAGCCACTTCTTTGTAGTTCTTATAATTACTGAAATATTAATCGCAATGTGAAGAATTAAAGGATACATTTGGAGAGCATGCATTCATATACTTAATATTGTGTAATTATTGGTTATTAACTTAGCTTTCTCTATTGCATCTGCTATTAATAGCAAATCGAATAAACACATGGAATGGTACAAATTCTGATTTACTTTTCCCTTATTTAACACAAAAGTACAATAATTCATATTCTCCCAAGTAAAAAAAAAAAGGTCAGGCTTCTCCACTTTTTCTCATGATCTCAAACACGTTTTGGCAAAAGATATACATACCCAAAAATATACTTCTTCCTGAGCTTTTACATGTGAAAGCAAAAATGGAAGTGATTCTTAGAAGAAGGCAATGTGAACATGTAAAACTATTTCTAAGCAAAGACGCGTACAACTATATATATTGATCTCTCTTTAGAAGTCCTCTCTGATATGCTGAAATTAGGTTTTCTTCAACTGGGTTTCTAGCCCTACTTGAAAAGGAAGAGACATGTGCACTATTTACCTTCGTCCTAGCTAGCTGCTAGCTAGGGTTTACTCTATATATTGATAATGATCCTAAGGTTAAGACCACTGAAATTAAATTTGCAGTACAAATGCCACAATCTCATTCATTAAAACTGACTAGCTCCAACTAAACAGCTGACTGTACCCTATAATCATATTAATGAAGAATAGGGGAGAGAGGGGGGAGCAGTTCAAAAGGAATAATTTTGATGGCAACCCATTTGTTATTTTAAACAGAAATCTCCACCATACCAAATGTCTCTTTGTGTAGTAGTTACTTAGCTGGTTCTTCTTGGATTTGCAGGCGGCCTCAATGAAGTATTCTCTCATTGGTATTCATCCTTCACTCCCTCTGCCAATTTTTTTTTTTTTTTGTTTTCTTGACTGCTTCTCTGAAATGTTATCAGTGCTTACTCAGAACCAGAGCTAGCTAGCTACTATAAGATGAACATTAAGAAAATAATCTACAAAGTCAAGACAATCATAAATAAATAAAAATCTGTTGTAGATTAATAATATATATATATATATATATATATATATATATATATATATATATATATATATATATATATATATATTATAATTAATGAGAATCAGCTTCATTGGACAACTGGATAGGAAGAAAAAGGGTTGGGTGTCACTGACAATAACTTGAGTGCTGTGTTACTGCTTGCTGTACCCTATTTAATTCTCTCAATCTGTCATTACAGCATATAATTGAGGGTTTTTCTTTATCTTCTTTTTTCTTACCTAACCCCCATACATGGCATGCCTGTATTTTCCAAAGAATCGTCAGAACTTCAAAAAAGGTTATGATTGGTCCATCAATATATGTATGAATATAAGTATGTACGTGCGTATGTATGATGAGAATTTTCATTTTTTGATAAATGATTTTTAACACCTTCAAAATGAAGAGAGGTCTATACTATAATGGAGTGGTGTTTTCATCACAGACTTTAATGTTTAAAATAGTTTTGTAAAAATTAGAAAATACTTAAAAAGAAAGGCATAATAAATTATAAGTGAGTCATCTAAAGATGGAATGACAATTTTAATTATTCTGTACCATCTAATAACTAGTAAGTCCAAAATTCAAATTATTAGTATTCTTTCAAATTAGGCTTGGACAGGGGAGATAAAGGAATTAATAATAAAATTAATGGGGGAAAAGTATGATTCTTTTATATAAATGGTATTCCATAAACAAGAATTTTTAGCAAGAAAATTTTGATTGGTTAATTAACTTATATATAGTAAATAAGAACGCTAAATAATCTAAAGAATGCTTTATAGATAGGAAGAGAAAAGCACGATCTTGTGGAGAGGGTCTCAATGGGATAAAGAAAATGTAGGTACAAAAAAAAGAAGAAGGACAAATGGTATTTTCTTTTGCTGAGGGGGGAGTGGGGACCCATTAATTTGAACATGAGAGAGACAAGAAAAGAAAAAATATTTAACAATGCTCTTCTTCTGAATTGCCTGGAATCTTATGAACACTTGCTAATAAAACCATTATACCTTCTTGTTCAGGGCAGCTACATATAATCATGCTCTGGGAAATTAAAACCCAATAGCTTATCCAATATGGAAAAATTATTAAAACACAAAATTTAGAGGACAATATATGTTTTTCCTTGATCTTTATATTTAATTTTTTTTAATTTATTAATTTTTACAATTGACTCGTACTTTATCTAGTTATTATACTTTTTTTTTTGTCAACTAAGATATTCACTGTCGAACACAGTGACTAATCCCCTCACTTATTGTAGGCACCTCGATGGGTGGGACAGCTGGCTTGGAGATTTAAGGATGCTCCATACCCAAAGGCAGGAATTGAACCCCTGACCTTTGGTTAAGGATAGATGAGTCCCTTCCGCTCAACCACACCCCCCAAATTAGTTATTATACTTTATCTCATACAGTCTAGTAATAAGTATGTAAAATTATAAAATTATCACTATTATATACAAATTGAGATACCAAACAAACATAAAAATAATTAAATAACTTTACATAACTATTGTTAAAGTAATGTGATAAATAAATTAGAAAATCAACGTCCACTTTAACGTCAAATAGTGTATTATATGACTTTAACGTCCACTTTTGAACTCAAATAGTTACCAAGCAGATGCCACACACTTTACCTTGGAACAGAGAAAATTCTGGGTCTCTTAAAACAAGGTACAAACCGTTATCAGGCAAAAAAAAAAAAAAAAAGGCACCTCAAGGCAAAGCAAGTATTCGATCTGATCATGATCTATCCAATGTTCACTTCAGGGATTTTTGTGACATGACGACAAAGGACTAGAAAGCCACAAAATCCAAGTCAAGTACAAGATGGCAACGACGCCGTTTAGCTCTTACAAATGCATGACCTAACCTTGCGGAGTGTATTGTAGAGGTCCTCGATCTTAGCCAAAAGACCGAGATAAGTATAACCTTGTAGAGGTCAACTTGAGAGTTTTCCTCTCAATGATTGAGAACTGTTTGAGGCTCAATGGGGGCCCAGTAAAGATGGATTTATTCTTGGATCATTGATTAGAAGTCTTATAAAATGACCCTTTTGTTATTATTTAATTATTAGTCTTTTGCGGGCTGCTATGATACCCTTCTTCTCTTTTTTTTTTTTTTTTCCTCTTCTTTTCATTGTTTTCTTACATCCTCTTTCTATAGAAATTTTTTTTCTTTCCATTAAGAGAATTCTTTACTTCTTTTTTAAAAAACTTTTCTCTCTTATTTTATAAGAGACTTTAAACCTTGAAGGTTTTATATTTCTTTTATTCAGATTTATAATATTAAATTCAAAATTACAGCTTTGAAATCAAATTTAAATGTAGTTTTCCATTTACTATAAAAAAAAGATGCTTTATAACGACGGAGGCATTACGATGGTCGCTTAAAACTGTCGTTAAATCTAAGTTTAACGATTGTTTGCTAACCGTCGTTAAAATTGTGACATTAATAACGGTTATGGTATAACCGTCGCTAAATAGGGACGGTTAAACTCTAACCATCGTAATATATCGAGAAAAAAGATGAAAAGTAACCGTTCATAGAAAAGAGTGAGATTTAACGACGGCTTTTAAAAATCGTCATAATGTTGTAACATTTAAAATTTTGACCGTTTATTAGGATAGGCGTAGTTTAACGATAGTTTTTGCTAAACCATCGTTAAACCTAAGCATAACAATGGTTATTTATTCAAACCGTTGTTAAGTTGGTTCAACAACGGTTTATAAACTATCGTCAATGGGTTTAACGACGGTTTATAAATGTCGTTAAACTATGCCCCTTTTTATAAATCAGTTTTCTTCTTCTATTTTCAGTACGGATATTTTAACTTTTAGTTTTTGCTTACGAAATACATCAATTATTGTACTATGGTGTGCTGTGTGAACTATTTTTATCTGACACAAGGTATGTCATGTAATGATATAAATATAGTTGAGTAATTTTTTTAAAAATTAAAACTCGTAAGTGTACGAATCTATTGGAGTATAGATTTAATGGTATGCGAGATCGATCCCACAAGAATTGCTAATTGAGAGAAAATCTAATTCAGATTCAAAATAAATATTTTTAATCTAGTTGTCAATATTTTCTTTTGTGAGAAGAATTTTGAGCAAAGTCTACAAGAAATAAAATAGGAATATATTCAAAATAAAAAAACATATTAAGGTTAGGGGATCCACTCTTAGTATATCAAATAAAAATAAATTTTAACACTTTTATTACTCAAATGAAATCCTTACATAAATGAGATTCCATTCGGAAGATATGTTATCTTAAACTCACTTTGATTTACATATGAAATGCATTTACTTTCTTTTTATTATATTACTAATAATAAAACAACTCTTGTAAAGTAGATTCAAATATATACTGTGCCAATTATTATATTGTCTACAATAAATTAAAAATGATTCAAACATTTATTGTGTCAAATATTGTCTACAATGTATCAAGATTCACACTTTATAAAATTTAAAATGAAAAGATGTAAAAAGAAGAAAAATATAACAACAGATAGGTGATAGATTCAATAATAATAATATAAAGTAGGCGATGAAACCAGTCATTAAGAAAGAAAATAACAAGAAAATAAATAACAAAGGGGCAACAATGCCATCTTTTAAAAAAAAACAGATGAAATAAATAATAAAGAGGCAACAAAGCCATCATTTAAGAAAGAAAATAAAAAGAGAGAAAATAAATAACAGAGGCGCAACAAAGCTATCATCTAAGAAAAAAATAACAACAAAATAAATAACAGAGGAATAATAAAACTATCCTCTAAAAAAGAAAATAACAAGAAAATAAATAACAGAGTGGCAACAAAGCCATCTTATAACAAAAACATAACAAAAAAATAACAACAAAGGAGCGACAAAGCCATATTTTAAGAAAGAAAATAACAAGAAAATAAATAAGAAGATAAATACAACATCAAATATAAACATTAAAATTAAGAGTTAGATAAATTATTATTTTCATACCAAGAGTTTCACCTTTTCACCTTAGCATTAGGAGATTAGTTCAACATAATCAAGGTAAGAAAGCAGAATAAAAGATAAAAAAGCATGATAATATTTTGAAAGAAAGTAAAGATACAAAATGTCTAAAGAGAGAAAAATATTACAAGCACTTAGAACTTTAATAAAATCTTTTCCAAGATCACTCTTAGCTCCCCCACAAGCCCTCTCAAACCCTCTATTTATAGATGCAATTAGGTGTGGTAATTGTCAATAATGGTGGTTAACAAGTTACGTTAAGTTAAAAAATTGAGCACAAAAAATTGACCGCATAAACATAAAAGTTGTAGATAATTTTATTATCTTTCTAGCCAGATAAATTGTGAATAAATTGGACACGTAATTTGTGACTTATGACCAGAATATCAAAGCAAGATTGGGCTAGACTGCAACAGCAAATATATTCTATTCTAGCCCAATTCTGACCATTTTAGTGTCCGATTTTACTGATCACGTAAACATGAAAGTTATAGAAAATTGTATCTTCTATTCACCTACCAAATTTTGTATGCATTTAATGTAACAACCTTTTTTTTCTTTATTATTATACAATATTGAGTTCACATACACGTCATTAATCAAAACGTACATGCAACATATCAAATACAGAGATATTTACATCTTGTTTATTTTGGTTGATCAATTCCGGAGATACAGGTGCGGGTGGTTGCACCTTCATCGGGATCTGTGCCAACTCGCCCACAAACATTTTATTTAGGATCTGCCCATCATAGAATAACTCGATCCAACGTGCACTAAAAGCCAGAGCTATAGAAAATCTGCATAACTAATTTTCTGAATATGATATGGAAATATAGTGAGAATTAAATCCCAGTAAGTTCAACAATAAATCATCATCAATATAGCTCATCACGTCATGTTCAGCTGTATAAATTACAGAAAATATCTTTGGTCACATGAATGCATTACATCTATGCACATAAGAATCATACAATAATGATATGTATGATATGATTAACTATTTTCAGAATATCATATGATGGCCATGAACTTATTCTCATTTCAAGCTACCCCGGTCAGGGTAAGTATCATCTACTCTCCGGTACGGGCTTTTCTCGCTCCGTCCGACATGGCCCACTTTCTCTTTCTTTTCTCATTATCATGATCATAACCGTTGGTAGGGCGTCCCCTACTGGTGCACCACACAGATTGCCATGTGACCGTGCTCATTTCTTTTCTTTTCACAATGATAGCCAAAAATATGCTTTCAATAACAAGTATGTTCATCAATATATAACTATTATAAAAAATCATTGGTAATCATGCCATGAACATAACCATTTCAAATATCACTTTATAAAATATTTTCATGTCAAAATTTCACACTTAAGATGGTAAGAAGTTCATACAATGGCAATGACTATGGCTATACTAGTTATTTATTATTTTCATTTATAAGATTCATCTTCTTTCTTAAATATTAATTTTATTCCTTTATTTTCTTGGTGCAGGTTTTCATCACATCTAACCTTCTTTTACTAATCAGAGCATAACTACCTCAATTGAACTCCGATGTAGGTGATCTTGTTGTCCATTTCAAGATAAAACAATTATCTAAAACTATTATGTTGAATAGTGTAGCGAAATATTAAAAAATCAAGGTGATATTACTCCCTCAAAGTACAGGATAGTTCCTCTCGGATAGGTTCAGACCTTTAGCTACTAATCTGTCCATATCTCCCACATATGAATTCCAAATTAAGTGATTCCAGTGGCTAAAAATCCGTGACACATCTATATGTAATTAATATGTTAACCATTTATTTTAATTCCTTATAGAGTGTTTCCAGAAATTAAAATACCGAAACTATCCTAACATATTCTTCCCTGATGAACCATTTTCTGACATTTGCTTACTAATCGGAAGATATATACATCATATGGACTCTAAATTGAATGATTCCAGTGGCTACAAACTCATGACACATATATCTTGAATTCTTATGTTAACCATTTATTTGAATTTCCTACAGATAATTCTCAAAAATTAAAATACCGAAGCTATCCTAACATATTCTTCCCTGATGACCCATTTTCTGACCTTTGACTACAAATCGGCTCATATATTCCTCATATGGACTCCAAATTGAATCATTCAAGTGGCTAAAAATCTGTGACACACATATCTTTAATTCTTATATTAACCATTTATTTTAATTCCTTACAGATAATTCCCAGAAATTTAAATACCGAAGCTTAAAATTCTGCCAACCATAGCCATACCCATGCAGAACTATCTACACCAACCTAAGTATTCAAACATACATCACATGCAAGATCAATATGTAACATGATATAGCAACATCCATGACCAATCATCAAAGTTCTAAGATCAAAATCTCATATAAATATTATAAGTTTCAAAAGTTTTCTTCAAAAAAAAATATTGTTAAACTTACCTGGAGCACTTAGTCTCCTAAACTTCTCCTTCCTCTTTTTTCCTTTCTTCCTCTCCTTTCTTCACTCTACCTTGCTTCTATTTTTCCTCTCCCTCACTTGGACGAAATTCTAATGTTGTAAGGGTGGGTTTTCTTATATAGACCACCAAATAATTCACCTTTCATGATCATGGGTCTACCTTATCACAATTAGGATACACTTTGTTGAATTTTTGAAAAACAAACAACTTATGTTCTTGTCTTCCTCTTCCTTAGTCAAGATATGCATAGGAAAAGGAGATTTGTATTTTGGAAATTATGATAATATGTTCTTAAGATATGGGACAAGGTCCCTTTGATTTAGGAATTTATTTACTTTTTCTTTTGTCTTAATCAATTATGATATGTTGCCTTTTTAAGTGGCAAATTTCTAGCCCTTCAATCTCCATTATTTGGTTGAAATTATTTATGTGGGATAGAGATGTTTTGTCCTAATGCTATGTCTTATCATACCACTTGCTAAAATTATGAGTGTAGGATATAGATGTTTTTGTCCTAAAGCCTTGTATTATTATGCCACTTGCCAAAATGATGAATGTAGAATCACACCACTTGCTAAATTTTTGTATTAATGCCATGTCACCTAATCTTGATTACACCATTATTTCATCACTTTAATTTTATTTTTATTTTTATTTTTCCTCTTGGGTTTGGGCTCATTCTTGCCCATTTTCTTTACTTTGGTTAAAATTCTACCTTTTATAATGGGTTTGGTCACATTTTCATGATTTTTGGGCTACCGGTCCAATTTCTATATCCTAGTCAAAGTCTATGTTTTATTTCTTCCTTGGGCTATCCTATTGGCTTGCTAAAAATTCATGTGAAGTAGAAAAACTCTATATGAAGTGTCCATAGGTTAAAGTTCAATTACGGGTGGAGATACTAAACTTAGTAATTAAGAAAAATTACCCTAATCCGATATTCTTGAAATTTTAAGACCTTTACTTACTTCACAAAAATTTATCTTTCTTTACCTAAGAATTTCACCTTTCTTTAGCATGTTTATTTCTAATATTTCCTCTTAGGTTTCCTTTCTTTACCTATTCCATTAATATTAGAACATTTCTATGCATATATGTAAGGTGAAAAATTTCTAAGAAAAATATCTAAAAATTACGGGATGTTACATTTAATATGTATTTTCTAAAATAGAGTTTAAATACTATAGTAAGGTTGAACTAGACTACAACAGTAAATATGTTCTCTTCTAACCCAATTTTGTCCCTTTAGATGTTTGAATTTGCTGATAATATAAACATGAAAGTTGTATGAAATTGTGTCATCTATTCATCTACCAAATTTTGTATGTATTATATATATATATATATATATATATATATATATATATATTAAGATACGCCCAAAATACTACAGTAAAATCAAGTTGAAAGCAAGCAGCAAACAGATTTTTAACATTGGGTGTTCTGCCTTAAATCTTTATGTTTCAATTCTTTTAGAAATGTGGTCATAAATTAAGATTGAATTAATGCATATATCCATTAAGATGCGTATTAGAAATCAAAAAGATAATGCTCCTTACTCAGCCATCCTCAATGAATTTATTTTGTTTGCTTGATTTATAGACATCATTTTCAAAGAACCACATTTTAGTTTTAATTCCTCTAATTAAGTCTATTTTCTATTCTTTTCTCCGTCTGCAAAAAATACACAAAACTAAAGACAAATAAGGGAGATAAATTTTTAATTAAAACAAAAAAAATAAGATGAAAATAGTTAATTTATGAGTATAAAACTCACTTATCAAATACCGTTAAACTTAATCTTTTACTTGTCCTCAAGCAAAACACATACATTTCAAAATTCAAAAGATGAGTAAGTGAAGAGTTGTTTTTAACTTACTAAGCATTCCTCAAGGATTTAAAATGTGCAACCAAAGAAAATATCAGAATTTCAAAATTATGTAGAACTTCAATTCAAATGCAACGTATAGTTTACTATTGAATTCCAAGTATGTGTGTGATAATCTTATAATATTGGACCTTTTGCATTCAAATAATTTTATGTAATCAAATATTTAAAATAGATCTCCAAATTTATGCATTTGAGACTCCATAAGCTTATTTTTCATATCATTCTTCACTAATGTAGACTAATCATAATATTTTAGATTATTAAGACTTTCATTAGGCTTGTAATGTATGTCATAGGTTAAAAGTGGATAAAAAGATGTTTATGAAAGCTCAATTCACTCTACAACATACATGATCATTTAAGTCCTCCTAAATGCTTTTGATATTATCATGTGAATTCTATCTCCAACCTTATCCTTGTCCTTATGTTCTATATTTTTTTTTATATAAACACCCCTAAACTTATTGATTTGGGAAGTTATATATTTTTTTTTCTTTTTTTTTTCTGCCTTTTTTTAACTTCTTCTATTCACTCATGAACCATAGCTTTTCAAATGATCATTCTTGTGAGTGAAAGGTAAAAGTTAAAAATATTTTTATTTAAATGCTAGATAATAATATAGGTGTACAAAAAAATATATAGGCTCAACATAGGTTACTAGGGATGTCATAATGTATAGGTTGATTTGAAAGGCTTAAACGATTCTAACAATGCCTAATTCATTTTTTAAATAGACAGTAGTCTAAGATTTTGCATCACGTGACAATCAAATAAGTTTTAGAGTTTTATGAAATTACTTAGCATATTTGAATTACATAAATCTTTTCTGAATAAACAATCAATCAAATGTTAAAGATTAAGTGCTCAAAATATTAGGATTTTCAAGTAAAATATAAGTTACAATAGAGTTCAGGTTCACACATAACACTCAAAACTCATTTATTTTTCAAAGGTTACAAGCACTTTAAACTATTTTCATCATTGGTGCTAGTTTTGTTTATTCCCAAAATATCACTCAATTTTTTTTATAAATATAAACAAACACAAAACAAACAACAAAGATTAAAAAAATATTACTTGAAAGGAGATCTAAGAAAAGATAAACTTGCAGCAAACTAACAAAGAATAAAAATTTATTCAATCAAATAAAATAAGTTACAATTTGTGCTTTCTGCGGTTGTCTGATATCCAATCTATTTGAACTATTGTTGAATCAGATACATGAACAATTGCTTATAAAGTATCAATCTATCACGCCCCTACTTTAGGAACGCGAGTAACACTACTGTTCGATAGTTTAATCTTTATCTATTTGAAATTAACTTCATATTACTGAGTATCAGGATAATATCACATATTTACAAATTTCACAATAAACTAATTATACATGTCAGGTCTACATTTATCAGTTTTACAACAGAAACAAGGATCGTGCCTATGGCGTTCAGAGCAATTCTAGAGTACAAATATATTACAAGTTTAAACACTGAGAGCCCATAAACAATTTAGACTCACCACTGAAGTACGACTCCTAGTCGATCAAGAAGCTGCAAGACCAAACTCTGGGTCTTTATCTGAAAAACATATAACCACGTGTAGTGAGTTTTACAACTCAGTGAGCAGATAACACCTCCTATGACCTCTTAGGTCAACATATAAATGTACTCTTTATTTTAAAAGTTGTCACGTTGAAATCACCATTCAAAGGTACATTCATATGGAACCCGCATTTCAAGTAAATTCTGTTCAAATTCATATGCATATTCAATTCATAAATAATGCTGTAAGAACGGTATTAAAATCATGTTATGCATCAACATAAGTCGTAGAAAAATAATTGGAGGATCCCATATCAGAACCACCATACCAGAGTTTAACCCCTTCCGTACTTTGGTGGTATAGGATTTGCCTAAACTCAACATCTCGCTGAGGTTTGCCCTACTACCATTCGAGAGGACACGCGAAGGGACTCTATATGGGTTTTTCCAAGCACACAGCAAGGGAAGACAAATCATAACTCATATATCTGGCATCTCGCTCATATAGGAGGCATTCCGCTCTCCATCACATATCATCTTCCGTGTGTTGGCCCTCACACGAGGTTAGCACCACCCCCTGCTAGCTGAGGCAATCAAGGTGCGCATCAGGGCTAACATCACCTGCTGTAAGCAGATAGTATTTCCAATAGGATTCCTCCATAAAACCATGATCTCATATAATCCATATTATTCAAAACAGAGGTACTCTTTAATGCAGTATTTTCATTTTCAATATATTCCTCTGTCAAAACTTTCCAATAAGGGGAATTACATATATATGCCTATATCCGAGGCAAACATTTCATTGTATAAATCAATATCATATGCATAACATATTTCCTTTGCCATATCGTGAAAAATACATGTAAAAATCACATGTTCAATGTATTTCAAAATTCATTTCAAAAGTCATACTCTTCTTGAACTAGATTTCATATTACAACCATTTCAGATATTCTAAACCATTTTAGGAACATATAAAAATATAAATAACTTGTAATCATGCTCATTTATCAATGTAAAGTTCAAGAAGAGTAAAAACAAACTATAGGAAGAATCATCTACTCACAAAATTAGGGTACTAAGTTGAACAACCATAAAATCCTCATTTTTGGTCTGAATTAAGCAAAATAAACCCCAAAATCGAGTTCGGAACGTCCAAAAACTTTAAAAACAACTCCGGATTTGCAACATTTGACCTCCGGGAGCTCGGTCAATGCAAGTCAACACAATAGGGTCCAGGTACACGCGCTACACGTGCCACCAGGGAAGGCTGCGCGTGGGTTTCACTCTCTGGGGAAGATTCGGCATGTAGGGGAATGTGCAAGGGATTCTGGACCTAAAATGTGAGATCCAAAGGTTTCGGTACCTTCTGTATCAATCTACAGTGTCAGTTTTTGCATTTGAAACCCATAGATAGGAGTTTCGGGAATTAACTTTTTAGGCGATTTTTCCTTCAATTTTCTGGCCAATCTCCGGCCAATTCTCCAGAAACCAATCAGATAGATTTGTAGAACTCTTCGTTTTGAGTCTGTTGGCGGTGGTGGTGTCGAAATCCGAGGTTCAGTTGCGGAGAAATCTTAGAGAGAAGTTAGAGGGTTTCAGAAGGAAATTTCTGAGGAGAGATGGAAGATTCTGAAAAATGATCGGCTTCTTGAGTGGCTAAGGCCCTTCAAATATCCCAGGGGACCTTTCTGTAAAAATTCACTTTTAGAGGGAGGTCCTTGCAGATTTTCATTATTTATATTTTAACCCCAAAACTTTTAAGAAATTGCATTTTGACCCTAAAACGTAAATTCTCATATTCCTTTTGTAATTCTTTAATCCTTGTAATAAATAAACTTATTTTCACCGGTTCTTATATCTATTTTCAAGATTCTCTCTTTGATTCAAAATTTTCTTTACTTTGAACTTTATTAAATTTATTGCTATTACACAATCAGTTTATTAGCATTTGAAGCCGAGATGGGAATCCGTCGTGCTGAGTGTGAGATAAATCTTGGTTTCACAGCTTAATTAACAAAAGACAACAAACCATTGAAGAAATGATTAACATTTAACAAACCTATGGGTTTATGGTGGATATTCAATTGTGATCAAGAAACTATTTAAAAAATTTTCTCCAGAGTACCAAAACCACCTAGTAAGACAATGAAGACATTAACATTGTTCATCATTCTAGCAATGTGCTCATGCATGGAGGGCACCCTAAATTTTTCTCCAATTATTTTTTCTATGATATTTGATGCAGCTAGAGCTACAGGAATAATACCTAGAACTTGGCATCCTCCTACATATGCAGATGTAGACACACTCCCCATTAACCCTCGACAACCTCCACCATAGATTAAATAAATTTTTCTCCTGTCTAGTACCATACTGATGAATGAGTTTTGTACTCATAAATTAAATATTTTTATCTTATCTTTTTACCTTAATTAATCATTTATCTCCCTTATTTGTCTTTAGTTTTGTGTATTTTTATAGATGAAGAGAAGAATAGGAAATTGATTCAATTGGAGGAATCAAAGCTAAATTGTAATTCTTTGGAAATGATGTCTATAAATTAAGTAGACAAAATAAATTCATTAAGGATGGCTGAGTAAGGAGCATTATCTTTTTGTCTCTTGAGAGGCATCCTAATGGATATATGAATCAATTCAATCTTGATTTATGACCACATTTCTAAAAGAATTGAAACATAAAGATTCAAGGCAAAACACTCAATGTTAAAAATTTGTTTGCTACTTGCTTTTTAACTTACTCTTGCTACAGTATTTTGGCCGTATCTCGAAAAATACGTATATATTATGTACGAAATTTGGTAGATGAATAGCTGACATAATTTCATACAACTTTCATGTTTATGTGATCAGCAAATTCAGATATCCAAAGGGCCAAAAGTGGATTAGAACAGAACATATTTACTGTTGCAGTCCAGTCCAACTTTACTACAGTATTTGGGCCATATTTCGAAAAATAAACATTTCATGTATACGAAATGTTGTAGGTGAATAGAAGATATAATTTTATACAACTTTGAGGTTCAAGTGGTCAGCAAATTAGGACACTAAAAGGGCCAAAATTGGGCTAGAACCGAACATATTTATTGTTGTAGTCTAGCCTGACCTTGCTTCAGTGTTTTAGCCATAAATCACAAAATACGTGGCCAATATTTCTCTACCTTATATGGATGAAAAGATAATGAAAATATCTACAACTGTTATGTTGATTGAATCAACAGATTCAGTGTCTATCAAGGCAATATATCATGATGACTTTCGGGGCACATAATGCAACACAACTTGTCAACTTTAGTGCAATTTGCTATCCACCATTTTTGTCACCTACTTCCCTTATTTTGTCTATAAATAGAGACATCTTGTGAGCTAAAGGGAGGGAAAAAAGGCTGAAAAGTGAGTTTGAAAAATCTTTGTTGAAGTTCTAAGTGTTTGTAATATGTTTTTATCTTTTTATACATTTTGAATCTTTACTTTCTTTCATAAGTTTTATCATGCTTCTTCATCTTTCATTTTTTTTTCTTATCTTGATTATGAAGAATTAATCTTCTAATACTAAGGTGAAATGGTGAAACTCTTGTTATGAAAATAATAATTTATTTAACTCTTAATTTTAATGTATATACTTGATGTTGTATTTATTTTCTTATTTATTTTTTTGTTATTTTTCTTCTGGGAGGGCGGCTATGTCGCCTCTCTGTTATTTATTTTCTTGTTATTTACTTTTTTAGAGGATGGTTTTATTACCCCTCTGTTATTTATCTTGATGCGTTCCTCTAAACGAAGAAACGGAGTGTTTGGCGAAAGCAAGGATCGTCTTGAAAATTCAATGGATATTTGATCGCCACGAGTTGCCTCGATAAGATCGGATTCAGTTCTTTGCCCAAGAACTAAGGGAAGCTCTCACTTTAGGAGAAAACTCAATCTTTATTAATCATCAAAATATGTATCATACATGAACTTAAAGAACCCTTAAATAGACAATCAAACCTAACCCTAGTAGGAAGCCCAAAAGGTCTTAAACTCCTAATTGGACTTCTAATAGAATATGACCCAAATAACATTAGTTATCTGGTCCAACTAAACTAATAAAAACAAACCCATATTTAAACTAATATTTGGGCTGCATCAAGAATGGGCCCAAATGCTAATAATATCCAAAACAAAACATTTTAAACTAAAGCCCATAATACATCTTTAGTCCATGCATATTTGGGTTAGTTGTCTTCAAGATCCAATAAGCTCTACATGGCCTCTGGACTGTCCTCTTTAATGTCATCCTCAAGGCTGCAAAGTGTGGCCCACTTGATTTCTTGACTTGGCCCAATAACTTCCTCTTTAGCCTGCACATCCAAGATCAAGCCCAGTAAAGCTTCTTTGGCCCGCTTGGCTCTGCTCCTAGTCATTGGACCGCCTATCCCTTGCAAAGGATCTTGAGAACGGTTTAGAGTAGCTTTGACAGCACCTTGATCTCCATCAGTTGGGGCTCAATTACAAAAACAAATTCATGCATGTCAGAATGATTGCATGTTATAATGAGGGGAGAATAAAAATAGAGACACTTGTAGTAAGTGTAGCGCACCAAGGTGGAAACTGAAACAGAAGGGGGAGAAGTGAAAAAAAGGTATCTAATAAAATCCTCATATACTTTTCACTTAAGCCACAATTGTAGTGGTTGTTCATGTCTTCTAAGACTGCTGAATTTATGAGATGACATTCTGAAGACATGATTTCTGACGGCATAACGAGGCATCCAAAGGACTCAGAGGCATGGAAGAGATTTGATCTTCTGAATCCTCAATTTGCATCAAATCTGAGAAAAGTTCATTTGGAGCTTGCCACTGATGGTTTCAATCCATTTGGAAACTTATCTACAAGTTACAACATATGGCTAGTCGTGTTGATTCTGTACAATCTCCCTATTTGGATGTCTATGAAACAGAGATAATTCATATTGTCAATGGTAATTCCAGGGAGAAAAGAACTAGGGAATGATATAGAGGTATTTTTACAATCACTAATTGAAGAATTGAAGGAGTTATGGGTTGAAGGTGTTCAAACTTATGATGCATTCAACAAAGAAATTTCTAACATGTATGCAGCTTTTTTATGGACAATCAATGATTTTTCTTGCGTTTGATGTTTATCAGGCTGTGATGAGTGAGTTTTATACTCATAATTTAAATATTTTTATCGTATTTTTTTGCCTTAATTAAGTATTTATCTCCCTTATTTGTCTTTAATTTTGTGTTTTTTTTACAGATGGAGAAAAGAATAGACAATAGGCTCAATTGGAGGAATTAAAGTTAAATTGTAGTTCTTTGGGAATTATGTCTATAAATTAAGGAGACAAAATAAAATCATTGATGATGACTTAGTAAGGAGTATTATTTTTTTGACTTTTGAGACGTATCCTAATGAATATATGCATCAATTCAATTTTGATTTAAGACTATATTTCTAAAAGAATTGAAATATAAAGATTCAAGCCAGAACACCCAATGTTAAAAATCTGTTAGCTGCTTGCTTTTCAATTTGATCTTACTGCACTATTTTGGTTGTATCTCCGAAAAGACATATATAATACGTACGAAATTTCATAGGTTAATAGCTGACACAATTTCATACAACTTTCATATTTATGTGATTAGTAAATTTAGACATCAAAGGGACAAAATTGGGTTAGAAAAGAACATGTTTACTGTTTTAGTTCATTCTAAACTTACTGTAGTATTTGGGTCTTATTTCAAAAAATACATATTTAATGCATATTAAATTTGATAGATGAATAGTAGATACAATTTTCTAAACCTTTCATGTTCATGTAGTAACATTAAGATGGTCAGATTTGGGCTAGAATAGAATTTGTTTGATGTTGTAGTCCAGCCAAACCTTACTTCGGTATTATGTCTATAAGTTACAAATTACGTATCTAATTTATCCACAATTTATATAGCTGGAAAGATAATAAAATTATCTACAACTTTTGTGTTTATGGGATCAGCAGATTTAGTGTATATGAATTAATAATTCAAGAATTACTTTTATTGCCTAATTTGTCAACTTAATGCAACTTGTTAGCCACTATTGTTGACAATTATTACACCTAATTGCATATATAAATAGAAGGCTTGAGAAGGCTTGTGAGAGAGATAAGAGTGAGTTTAGAAAAAAATTTGTTAGAGTTTCAAGTGCTTGTAATATTTTTCTCTCTTTAGATATTTTGTATCTTTACTTTCTTTCATAATATTATTATGCTTCTTCATCTTTCATTTTCTTTCTTCCTTTGATTATGGAGAACTAATCTCCTAATGCTAAGTTGAAAGAGTGAAACTCTTAGTTTGAAAATAATAATTTAACTCTTAGTATGAAAATAATAATTTATCTAACTCTTAATTTCAATGTTTATATTTGATGTTGTATTATCTTCTTATTTTCTTATTTTTTTTCTTAGAGGATGACTTTGTTGCTCCTCTGTTATTTATTTTCTTGTTATTTTTTTCTTATATGATGGCCTTGTTGCCCCTCTATTGTTATTTTTTTCTTAAAGGACAGCTTTGTTGCCCCTCTGTTGTTATTTTTATTTTATTTTATTTTTTAATGGCTTGTTTTACCGCATATTTTATATTATTATTATTGACTCTACCACCTATATGTTGTTATGTTTTTCTTTCTTTTACATCTTTTCATTTTTAATTTTGTAAAGTGCGAATCTTGATACATTATAGAAAATCTTTGGCACAATAAATACTTGAATCATTCTTGATTTATTGTAGACAATATAATGATTGGCACCGTGTATACTTGAATCTATTTTACAAGAGTTGTTTTATTATTAGTAATACAATAAAAAGAAGGCAAATACACTTCATATGTAAATCAAAATGAATAATAAAAAAGTTAAAATTTATTTTTATTTGATATACCAAGAGTGATTTCTCTAACTTTAACATATTTATTTACTTTGAATGCATTCCTATTTTATTTCTTACATACTTTTCTCAAAATTCTTCTCACAAAAGAAAATCTTGGCAACTAGGTTAGAAATATTTATTTTGAATCTAAATTAAATTTTATCTCAATTGTCAATCTTTGTGAGATCGACCTCGCATACTACTAAATCTATATTCCACTAGATTCGTATGCTTGCGATTTTTTTTAGGTTAGAAAAATCATACTAAATTAGCCTGTCCACACTATAATTTTGACTCAACTCCCATGTGTGTCACATCCTTATGGAACAGTTGTTTTCATTATCCATAAGGAAGACACTTCCTCAGTAGGTTTTCGTGGTCTAGATCGAGTTCTGTTCATTCTTCTGATAGCTTTGTTCTAGAGTTTTGAATGTGAATGAACTTGAACAACTTTAGAATCGTATTTTTATGACGTTGTGCCATCTGAAAATGTTATTCCCACCATCTTTCTTTGCAGTCATGGTGCACTTATATGTACATTTGATCTTGAAAGTGAAGTTAGGAGAACCAGAAGTGAAGTTAGGGTAAGCTTAAGTTTTTGTGCAGAATAGGGTAAGGCCAGAAGGCTCAATAGCAGAGTCGTATGTTGCGGAAGAAGTTTTAATTTTTTATTCTAGGTACATAGATGGTGTTAAGATGGTCTTCAAATTGACTCGAGATTGGGACGTCCGATAGGGATTCATTATTCCCACAAATAGGAACTCCAGTTGGTGGGCTTGAATATTTAACGCTTTCTCCCTAGCAAAAAATTACAAACCCATTGCCATATCTTAACAAACTGCAAGGAAGTTGATCCTTACCTATAGTAAGTTAACTTAGAGTTAGCTACATTGCATACAATTTTGATTGTTGTGTAGCATTAAGTGTATTTATATTGTTTACTGTACAGAGAATTTAGAGACTACATAAGGCATAGTTTAAGAAGTCGAACGCGAGCATCTACTGATATAGATAAAAAGGTCCACAAAGAATTTGTCTCCTAGTTTTCTCGTCGTGTAAGTATTTCGACAGTGGTCAATTTTCATTCATATGTCAAATATGAGCACAAATCACACCATATTGTTATTACAAATTGCAAATGATAGCGATAGATCACAATATACTGATTTAAAATTTCATTCATTTGGACCACTAGATAGAGCACGTCGATACAGTGCTTACAATGTAAACGAATTTAAATTTTAAACTTTAGAGCGAGACCAAGGATTGAAAATTAATATACGAGAGCGATCCATTACACGCACAAAATTTTGAAAGATTATTTCCAGAAAGAGAAGTTAATTTATGCCTGTTACGGTTTTAGTATAGATGTTGCTGTCCATTTAAATATATTTTGCTCTACTTACAATTAATTTATTGTTGTTATTGTTGATATTTTTATTATTTTAATTAGGCACTGTTCATTTTGTAATAGTTTTATGCGATAACTTTTGTTGCTAATTTTATTTTCATAGGAACAGTGAAGATGAGGAGGGTTTATATAATTGTTCACAGGCAGGGCAGGTGCGTCTAGTTCACTGATGAGTGAGTTTTATACTCATAAATTAAATATTTTCATCTTATCTTTTGCCATAATTAAGCATAAATCTCCCTTACTTGTCTTTAGTATTGTGTCTTTCTTACAGATGGAGAGAAGAGTAGAAAATGGACTTAATTGGAGGAATCAGAGTTAAATTGTGGTTCTTTAGAAATGATGTCTATAAATCAAGCAGATAAAACAAATTCATTAAGGATGGCTGAGTAAGGAGCATTATCATATTTTCTCTTGAGACGCATCCTAATGGATATATGCACAAATTTATTCTTGATTTATGATCACATTTCCAAAAGAACTAAAACATAAAGATTCAAGGCAAAGCACCCAATGTTGAGAATATGTTTGCTGGTTGCAGTCCAGCCCAATCTTGCTGTAGTACTTGGGCCATATCTCTGAAAATACATATCCAATATGTATGAAATTTGGTAGGTGTGTAGCTGACATAATTGGGTACAACTTTCATGTTCAAGTGGTCAGAAAAGACGGACATTAAAAGGGCCAAAAGTGGGCTAGAAGAGAATCTGACTACTGCTGCAGTCCAGCCTGACTTTGCTCTAGTATTTTGACCATAACTCCCACATTACGTATCCAATTTGTCCACAATTTGTCTTGACGGAAAGCTAATGAAATTTTCTACAACTTTCGTGTTGATGAAGTCAGAAAATTCGGCGGTTTTTAAGACGATATTCAAGTATCAATTTCGGTGCATATGATGGAATTCAAATTGTCAACTTTGTACAACTTCCTACCTAACAATTTTGACAATTACCACACCAACCACACTTAATTGTATCTATAAATAGAGGGCTCGAGGGGTGAGTTAAGGAGTTTTTTGGGAGAGCTTTGGAGAGAGCTTGGGAAAGCTTTGTTGGAATTCTACGAACTTGTAATGTTATTCTCTCTTTAGACATCTTGTATTTTTTTCATTTTCTTTCGTAATATTATCATGTTTCTTCATCTTTCATTTCACTTTCTTGCCTTGATTATGGAGAACTAATCTCCTAATGCTAAGGTGAAAGGGTGAAACTCTTGGTATGAGAATAATAATTTATCTAACTCTTAATCTTAATGTTTATCTTTGATATTGTATTTACCTTCCTATTTCTTTTCTCATAATTATTTCTTAATGGCTGGTTTTATCATACCGCCGATTTCTTGTTATTGGCTGGTTTTATTAGACCGCCTATCTCTTATTATTTTCATGGTTGGTTTTGCCACCTACTTTATTTTATTTTACTATTGGTTGGTTTTGCCACCTATTCTATTTCATTTTATTTTGTTATGTTAATTAATTTTCTACCTTTCATTTTTTTGCATAAGTTAATCTTGTAAAATGTGAATTTTGATATATTGTAGACAATATAATGATTGGCACAATTTATGCTTGAATCCATTTACAAGTTATCTTTTGCATCTTTGTATTTTTAATCTTATAAAGTGTGAACCTTGATACATTGTAAACAATTTTTGGCACAATAAATACTTGAATCACTCTTGATTTATTGTAGACAATATGGTGATTGGCACAATGTATGCTTGAATCTATTTTACAAGAATGTTTCAATTATTAGAAAGGAGGTAAATATAATTTATGTATAAACAAAGTTGAGCTTAAATTAACATATCATCCGATTAGAACTTTATTCGTGTAAAGATTCTAATTGAGTAATAAAAGAGTTAAATTTATTTTTATTCGACATACCAAGAGTGGATCTCCTAACCTTAGCATGCTTCTTTACCTTGAATACATCTTCATTTAATTTCAGTATATTAGTTCTTTGCATATTTTGTTCAATATTCCTCTCACAAAACAAGACATCAGGAACTAGGTTAGAAGTATTTATTTTGGATCTATATTAGAATTTTCTCTCAATTGGCAATCTCTGTGGGATCGACCTTGCATACCACTAAATCTATACTCCAATAGATTCGTGCACTTGCGAGTTTTAATTAAAACAACAACATTCACATAGGCCTACTGCCCGCCTAGTGATCAGTGAGGGTGAACAACCCACTGTGAAGTCAGGGTCTGTCCCATCCACACTTCCCCATCTCAAATTTCAGGCACCAGAGTTAGAGGCTGTCGCATCTTCAAGACCCGTTAGCTACTCTCGGGAGTTGGATTCACAAACCGCCCTATGCACACTCCTCCCGCCTGACACTCAGGCATCGGAGGAGGAGTTTGACCTTGATATAGAAGAGCTGTTCGCCGACATGGAGGAGAAGCATTAGCCTGCACATCAGGAGTGCAGACACAGAAGGAGTTGGCCAGTTGACAACATCGGTGAATATCGTAAAATTCTTGTGTGCATATTAATTTCGTCATATTAACTTAATGGGATATATATTTTTTATTCTGGCAAACGAGACTTGGCAGGTGATGGCTAGGCAATTGACTGCCCATGACATCTGGGCGCTACCCCAGGGGCAGAAGGTGGTTGTCCAGTTCAACAATAACCACCAATCTATCAGAGATAATGACGGTCTGCTCGTTGTGTTTCTCGACACCATCAGGGATAAATTTCGTATCTTTCTAATCTCCTACAGACACTAGAGAAGCATTCCTCAATAGTATAAGAAGAACGTGTTCATAAACAATATTCAGGTATGGATATATACCTTTTTTGACTAATTATCTTTATTTTTTATTTATGTTTAACTAAATTAGGTACTTTCATTTGTAGACACACTTTAATGTGTCAGGCTTACACCAGAAGTTGATCATGCAGTCGTTGGGAGTGAAGTGGAGAGCCACACATTATAACTTATTTCGGCTGATGTACGATGGTATGAAGACCAATGATCAGTTGTGCAATGACGTCTCAGCTGGCATCTCCCTTGATCAGTGGGCGACTTTCATCGACTATTGTCTTGACGCGAAGCCTAAGGTAAATGCTTATATTAAACTGTTCATATATTTTAACTTTTACATATTGTGACTAATTAATTTCTCTATGTGATTAATTAGGATGTCGTTGTGAAGAATAGACAGAATATAAGACGTCAAACAATGCCACATATCACTGGCTCAAAAAGCCTTGCGCGTAGGAAGGCTGATATGGTCAGTTTAAATTCTTCAATATCTTCTTTTAATTTTAATAACACACTAATTTATATAATTAAAAAGTCATTAACTGTTTAAAATTTCAAGAGGTTAAGGTTGGAGGTTCAGTGACTTGTGGTGATGTGGATGGCAGCTCATAAAAGGGCTGACGAATCATACATCATCAACAAAACTCGAGTAGTTGTTGTAAGTATAAAAATTTTATCAACCTTATATACATTCATAATTATTTGGTTTTCTATTAATTTTTAATATTATTTTTTGTCTGTTACTCAATTTTGTAGGAAAAAATTGCCTTGATCCAGCAAAAAGACAACTCGTCCCAATAACTCTCAACGGCTGATTCACTTCTGTCAAGCCCCAATTTAATGTAATGCGAATAACGCAACTAATAGAAAACTTTACCCTTATTTATTTACATACGACTTTATAATATCACATATCATGAAAAGTAACATACGTTTATAAATTTCCAGTATAGTCGATTATACAAGCCAAGTCTACACTTATCAATATTAGAGTAAAAGTAAGGATCCTGCCTGTGGCGTTCAGAGCATACTCTAGATTACAATAACATAATATTTTAAACATTATGAGCCTTGGAAGTAATGTAGACTCACCTAAAGAATATGACACCTAGCTAATCACGTAGCTGTAGGGCCAAACTCTGTATCTTTATTTGAAAAAAAATGTAAGAATCGTGTAGTGAGTTTGACAACTCAGTGAGTAGATTGTAACAACTCCATTTATGTAAATTTTTTTTTTTTTTAAAATACCATGAAGTTATTACCTCGTTACAACTTAACTCAATATAACATTTATTTAATTTATACAATACTGAGTTTCCATACACACTATTATTTTACAAACTACACACCATTATTTTACAAACATTTGTACAAAGATACATATTAGTTCTAATCATCTATATCGACTACTTCCGGGGACACTGGTTTGGGTGGCACGTCCACCGGAATCTCAGTTACATCTACGACAGTTACATCAGAAATAACTGGAAGTTGCCCAAGGTAGGGCACCTCGATCCAACGTACATAGATAATAAGTGTCATAGAGAATATCTGCATATTTATTCTTCTGAACATGATATGGAAATATAGTGAGAATTAAATCCCAGTAAGTTCAACAATAAATCATAATTTACCATCAATATAGTTCATCACGTCATGTTCAGCTGTATAAACTACAGAAAATATCTTTAGGTCACATGAATGCACTTTATCATGCACATGAAAATTATACAGTTATGACATGTATGGCATGAATAACTATTTTTCGAATTTCATATGATGGCTATCCACTTATTCTTACTTCAAGCTACCCCGGTCAGGGTGAGTATTCTCTACTTTTCGGTACGGGCTTATCTCGCTCCGTCCGACATGGCACACTTTCTCTTTCTTTTCTTATTAACATGATCATAACCGTTGGTAGGGCGTCCCCTACTGGTGCACCACACGGATTGCCATGTGACCGTGCTCATTTCTTTTCTTTTCACAATGATAGCCAAAAATATGCTTTCAATAACAAGTATGTTCATCAAAATATAACTATTACCATAAATCATTGGTAATCATGCCATGAACATAACCATTTAAAATATCACTTTATAAAACATTTCCATGTCAAAATTCCATACTAATACCTTGGTAACTGGATAGTAATTGTAGTCTGTAAACAGCGCACCAGAAAAGTTCCCAGGAAAGAGAGGTGGGTCACTAATGGACACGCTTAAGTACCATGTCTTTCCTTGCCAGAGCTTTCCTTAGACATGCACTTTTCACAAATCAAAATTTTGTTTTCCAGTAACTAGAATAATTCTTTTCTGATGTGAAAATACTGCAACCACGGAGCATACTAAGATTTTTCAAATAAAACCGGCACTTTCAAAACTTCTTGTAAATTTATATGAGTACTAGGGTAAATTTCATGTTAAAAATTACACACTTAAAATGGTAGTAAGTTCATGCAATGGCAATGGCTATGGCTATACTAGTCATTTGTTAAGATTCATTTTCTTTTTAAAATACTAATTTTATTTCTTTATTTTCTTGATGCAGGTTTTCATCCTATCTAACCTTCTTTTACTAATCAGAGCATAACTCCCTCAATTTAACTCTGATGTAGGTGATCTTAGTGTCAATTTCAAGATAAAACAATTATCTAAAACTATTATCTTGAACATTGTAGCGAAATATTAAGAAATCAAGGTGATATTACTCCCTAAATGTACAAATTATTTCTTCTCGTGTAGGTTCTGACCTTTACTGACTAATTAGACCATATCTCCCAAATTTGAACTCCAAATTGAGTTATTCCAGTTGGTAAAAATCCATGAGCCCTATATCTATAATTGTTATCTTGGCGTACGATTTTAACTCCCTACAGAATATTTCCCAGAAATTCAAAAAATTAAAGCTTTAATAACATATTCTGAATAAACATTTTCTGACCTCTACTTACTAATCAGCTTATATCTACCTCAAATGGACTTCAAATTGAATGATTCGAGTGCCTAAAAATCCATGACACATTTATCTTTAATTCTTATGTTAATAATTTATTTTAATTCCTTACAGATACTTCTCAGAAATTAAAATACCGAAGCTATCCTAACATATTTTTCCCTGATGACCCATTTTCTGACCTTTGTCTACTAATCGGCTCATATCTCCCTCATATGGATTCCAAATTGAATGATTCCAGTGGCTCAAAATCCATGACATACATATCTTTAATTCTTATGTTAACCATTTATTTTAATTCCCTACCAATAATTCCCAGAAATTAAATTACCGAAACTATCCTAACATATTCTTCCCTGATGATTCATTTTCTGACCTTTGACTACTAATCAGACCATAGCAACCTCATATGGACTCCAAATGGAATGATTCCAGTGGCTAAATATCCATGACACATTTATCTTTAATTCTTATGTTAACCATTTATTTTAATTCCTTATAGATTGTTCCCAGAAATTAAAATACCGAAACTTAAAATTCTGCCACCCATAGCCATAACCATGCAGAACTATCTACACCAACTTAAGTATTCAAACATACATCACATGCAAGATCAATATGTAACATGATATAGCAACATCATGACCAATCATAAAAGTTCTAAGATCAAAATCTCATACAAATATTATAAGTTTCAAAAGTTTTCTTCAAAAAGAAATATTGTTAAACTTACTTGGAGCACTTAGTCTTCTAGACTTCTCCTTCCTCTTTCTTCCTTTCTTCCTCTCCTTTTCTCACTCTACCTTGCTTCTATTTTTTTCTCTCCCTCACTTGGACGAAATTCTAATGTTTTAAGGGTGAGTTTTCTTATATAGACCACCAAATAATTCACCTTTCATGATCATGGGTCTACCTTATCACAATTAGGATACACTTTGTTGAATTTTTGGAAAACAAACAACTTATGTTCTTGTCTTCCTCTTCCTTAGTCAAGATATGCATAGGAAAAGGAGATTTGTATTTTGAAAATTATGATAATATGTTCTTAAGATATGGGACAAGGTCCCTTTGATTTAGGGATTCATTTCCATTTTCTTTTGTCTTAAACAAGTATGATAGGTTTGCCTTTTTAGGTGGCAAATTTCTAGCCCTTGAATCTTCATTATTTGGTTGATATTATTTGTGTGGGCTATGAATGTTTTGTCCTAATACCATGTATTATCATACCACTTGCTAAAATTATGAGTGTAGGATATAGATGTTTTTGTCCTAAAGCCTTGTATTATCATGCCACTTGCTTAAGTGATGAATGTAGAATCACACCACTTGCTAAATTTTTTGTCTTAATGCCATGTAACCTAATCTTTATTCTTATTATTATATCATCATCTAATTTATTTTATTTTAGTTTTCCTCTTGGATTTGGGCTTATTCCTACCCATTATGGGCTTGTCCTACCCATTTTCTTTGCTTTGGATAAAATTCTTCCTTTCTTGGTGGGCTTGGTCACATTTTCATAATTTTTGGGCTATTTGTGAAATTACTATATCCTAGTCCAAGTCTATGTTTAATTTCTTGTTTAGGTTATCCAATGGGCTTGCTAGAAACTTATGTGAAGTGGAAAAACTCTATATGAAGTGTCCATAGGTAAAAGCCCAATGTATGGGTAAAGATTTTAAACTTAGTAACTATAGTTCTTGAATTAGGAAAAATTACCCTAATTCAATGTTCTTTGAAATTTTAAGACCTTTACTTGTTTTTAAAAATTTATCTTCCTTATCCAAGAATTTTGCATCTCTTTAGTATGTTATTTCTAATTTCTTTCCTATTAGATTTTCCTTCTTTATTTGTTCTCTTAATGTTAGAAACATTTTCTATGCATATAGCTAAGGTGAAGAATTTCTAAGGATTATATTTCCTTAGATATCTAAAATATTGTCTAATAAATTTTATTTCCTTATTAAATTTTTTATGTACCTTTATCAATAAAAGAAACGAAATTAAGGATGTTACATTTCTCTCCCCCTAAAAGAAATTTTGTCCTCAAAATTTCAGAAATTACCTTATAAGAACAATTGCGGATATTTCTTCCTCATGACTTCTTCCAGCTCCCAAGTTGCTTCTTCCGGAGTCAAACCTTCCCATAACACCTTAACTAGGGGAATGGTTTTATTTCTCAGTTGCTTCACGTTAGTGTCCAATATGGATGCAGGTACTAGCTGGTATGTCATGTTCTCCTTTATTTGGATTGGTTCATCCAGTATTATATGTGATGAATCTGAAAGATACTTCCGCAGCTGTGATACGTGGAAAACATTATGCAGGTTGGACAAATTAGGTGGGAGAGCAACTTGATATGCTGATGTCCCAACTTTCTTTAGAATTTGGTAGGGTCCTAAAAATCGCGGACTTAGCTTTCTTGTTTTGAGAGACCTACCAACTCCAGTAGTCGGGAAAAGTTTCAGAAATACATGGTCTCCTTCCTCAAACTCTAGAGGTCTATGTCTCTTATCGTAGTAACTCTTTTGCCGACTCTGAGCTGTAAGTATTTTGTTTCGTATCATCCTGATTTGTTCAGTGGTTTGTTGAACTAGATCAGGACCTAACAAGTTCTTTTCTCCTACCTCGAACCAACATAGTGGAGATCGGCACTTTCTACCGTATAAAGCTTCATAGGGGGCCATCTTAATGCTAGAGTGATAGCTATTATTATAAGCAAACTCTACTAAAGGTAGGTACTTATCCCATCCTTTACCTTGCTCTATCACACAGGCCCTCAACATATCTTCTAGGGTTTGAATGGTTCGTTCTGTCTGCCCGTCAGTTTGAGGATGGTAGGCAGTACTGAACCGCAACTGAGTACCAAAAGCTTCTTGCAACGCCTTCCAAAACCTCGACGTGAACCTCGGATCTCTATCAGAAATAATATTTAAGGGAATCCCATGGAGTCTAACTATTTCCTGAACGTACAATTGGGCCAATTTATCTAGTGAAAAGTTAATTTTTATGGGCAAAAAGTGAGCAGATTTGGTTAATCTGTCAACTATTACCCAGATAGAGTCATGTCCCACTGAGGTCTTAGGTAAACCTACAACAAAGTCCATCAAAATACTATCCCATTTCCATTTAGGGATCTCAAGAGGTTGTAGAAATCCCGCTGGCTTTTGGTGCTCCACCTTCACCTTTTGACAAATGAGACATTTCGCCACAAACTCAGCAATGTCATTTTTCATCCCTGGCTACCAATACATCCTTTTTAAATCCTGGTACATTTTAGTGCATCCAGGATGGATTGTGTATTTACTTTGATGCGCTTCCTGCAGTATCTTAGTCCTCAACTCTTGTTCTTGAGGGACACAAATCCTTCCCTGATACATGATTGCTCCATCTTCCATTACAGAAAAATTACCTTGGTCTTTATGATCTTGTAAGTATTGATCGTGAGCTTAAGCTTCTTAGATCTGGGCTCTAAGGTCAGACCCTATACTTAAACCATTAATGACTAGATTCTTTGGAGTAAGAGTAGGGGCTAGCTTCAAATTTCGAAACTCCTCTAGCATCTGCATCTCATACACCATCATCTGACCCATATGCAGAGATTTTCGACTCAAGGCATCTGCTACAACATTCGCCTTTCCGGGATGATACTTTATCTCAAACTTGTAGTCATTGAGGAATTCTACCCATCTTCGTTGCCTCATATTTAACTCCTTCTGATCAAAGAGGTATTTAAGACTCTTATGATCACAATATACTTCAAAGGTTGCCCCGTACAAATAGTATCGCCAAATCTTTAAGGAAAACACTACTGCCGCTAATTCAAGATCATGGGTTGGATAGTTTCCTTCGTGAGGTCTCAGTTGCCTAGAGGCGTAAGCAACTACTCTCTTATCTTGCATCAGCACACATCCTAACCCTTCCTTTGAAGCGTCACTATACACTTCAAAATATCCTGTGGGGTCTGGAATAATTAAAACAGGAGGAGTGGTCAGTCTTGTCTTCAGCTCCTGAAAACTAGCATCACATTGATCAGTCCATTTGAAAGGACTTCCCTTCCTGGTCAATTTAGTCAATGGCAAGGCTATACGAGAGAAGTTTTGTATAAATCTCCTGTAGTATCCTGCCAAACCAAGGAAACTTCTTATTTCCGTAACCGTCTTTGGTGTCTCCCACTTAATCACTGCTTCTGTCTTGCTAGGATCTACGGCTACCCCTCTATTAGAGATGACATGTCCGAGAAACTTCATCTCTGACAGCCAAAATTCACACTTCTCCAATTTAGCATATAACTTTTTCTCTTTCAGCACTTGCAGCACGATTCGGAGATGTTGTTCATGTTCTTTCTCACTCTTAGAATATATCAAGATGTCATCAATGAACACTACAACAAATTGATCTAGGTAGGGTCGAAAAATGCGATTCATGTAATCCATGAAAATTGCAGGTGCATTAGTCAACCCGAAGGGCATTACGAGAAACTCATAGTGCCCATACCTAGTCCTGAAGGCAGTTTTTGGTATGTCCTCCTCCTTAATCCTAATCTGATGATATCCTGACCGCAAGTCAATTTTAGAAAAGATGGAGGCACCCTTTAATTGATCCAATAAGTCATCTATCCTAGGGAGATGGTACTTATTTTTGATAGTCACCTTATTCAGCTGTCTGTAATCTATGCATAGTCTCAAACTCCCGTCTTTCTTCTTAACAAACAATACAGGAGCTCCCCAAGGTGATACACTCGGTCTAATGAATTGCTTGTCTAATAGTTCCTCCAACTGCTTCTTTAGTTCTTGTAGTTCCTTCGAGGCCATTCGATATGGTGCAATAGAGATAGGCCCTGTCCCAGGTAGGAGATCAATAGAGAACTCTATCTCTCTCTTGGGAGGTAAGCCTGGAATATCTGATGGAAACACCTCAGGAAACTCGTTGGCTATTGGAATTTCATCAAGCTTCGATTCGACTTCTAGGTTTGATAAATACAAGAGAATGTATCCAAGTACTCCATTCTTCAACTCCCTATTAACTTGATTGGCATTTAACATCAATAACTGGACCTCCTCTTTCGGAGTAGAAGGTAGAAATTCAACGGTCTTGTTACAACAATTCAACAAGACTCGATTCCTAGACATCCAGTCTAACCCTAGAATGACCTCAATACCTCTTAAAGGTAAAATGACGAGGTCTACAGAAAAAGTTTTCTCCTGGATGGTGACTTGACAGTCCTTACATACAGAGGAAGTTAATACCCATTCCCCTGTAGGGGTTACTACAGATAGCTCATAGGGAGTTTCAGAAATAGGGAACTGAAACTTCCTAATAGATTCTTCTGATATAAATGAATGACTAGCACCAGAGTCAAATAACACCATAAGAGCAAATCCATAAATATAGCATGTACCTTGAATCATTTCAGAAGATTGAGCTGCCTCTTGGCTGCTCAGGGTGAAAACCCTTCCTTTCACCTGAGGCCTCTGTTTTGGCTGCTTTCCTACATTCTGTGGGCAGTTTTTCGCAAAATGTCCCTTCTGTCCGCAATTGAAGCAGACATCTTGTCCCATGTAGCATGGCCGGTTACCATGCATGCGTCCGCATTTAGCGCACTTGACTGAGGCGAGGTCTTGTTGAAAAGGCCTAGGACCCGCAATCAATGGCCTCTTACCAGCTCCATATCCACTTCTTCTCACGTTCTTTCTAGGGTTGGGAAAATTTTTCTTCCTTTTCCATAGGTTTCGCCTTTGCTTCTCGTCCTCCACTACCCTTAAACTCTTTTCCAAGAGTCTGCATTTATTTATCAGAGGTACAAACTCCCTGATCTCCATAACTATAACAGCATTCTTTAACTCCGGGTTTAGTCCCGCTTCAAACTTAACCGCCTTCCATGCTTCATCTGGGTTATATCGCAGATAAGAGGAGAACTTAGACAGCTCCTCGAACCTTGCGATATACTGGTCCACGGTCATGCTTCCTTGCCTGAGTTGGAGAAATTCGATCTCTTTCTCTGCCCGTACAGTACTTGGAAAGTACTTTTTAAAAAAAATGTCCTTGAACACTTGCCAGGTGATCTGTCTTCCCTGATGAGCTAAAAGTTCTCTAGCTCCACGCCACCAGTATTCTGCTTCATCCTTTAACATATATGCAGCAAAAATGATTTGCTGCTCTTCAGTACAGCCCATCACTTCAAAGATTTCTCTAATTCCCTAATTCACCTTTCGGCTATCGTTGGGTCATAACCACCTTGGAAACAAGGTGGTCTAGTCCTCAGGAACTCGGATATGCCATTATCTTTTCCAGCCGTCCGGTTGTTAGGACCAATCTCAACATTTGTGTTATTAGCATTCTGGAGATGTTGTAAAATTTGGTTGGTGGTCATAACTTGGTCTCGAATTGCCGTGGCCAGGTTGTGCAGGGTTTCCTCTGCATTGGTTGCTGGATTCCTCCTTGGTGGTGCCATTTCCTACTATGGTACAAAACAAAGTTATGCTGCTATTGAGGTGATCAAGCCCAATAGTTAGTTCAAAAATATTTAATAGCAGTCATAACACCACCTCGGCATATAGATAGGAAACACTAGTAATTTCTTACCTATATGAATCACTGATCCCCTACACAGCACAACCACAACATACTCAAGACACTATAAGATCGATTCAGATAACCATCCAACCACTAGCCATCTAGGATCGACCTGCTCTGATACCAATTATGTAACAACTCCATTTATGTAAATTTTTTTTTTTTAAATACCATGAAGTTATTACCTCGTTACAACTTAACTCAATATAACATTTATTTAATTTATACAATACTGAGTTTCCATACACACTATTATTTTACAAACTACACACCATTATTTTACAAACATTTGTACAAAGATACATATTAGTTCTAATCATCTATATCGACTACTTCCGGGGACACTGGTTCGGGTGGCACGTCCACCGGAATCTCAGTTACATCTACGACAGTTACATAAGAAATAACTGGAAGTTGCCCAAGGTAGGGCACCTCGATCCAACGTACAGAGATAATAAGTGTCATAGAGAATATCTGCATATTTATTCTTCTGAACATGATATGGAAATATAGTGAGAATTAAATCCCAGTAAGTTCAACAATAAATCATAATTTACCATCAATATAGTTCATCACGTCATGTTCAGCTGTATAAACTACAGAAAATATCTTTAGGTCACATGAATGAACTTTATCATGCACATGAAAATTATACAGTTATGACATGTATGGCATGAATAACTATTTTTCGAATTTCATATGATGGCTATCCACTTATTCTTACTTCAAGCTACCCCGGTCAGGGTGAGTATTCTCTACTTTTCGGTACGGGCTTATCTCGCTCCGTCCGACATGGCACACTTTCTCTTTCTTTTCTTATTAACATGATCATAACCGTTGGTAGGGCGTCCCCTACTGGTGCACCACACGGATTGCCATGTGACCATGCTCATTTCTTTTCTTTTCACAATGATAGCCAAAAATATGCTTTCAATAACAAGTATGTTCATCAAAATATAACTATTACCATAAATCATTGGTAATCATGCCATGAACATAACCATTTAAAATATCACTTTATAAAACATTTCCATGTCAAAATTCCATACTAATACCTTGGTAACTGGATAGTAATTGTAGTCTGTAAACAGCGCACCAGAAAAGTTCCCAGGAAAGAGAGGTGGGTCACTAATGGATACGCTTAAGTACCATGTCTTTCCTTGCCATAGCTTTCCTTAGACATGCACTTTTCACAAATCACAATTTTGTTTTCCAGTAACTAGAATAATTCTTTTCTGATGTGAAAATACTGCAACCACGGAGCATACTAAGATTTTTCAAATAAAACCGGCACTTTCAAAACTTCTTGTAAATTTATATGAGTACTAGGGTAAATTCCATGTTAAAAATTACACACTTAAAATGGTAGTAAGTTCATGCAATGGAAATAGCTATGGCTATACTAGTCATTTGTTAAGATTCATCTTCTTTTTAAAATACTAATTTTATTTCTTTATTTTCTTGATGCAGGTTTTCATCCTATCTAACCTTCTTTTACTAATCAGAGCATAACTCCCTCAATTTAACTCTGATGTAGGTGATCTTAGTGTCAATTTCAAGATAAAACAATTATCTAAAACTATTATGTTGAACATTGTAGTGAAATATTAAGAAATCAAGGTGATATTACTCCCTAAATGTACAAATTATTTCTTCTCGTGTAGGTTCTGACCTTTACTGACTAATTAGACCATATCTCCCAAATTTGAACTCCAAATTGAGTTATTCCAGTTGGTAAAAATCCATGAGCCCTATATCTATAATTGTTATCTTGGCGTACGATTTTAACTCCCTACAGAATATTTCCCAGAAATTCAAAAAATTAAAGCTTTAATAACATATTCTGAATAAACATTTTCTGACCTCTACTTACTAATCAGCTTATATCTACCTCAAATGGACTTCAAATTGAATGATTCGAGTGCCTAAAAATCCATGACACATTTATCTTTAATTCTTATGTTAATAATTTATTTTAATTCCTTACAGATACTTCTCAGAAATTAAAATACCGAAGCTATCCTAACATTTTTCTCTGATGACCCATTTTCTGACCTTTGTCTACTAATCGGCTCATATCTCCCTCATATGGACTCCAAATTGAATGATTCCAGTGGCTCAAAATCCATGACATACATATCTTTAATTCTTATGTTAACCATTTATTTTAATTCCCTACCAATAATTCCCAGAAATTAAATTACCGAAGCTATCCTAACATATTCTTCCCTGATGATTCATTTTCTGACCTTTGACTACTAATCAGACCATAGAAACCTCATATGGACTCCAAATGGAATGATTCCAGTGGCTAAAAATCCATGACACATTTATCTTTAATTCTTATGTTAACCATTTATTTTAATTCCTTATAGATTGTTCCCAGAAATTAAAATACGGAAGCTTAAAATTCTGCCACCCATAGCCATAACCATGCAGAACTATCTACACCAACCTAAGTATTCAAACATACATCACATGCAAGATCAATATGTAACATGATATAGCAACATCATGACCAATCATAAAAGTTCTAAGATCAAAATCTCATACAAATATTATAAGTTTCAAAAGTTTTCTTCAAAAAGAAATATTGTTAAACTTACTTGGAGCACTTAGTCTTCTAGACTTCTCCTTCCTCTTTCTTCCTTTCTTCCTCTCCTTTCCTCACTCTACCTTGCTTCTATTTTTTTCTCTCCCTCACTTGGACGAAATTCTAATGTTGTAAGGGTGGGTTTTCTTATATAGACCACCAAATAATTCACCTTTCATGATCATGGGTCTACCTTATCACAATTAGGATACACTTTGTTGAATTTTTGGAAAACAAACAACTTATGTTCTTGTCTTCCTCTTCCTTAGTCAAGATATGCATAGGAAAAGGAGATTTGTATTTTGAAAATTATGATAATATGTTCTTAAGATATGGGACAAGGTCCCTTTGATTTAGGGATTCATTTCCATTTTCTTTTGTCTTAAACAAGTATGATAGGTTTGCCTTTTTAGGTGGCAAATTTCTAGCCCTTAAATCTTCATTATTTGGTTGATATTATTTGTGTGGGCTATGAATGTTTTGTCCTAATACCATGTATTATCATACCACTTGCTAAAATTATGAGTGTAGGATATAGATGTTTTTGTCCTAAAGCCTTGTATTATCATGCCACTTGCTTAAGTGATGAATGTAGAATCACACCACTTGCTAAATTTTTTGTCTTAATGCCATGTAACCTAATCTTTATTCTTATTATTATATCATCATCTAATTTATTTTATTGTAGTTTTCCTCTTGGATTTGGGCTTATTCCTACCCATTATGGGCTTGTCCTACCCATTTTCTTTGCTTTGGATAAAATTCTTCCTTTCTTGGTGGGCTTGGTCACATTTGCATAATTTTTGTGCTATTTGTGAAATTACTATATCCTAGTCCAAGTCTATGTTTAATTTCTTGTTTAGGTTATCCAATGGGCTTGCTAGAAACTTATGTGAAGTGGAAAAACTCTATATGAAGTGTCCATAGGTAAAAGCCCAATGTATGGGTAAAGATTTTAAATTTAGTAACTATAGTTCTTGAATTAGGAAAAATTACCCTAATTCAATGTTCTTTGAAATTTTAAGACCTTTACTTGTTTCTAAAAATTTATCTTCCTTATCCAAGAATTTTGCATCTCTTTAGTATGTTATTTCTAATTTTTTTCCTATTAGATTTTCCTTCTTTATTTGTTCTCTTAATGTTAGAAACATTTTCTATGCATATAGCTAAGGTGAAGAATTTCTAAGGATTATATTTCCTTAGATATCTAAAATATTGTCTAATAAATTTTATTTCCTTATTAAATTTTTTATGTACCTTTATCAATAAAAGAAACGAAATTAAGGATGTTACATAGATAATACCTCCTATGACCTCTCAGATCAACATATGGATGTACTTATATATTAAAATTTATCACATCAAAAATTACAGTTCATAAGTACATCCATATAGGACCCGTATTTTACAATGTTCTCAGTTCAAATCACATTCAATTATCTGTAACCATATATAATACAATAGATCATTAATCAAACATTGATATGCATCAAAAACATTTCTTATAAAAATATTAGGAGGATCCTATGTTAGAACCACTATATCAAAGATTATCCCCTTCCGTACTTTGGTGGTGTAGGATTTGCCTATACTTTGCATCTCAGTTAAAATTTGCCATACCATTATTCAAGAGAACACGCGAATGGACTCTAATATAGGAAATTTCCCAAGTACAAAGCAAGGGAAGGCAAATCATATATCATATAACCGACATCTCGCTCAGATAGGAGGCATCTCGCTCTCCATCACATATTATATCTCATGTGTTGGCTCTCACACGAGACTAGCACCACCCTTGCTAGCTGAGGTATCAAGGTGCACCAAGGCTAATATCACCTGCTGTTAGCAAACAATATTTTCAATAGGATTCCTCTGCAGAAAATATCATATACACATATTCCATATCATCTAATATAGAGTTTTTATTATAATACAGACTTTCAGTCTCAATATAGATTCATCTGTCATAAATTTTTTAATCAGGGTTTATCACATGTACAAGCCCTTTTCCAAAGAAATCATATAGTTTTATAATTCAATGTCACGTGAAAAATATATTACCTTTACCATATGATGAGAAATACATTTAAAATCACATATTCAATGAATTCAAAAATCTATTTTCAAAACCATACTCTTCTTGAACTATATACTAGATTGTAAAAAATTCAGATAATTTAATCCATTTCAGAAATATATAAAAGTATAAATAACTTATAAACATAATCAATTTCACATTTAAAGTTCAAGAAGAGTATAGGGTAAGTCATAGAAAGAATTATCTACTCACAAAGTCAGGGTTCCAAGGTGGACAACCCTAAAATCTACGTTTCTAGTTCAAATCTAGCCAAATAGACCTCAAAAATGAGTTCACAAAGTCCAAAAACCTTTAAAATGACTCCGGATTCCTGAAATTTAGCCTCCGGGAGCCCGATCAATGCAACAAGGTACTGAGACACGCGCTGCACATGCCACTGTAGGGGCTGTGCGTAGGCGTCACTCGTCGAAGAAGAAGCGGGACATGGTGGCACGTACAAAGAAGGATCAACCTAAAATTTGAGATCCTAAGATTTCAGTACCTTCTGGATCCATCTATGGTGTTATTTTTTCGGTTTAAGAATCAAAAATAGGAGTTTCAGAAATTACCTCTTTAGGCTATTTTTGTCTCCATTTTTGGGCCAATTTTTCATAAACCAATTGGATGTATTTGTAGAACTCTTCGTTCTGAGTCCATTGGTAGTGGTGGTGTCGAAATTCGAGATTCGAAAGTGCTACAATTTTAAAGAGAAGTTTTGGGGTTTCGGGAGAGAAAAATTTGGAGAGAGAGAGAAATTCAAAATTTTCAGCTCCTTGTGTGGCTGAGGCTCTAAAATATCTCGAAAAAACTTTCTGCAAAAATTCAATTTTTGAGGGAGGACCTTGCAAATTTTTATTATTTACATTTTGACCCTTAAACTTTTAAGAAATTTCATTTTAGCCCCAAAACGTAAATTCTCATATTTTCTTTACAATTCTTCAATCCATGTAATAAATAAACATATTTTCAACGGTTCTTATCTATATTTTCAAAATCCTCACCTTATTCAAAATTTTCTTTAATTTAGGATTTCCTTTAAATTTTAAGACTATTACATTCTCCTCCTTTTAAAAAATTCAGTCCTCGAATTTCATTACCATAATTGCAAATAAACACTAACCTCATTGTTCAAACAAATGTGAGTATCTAGCACGTATGTCATTCTCTCTTTTCCAAGTAGCCTCCTTAGAAGAGTGATTTTGCCATATCATTTTCATTGTAGGTATTTCTTTTGAACGCAATTTCTTTACTTGTCTGTCCACTATTGCTATTGAATTTGTGGATACTGTATAACATGTGTAGGATCTGGTAAATACTTTCGTAGTGTAGACACATGAAAAACTGGATGGATATTACCCAATTCAGGGGGTAAAGTCAAACGATAAGCTACTAGGCCAATCCTATCAAGAATTTCAAATGGTCTTATGTACCGTGGACTTAACTTCCCTTTCTTCGCAAATCTTACTGCTCTTTTCATAGGAGATATTTTTAAAAAGACATATTCACCTATGGCAGATTTCAATAGTTGACATCTATTATCAACATAGGCTTTCTATCTACTCTGGGCTGCTAATAACCTTTCCTTAATTAATTTTACCTTGACCAGTGCATCTTGTATCATATCTGACCAGTCCATCTCAAACCATCCAATCGGAGAACGACAACGTCTACTATATAATGCCTCAAAAGGGGCCATTTGTATACTGGCTTGACAACTATTGTTATAAGCAAATTTAGCTAGGGGTAAAAATCTTTCCTAACTACCTTGAAAATCTAGCACACATGCCCGTAGCATGTCTTCTAATATTTAGATGGTTCACTCAAATTGTCTATCTATTTGAGAATAGATTGTAGTACTGAGATTTAACTTCATGCCCAAAGCTTCTTGGAAGGCTCTCCAAAAACGAGCTGTGAACTGTGATCCTCGATCAGAAATAATCGATATTGGCACTCTATGAAGCTTTACTATTTTATTCAAATATAAATTTGCATACTGAGCTACATTGTATGTGGTTTTCACTGGTAAAACATGTACTGATTTAGTTAACCTATCAATGGTCACCTATATTGAATCAAACGCTTTTGGTGTCCGCGGTAGCCCTGTAACAAAATCTATAGTTATTCTTTTCCATTTCCATTCAAGTATCTCGATCTGCTGATGTAGTCTTGCAGGCCTTTGATGTTCTGCTTTTACCTACTGGCAAGTTAAACATCGAGAAACATAATCAACTATGTATTTCTTCATACCTTCCCACTAATAAATTTCTTTTAGATCCTTATACATTATAGTTATTCTAGGATGAATGGTATATATTGATCAATGGGCTTCCTATAAAATTTCTTTCTTAAGTTCTTCTTTATCAGGTACACATAACCGCTTATTCAATCTCAGAATTCCTTCAGGGTCTATAGTAAATTCAACTTCACTGCCATTTTTCACCTATTCAATTTTTTTGCATAAATAGGCATCCTCTTTTTGTGCATTTTTCACTTGTACAATCAAATATAATTGAAACTGTATATGGGCCAATAATATCCCAGGCTCCTTCAGTTCCATTACTACCCCATGACTTTCTAACTTATGCATTTCTTTAACTAATGGCCTCCTTACCATCGTGATATGAGCCAAACTACTTATAAACTTCCTACTTAATGCATCATCCATTATATTTGCCTTATCTAGATGATATAGTATTATGCAGTCATAATCTTTAAGTAATTCTATTCATCATCTTTGTCTCAAGTTAAGATCTTTTTGTTGGAAAATATATTTGAGAATTTTATGATCTGTATAAATTTTGCATGTCTCACCATACAAATAATGCCTCCAAATTTTGAGAGTAAAAACTACTACTACCATTTTCAAGTCATGAGTCAGATAATTTTGCTCATGTGGTTTAAACTGTCTAGATGCATATACAATGACTCGACCATGTTGCATCAATACACATGATTAAATTCTCAATGCATCACAATATACCATGTATCTTCTGGTACTTGAAGGAATAGACATTACTGGCGTCGTAGTCAAATATTCCTTGAGTTTCTAGAAACTTCTTTCACATTCATCTAACCAGTCAAACTTTATTCCCTTCTTTGTCAACCTCGTCAAAAGAGCAGCTATTTTTGAAAAATCTTTAACGAATCTACGATAATAGTTTGCTAACCCAAGAAAACTACGAATTCCTGTAATTGTCATAGGGCGTGGCCATTGCTACACCGTTTTTACCTTTTTAGGATAAACTTGAATACTATGTTTGGTAACCATATGCCCTAAGAAAATAATAATACTAAAGCAAAATTTACATTTTGAAAACTTGGCATACAGCTGGTATTTTCTTAGGGTTTGCAAAACTATTCTTAAATGTCGCTCATGCTCCTCTAAACTCTTTGAATATACCAAAATATTATCTATGAATACAATGACAAATTGATTCAGGAAAGGTTTAAATACTCAATTCATCAAATCCATGAATGCAGTTGGAGCATTTGTTAAACCGAATGTTATTACTAAGAATTCATAGTACCCATACCGATTCCTAAAAGCAGTTTTTAGAATATCCTCCTTTTTTATTCTCAATTGATTACACCCATATTTAAAATCAATTTTCGAAAAACATTGGGATCCCTGTAACTGGTCAAATAGATTTTCTATACGAGGTAATGGATACTTATTACGTACTGTCACCTTATTCAACTGTCTGTAATCAATACACAGTCGTAGCGATCCATCTTTTTTTTTCACAAATAGGACCGGAGCACCCTAAGGAAAAGTACTAGGGCGTATAAATCCCTTGTTTAACAAATCTTGTAACTGGTTTTTAAATTCCTTCTATATAGAGGTATAGACACTGGTTGAGTTTCATGAAGTAAATCAATATCGAACTCAATTTTTCGTTCTAGGGGTAACCTTGGCAACTCCTCAAAAAACATATTAGGAAATTCCTTAACCACCGGAACCTGCTATACCTTGGTGTACTTTATATCAACATCTTTGACTATTGCTAAATACCCTTGACATCCTTTTTGTAATAGTTTATGAGCTATTAAAGCAGAGATTAAGTTACTAGGCACCTTACTATGATCTTCTTCTTGTATCAAGAAGGAAGATTCTCTAGGAATATTAAACTTAATCACCTTAAGGTGACAGTCTAAAATGACATGGCATGGTGACAACCAATTTATTTCTAGTATCACATCAAAGTCTACCATATTTAGAACTATCAAATCTACAAGAGTCTCCTTATCTTCTATGGAAATCTTACATGATTTATACAGATCATTTACTAGTAAGAATTCTCCCATTGAAGTAGCAACCATGAAAAAACAATGTAAACTAGTAGGATTTCTATCCAATTTCTTAACAAAGCAGGGTGATATATAAAAATGAGTAGAACCAAGATCAAATAGTACATATGCTTTATGGGAACATATTGAAATGTACCTGTCATAACTATATTTGAGGCTTGAGCATCCTGTCGTGTTAAGGCAAAAACTCAAACTTGTTCTCGGCCTCGACTTCCTGATCTTCTACCAGTACTTATTTGAATTGAAGCTACTCTATTTGGTCGTGCTGGTACAGATGCAAGGGGTGAAGCTGGTTGTACTGATACTTGACTAAAATTTTGTAATTGAGGATAATTTTTCATCAAATGACCTACTTGTCCACCCTTAAAACATGGACCAGTTTCTCTGCGACACTGTCCAGTATGAGGTCTGCCGCAAATGGGACATAATGGAATTGATTTTGAATCATGTTAGCTAATAGGTCTCATATCTCTTTGATTCATTCTTTGCTTATTGATATTAATGAATGTCTAGTTAGAGCTACCAGATTCTGTTTGAATTAAACGCTGTGAATTTTAAAATCTTGGTCCTCTGACATTAAAATTATAACTAGTCTGGTCATTACTATCTTGATCTCTCTTTCTTCTCCTTAGACTTTTTATGTCTGCTTACTCTCGTGTTTCCATCATTCTAGCACAATCTACAGCTGCTGAATAAGTTGAAAAATGATTCATTTGAGGACCCACCAATTTAAATAATAGACATATCAATCTTGAAACAAATCTCTTAATTCTATCTTTTTCAGGAGGAACTAGATATGGTTCATACTAGACAATCGAGTAAAACGGATATCATATTCAGAAATTTTCATGTTCGGTGTTTTTCTTATATTTTCAAATTCTCTGGCCCTCTTGTCCCTTTCACTCATTGGTAGAAAATGATTTATAAATGCTTTCTTAAATTCATCCTACTCTATTGGTGGTAAAGTAACTGTTATTCCTTGTACAAGTGTCTCAAACTAAACTTAAGCAACATCTGATAGTTGAAAGGGCACTAATTCAACAGATCTTCTAGTAGAACACCCCAAAGCTTTGAGAACTCGTTCCAAAACATCAATGAATATCTGTGGATCTTCCTGAATATCTGAACCCAAAAAACTCGAGGGTTTCAACTTAAGGAATTGCAGTAATGTCACCTCAATCTTTGTAAACTTGTCCTCTTGTTCTACTGTTCTTCCCAGTTCTTACGCTTTAGGAGTATTTTCTGGTGGCTGGCCATCTATTCTGCCCTGTTTTACTATAAATCCAATCAATGTCTCTAAACTCCTATGTATGCCAGCAATCATATCAGTTGTTCTATCATGTGGCTCCTGAGGTGATTCTACTTTCTCCTTAGAAATTCTATCAGATATATGGGCCTGTTCATCATGTCTCGAGATTCTCATACCCTGTGCACACCCTCTACCTCTGCCTCTTCCTCTAGGTTGGCCTTTACCATGGCCTCTTTATACTGGAATTGTAGATTGTGCAAACTCTTCAACTTGTCACACCCTAATTTAATGAAACACGAATAACACAACTAACAAAAAACTTTACCCTTATTTATTTGCATATGGCTTCACAATATCACATATCATGAAAAATAACATATGTTTACAAGTTTTCAGTATAGTCAATTATAAATGTCAACTCTACATTTATCAATATTACAGCAGAAGAAGGGATCTTGCCTATGGCGTTTAGAGCATACTCTAGATTGCAATGACATAATACTTTAAACATTGCGAGCCTTAGAAAAAGTGTAAGCATCGTGTAGTGAGTTTGACAATTCAGTGAATAGATAGTACCTCCTATGACCTCTCAGATCAACATATGGATGTACTCATATATTAAAATTTATCACATCAAAAATTATAGTTAAGAAGTACATCTATATGAGACCCGCATTTTCAAATATTCTCAGTTCAAATCACATTCAGGTATCTGTAACCATATATGATACAAAATGATTATTAATCAAATATTGATATGCATCAAAAATATTTCTTATAAAATTATTAGGAGGATCCTATATCAAAACCACCATATCAGAGTTCAACCCTTTCCGTACTTTGGTGGTGTAAGATTTGCCTATACTTAACATCTCAGCTAAGGTTTGTCCTACCACCATTCAAGAGGACACGCAAAGGGACTCTAATATGGGCAATTTTCCAAGCACAAAGCCAGGGAAGGCAAATCACATATCATATAACCGGCATCTCACCCAGATAGGAGGCATTCCGCTCTCCATCACATATCATATCTCGTGTCACATGAGGCTAACACCACCCCTGCTAGCTGAGGTATCAAGGTGCATCAGGGCTAACATGACCTGCTATTAGCAAACAATGTTTTCAATAGTATTCTTCCACAGAAAATATCATATACACATATGGCAATATAGAGTTTTCAGTATAATACAGACTTTCAGTTTCAGTATAGATTCATCTATCATAAATTTCATAATCAGGATTTATCACATGTACATGCCCTTTTCCAAGGCAATCATATAGCTTTATAAATAAATGTGACGTGCAAAATATATTACCTTTACCATATGATGAGAAATACATTTAAAATCACATATTCAATGAATTCAAAAATCCATTTTCAAAACCATACTCTTCTTGAACTATATACCAGATTGTAAACAATTCAGATAATTTAATCTACTTCAGAAATATTTAAAAGTATAAATAACTTATAAGCATAATCAATTTCACATTTAAAGTTTAAAAAGAGTATATGACAAGTCATAGAAAGAATTATCTACTCACAAAGTTAGGGTTCCAAGTTGGGCAACCCCAAAATCTACCTTTTTGGTCCGAATTTAGCCAAATAGACTCCAACAATGAGTTTTGAGGGTCCAAAAACTTTAAAAATGACTTCGAATTTGCAAAGTTTGACCTCCGGGAGCTTGGTTAACGAAACAGGGTGCTGGGACACGCGCTGCACACGCCACCGCAAGGACTGCATGTGGGCATCACTCGTCGAGGAAGAAGTGGCGCGTAGGGCCACGTGCAAGGGAGGATCAACTGGAAATTTGAGATCCTAAGGTTTCGGTACCTTCTGGATCTATCTATGGTGTTAGTGTTTGGGTTTTAGAACCACAGATATGAGTTTCGAAAATTACCTCTTTAGGTGATTTTTCCTTATAATTTTCAGCCAATCTCTGGCTAATTTTTCAGAAACTAAACGGATGGGTTAGTGAAACTCTTCGTTCTAAGTCCATTGTTGGTGGTGGTGTCGAAATCTGAGATCTGAAAACGCTAGAATTTTAGAGAGAAATTTTAGGGTTTCGAAAGAGAAAAATTTAGAGGAGAGAAAGAAAAATCCGAAATTTCTAGCTCCTTGTGTGGCTGAGGCTCTAAAATATCCCAGGGAACCTTTTTGTAAAAATTTAATTTTTGAGGGAGGTCCTTACAAAATTTTCTTATTTACATTTTGACCCCTCAACTTTTAAGAAATTGCATTTTAGCCCCAAAAACGTAAATTGTCATATTTTCTCTATAATTCTTCAATTCATGTAATAAATAAATATATTTTCAACGGTTCTTTTCTCTATTTTCAAAATCCTCACGTTATTCAAAATTTTCTTTAATTTAAGATTTTCTTTAAATTTTAAGACTATTACAACTTGCGAGAGCTCCGGAGCACTTGAATTGCGTTCGAGGATTTGGGTTTGGTGTTTGCGCAAGTCAAGTCTTCGGTCGTGGCTTGGCTGGATCGAGCTTCCACTCTGGGCCTTCAAATCAGGAGTTACAGACTGAGGTTGAGCACCTGAAAGCGGTAATAGAGGAGTGAGACGTCGAGCAGCAGCGACGAGAGGCTGAACGAGCAGCGTGTGAGGCCTTGCATAAGGCCAAGCGAGTAGCATGTGACACTGACATCACAACACGACAGTGACAGATGGAGGTAGCTATGACGTTTCTATTACAGAAATTTTAGGGTCAAGTGCCGCCTGAAATTGCACTCTCATAATCCCGGGCCTAGAGTAATTTCTCAATACATAACAATAATTAAATATCATAAACTACTGTTGGTGTAATTTTTTTTAATCTCAAAACACTAACGCAACGAAATTGTTTTTTAGACCCCAGTGATTGTGGCAGTGGGCATAAGTCTGATTAGTATCCGTAGGGCTCGGGAACATGATTTGATTATTTACAATTACTATATAGTTTGTACAATGTAATTTTATTTTTCTCATGACTATTAATTTTTGTATACAAAATTTTAATTGTTATATATATATATATATATATATATATATGTATATCATTTGCATTCAGATATTTTTGTATATTAAACATGTTGATAAATACCGATAAATTTTTAAAAAAATTATTATATTACAAAATAATTCATATGCATAATTGTGAAACAATAAAAAAATTAAATCGAATTAGTCTGTTGAATAACAGAGATATAAAATTCAACCATAAAATAAATAAATAATTGTAATGGTTTTAACGACGGTTGTGTAACCGTCGTTAAAACAACCAGTTTTAGCAAAAGTCATGGAACTGTCGTTAAAATGCACCATCACAACGGTTAATAAACCGTCATTAAGATGCACCCTAACGATGGTTTAAGAACCGTCGTTATGCCAGATATTAACAATTGTTTCAAAACCGTGGTTAGGACACGTCCTAATGATGCCTTTCCCATAGTTGACCTAAATCATCGCCATGCCTATGGTTCTACGATGGTTTTTCTGACAGTTTTTAAATTCTTTAGCGACGGTTAAAACCGTCGCTAAAACCACTTAAAAACCGTCGCTAAATTTTATTTTTCTTGTAGTGATTTGTTCAAAAAAAATTATTACCCTTTTGCCAATTCAAAAAAAAAAACAATTACTACCCTATTGAAACGTCCAAAAACAAAATACCATGTAGGGAACTTATATATGTTGGAAGTTGATGATAAGAAATTTGGGATTGACCTAGTTATATTGGCTGAGACCTATTATGCGAGGCAAGGTCACTCGCATTTACTGTTACAGATTTAAAACACTTGTGTTCTTTTTTTAATAAAATTGCGCTAACTGAATGTCACGTTTTCGAAGATGTGGACCTTATGTGAGAAGCTCTAAGCTTACTAAGAAGTGTCATTTGACAAACCTTAACATATTTTTATGATGTACACTGACCGAGCATAATTATAAAATTATCTCTAATCTCTAACTATAAATACCATTCTTTTATCAGGCATAAATATTTTGATATTTTTGTATTATTGCACTCATTTTAGTATTCACTGAGGTTTCAAATTGTCATTGCCGGTGCTCCTATATATGAGTTTCTACCTAGCAAAGATCGTGAGATTGAAAGTTAACACAAAAATTATAACTTGGAGTCCCTTTAAATATATGTAGTAAATATTGATTGATGAATTAATCTATGTAGCCTCAACTATACAAGAATGCTTCTTTCAATTTGGTACCAATTCCAAATCAAAGGTGAGCCAAAATCTAAACCCAATCCCCCATGGTCAATTTTATGTTGACCTTTAGTTAAACCTAGATTATCCAGAAACTTCTTTCTTCCTCTCTTTTTTTATTTTCTTACTTCAAACTGAAAGAAGTGTCTAAGTTTCAGGTGGCAGTGTGAAATAAAATTACATAGCATAGAACCGCCATGAATGCATGGGATTGCTTTTGCAAAAGATATTTTCATGTTGTTGTAGAATATTTATTTAATTTGAAGTTTAAATAGTTTTTCCATTCTAAGAAATACATTTTACTTGATTGAAACATTCAATTTTAGTTATTGTTATGTGTAATTAAAGATGTACATTTAACTGCAAATTATCAATAATTATAATACTTAATCAATATTTTAATATGTAACTATATATATTGTGGAAGTTCCTCTTTGTATAAACAATATAAAAGTTCTCATTGATAGTTTCTAAATGTTCACTTTGAATAATATATAATTATAGAGAAAATTATTATAAAAAAATATTTTGCAAGCATGAATATATATATATATATATATATATATATATATATATATATATATATATATATATATATATATATATATATATATATATATATATATATATATATATATATATATATATATATATATATATATATATGACAGTATATAGATTTAAAGTTAATTACAAGCCAAAGGACTGTGATGTTTTTCAGAACAATAAATTCCTTTCATCTTTTTAAAATTTACAAAGATAAGAATACGTCGTATGTTGTATAAAGCTAAATAAAATAGTATAAGTTAATATAATTTAATATATTTAGTCTTAATAATGTTTGGTGCACATAAAAGGAGCTATTACAATATATAATTATTATTGTATAATACTATATATCAAACAAACAAAAATTAATAAAAAATTTGTATAATTTAATAAAAATTATTTTTTATATTCATTTATTAATTTAACATAATATTATCATAACTATTATTATTATCATCTTTTTAACATCATCACTGTAGTTATATTATTATTGTCATCAATTTTTTACTATTATTATTATTATTATTATTATTATTATTATTATTATTATTATTATTATTTTGCTATCACTTTCATTGTAATTATACTTTACTACTCTATTACTCTACTACTCTATTACTATTTACTATTATTATATCTATCATCACCATAATTATTATCAGTCTTATTAATGTTATTATTATTATTTTTGTCATAACTACTATTATAGTCTCAGTGTAATTATCACTATTAATATTATTGTTATGCTATCATCCCTATCACTAATGCCCTTGTATAGAATTGTAATTATTATAATAATTGTAAAATTTATGATAAAATAAGAGGAATAAATGAGAGATAGTGATGTGCGCTGACTAGGTTCCTTTGAGCCATGCCCCTATCTTTAACTTTCCTCTCTTTCACTGAAATGAACCATTTTGGAAGCCTACTCTGCATCCCATTTGTCTTCCTTTCTTTCTCTCTTCTTTCACTCTCCACGGGAGGGCCCCTTTTCCTCATTCCATTTTTACCCTTTAATTCCCCATATCCTCTCTATTTACAGCAAACAATCATTATTTTCTCTATTCTCAAGTCTTCAATTCATCACGAAATTGCTTTATGTTTTTCTTGAGGTAACTTCAAGTTTTGCCGAAAAAGAAAATTTTAAAAAAAACTTTGAATTTTTGTCTGTGGGTAGGAACAGCCTAGCTATCAAGTGACTTTTATTTATGCATTTAGATTTTTTGAAATACTTTATATTGTATATTTAAAGAGAGAAAAATATATTTTGATAAAATTAACATTTAATAAATAAATAAATAAAATTTACCAATTCAGAAATAAATTTTATAAATTTTGTCTTTTTTTAAATTTATTTTATAAATTTCTATACAAGTTTTAAAAATATATTATTAATGGGCTACTCACAATTGAGTGAAAAGATTAATTAATAATAAAAAATTATACTTGATGAATTTATTTAGAAAAACACGAAAGTGCCTTCAATATTTATGTATCACAAGTGGGAGTTTTTTTTTTTTTGAGTTACACGTTCAGTCTCATTACGACATGATTGTTATGAAAATATAGAAATAAGCACAAAATTTTATTTTATTTTTTAATTAATTATTTTGTTTTTATTCATCTTCTCACATGAAAAAAAAAAGTGATTGAGATTAAAAGAAAAAAAAATTAGAAATACATATCTTAATTTTAAATATTAAAATAAATGCTATCTAAACTATGACTTCATTGAGTGGTTAATATCGAAATTTTGGTCCAACTTTTTATGTTCAAACAAAAGTAACAACGCTCCAATGTATCACGTGTCGTGGTTTTGTCTTGTGCAGGTATAGGCTCTGAAGTCTGTATATTTCAGTCAAAGCATGCATGGCAATATATATATATATATATATATATATATATATATATATATATATATATATATATAATACGTGTCCTGCGCAAACTAGCCAACTAGTAGTGGTAGTAAGGTATTACTTATTAGAGTCGCACCCTAACTAAACGTTAAGTGTTAGATGTTCGATCTGGAAGTATTTGGTACTAGAGAGCATGGTGCGGTTCAATTCTAAGGGGAGTAGGAGTTGGAATTTATCCCAGCGTGAGTGTGCCTATCTCACATCTCACTCTTGAGTGCACTTAAACTTTTGGTTTAGTGACAGACACCCGGTCTTGAAATATTTGGTACTAGAGCACGGCGTGGTTCGACTCTAGGAGGAGTAGGAGCTGGAATTTATCCGAGTGTGGGTGTGCTTAGTTCACATCTCACTCGCAAGCACACCTTATATTAAATAAAGTACAGATAAATAGTATTGAAATTTATTTGTTTAATTATTTAAAATTTTAATTTAAAATTAATATTTAATTTATCATCAATAAATAATTTTTTATTTATAAATTATATTCATATTATCATATATAACAAAAATAATTTAAAAAAATATTTCTTTTATCGTATGTTATAATTTAAATATTATTAATAAAAAAATTATTTATTAATAATAAATTAAATTATTTTTTAAATCTAATAATAAATGCTCGATTTTAAAACATTTGGTACAAGAGCTAGCTTGGCAAGGATCTGATTATAAGGAGGACAAGCACCTGGGATTTATCCCAGCATAAGAGTGTCCAACTTACATCCCCTCGAGAGTGCATCTCATACTAGATAGAGTACAGAACTAATGCCTGAGGCCCGCCAGTGTCTAGACTCTCTCGTTAGTGGTGGTTGGAAGATATTAGGTGTTGGAATTGTGTCCTGAATAATAGTTTACGTTTTTGTCCTAGTAGTAGTATAAAATTTTTTATTTAATTTATAAAATTATTAATGAAACTCATATTTCATATATTTTTTTTAAAAAAATACATAAATAATCTAATTTAAGATAATATAAATTATATAAAAAGTTGAATTAATGTTTATAAAAAAAATTTTGATACAAATGTTTTTTAATTTAAAACTAAAAAATTGTAAGTGTAATCATTTTAAATTTTAAAATGAATGGAATTTATTTTTATTTTATTTTTCAAATATTGGAGTTTTATGGTTTTCTACAGCCACTGATGGCCTTTTGATTGATTCATCAGTTGGCCCAAGTTTGTAGGGTGCAAAGCTAACACTGAATTAATTCTCTTATCTCATGATCATCAGCTTGTGTTTTGTATTGTTACTATGGTACGTACAACGTAGGACATGTTTGATTTTTTATTTATTTATTTATTAGTTTTTTCAGATGAGGCTCTTCTGCTTTTGTCCCAAGCCAAGAAAATCTCAGAAAGAGCTCATTGTAAGAGATACAGAATATGACACAAGGTGGGGTCTTTCCATCCCCATGTCTCTGACTTGGACTTACCTTTCTTTGTATAACCATGTGAGTTTCCCTCTCTTCTACTCCACTGAATATTCTCTCAATTGTGATAAGGGCACTTCGTTTTACTACTTAGCTTTTCTCTTATTATGCATAAAACTTAATGGACAGTGGGTTGTGACCATTGTTTTTACTCTATAGTAGTCATTCCCCACTTACCAAAACAGAGTAATTACCTTGGTCTAGAGCTAGAACCACCAAGTGTTTGACAAAATGACAGGTTTTCAATTAATCTTAGAAACTTAAGAAAAAGTAAGAAATTGGTTCAACTTTTATATGTAGGGACAGCAAAGGGTTGTGGAGTAGTCAGGTGAGGAGTGTTTGTAAGGATGCTAGTGTCCTTGAGTTCTGATGGAGTGCCAATTTGGGAAATAGTTTGGGGTCTCTCAGTTCTCTGTAATGCTTTGAACTGACCAATACATCTCTTCCGTTTAGGGAAATGCCATCATACCCATTTGACACCCAGACATTGTCGGGAACATGCAAGCCATCAGATTTTGGGAAAAAGCCATCACCCCAAGACCCCACTGGGAAAACGTATTTATGGAAATTGAAATGGCAAACCATTTTAACTCACACATGAATGATAGAGATTGCTTACGTTCTATCATCCCTATCCCATGTCACTTTTTTTATTTTTTTAGCTTATTTAGTCTTTTTCCTTTCAGTAACCATCAAAATTGGGGTGCTAAAATTATGCAACATTTTTTATGAAATGACATTTCTTTTGGCTATCGGTGAGATATTGTTCAGAACGTAGATATTACTGCTAATTTCATACAGCTTTTTGTTTCTATATGTCTTTTTAATATAATTCTTTTATATACTTGTTTCTTTTTCTGCTTTCTGAGAAGATGTTTGTTCTCTCTGATGGTTTCTCAGCAATATGCAGCTTAGGATGGCTTGTAAACCCAATAAATGGCCACATAAAACAATAATTATATATGTGCTTGTGTGCTAAGTGTCAGAATCTTGAATCAGCAAAAGCAAATAGATGGTATCATTGGTAAGTTTCTTGATTGTTCTAAATCTCGCACATCATTTTCCAAGTGCCCAATATGGTGGACAAGGTAGTCAAACAAATGGAAAACTGGGTTAACTTTGAAATGAAGTGGCCCCATTAGTCCATTGCTTGTACAGTGATCATAATGAGGTTTGTGTTGGAACTTGGATCAATAATGTTTTGCCCTTATGTCAGAGTAACTGAAATAATGCATTACATAATTAAATTCACTATAAAGTGGGTCATGATTTGTATATTGTAAAGTTGAATTTCAATACTCTGATTGATGTCAGTTATCTATAACAAAGGAGTGCTTAAAAATTCTTGGTGAGACATGATTAATAAAACGAGCAATTTCTCTGAAATGCAGCTTCAGATGCACTTAGGAAAAATGTTGTCCAAAAAGAAAAGCTGAAAACAGTACAGGAACTTATGAGAATAACCACACACAGAAGATGGAAAAGATTAGATTTTGTAAGGTTCTATGTTATGCCTAAATTCAATGAATAATGATCAGTTGAAACTTATTTGCTTGATATTCTACTTACTTGATTTAGCTACTGATTAAAATCCAAGGGTGGTTGAGATGAATTGTCAATGCTTACAAGTGTATTTGTGATGTTATTAGCATATAATCAATGGTAGTTCTCTTATCAATATATGATACTTTTAGATTAATATTTCTATCTAACTGTTAACTCTCTCTTGGTAGACAACTAGCAAGAGCCTTTGTTGGACGACTGATTATCCTTCTATTAGTCCTTGGATTGCCTTTCTTTTTATCTTCAAATGTTTCCAAGCAGATCGAAATGGTTCCTAAATAATTAGATAATGTAACTGAAAATGAGCTATTTTTGTTTTTAGTCTATTAAACCTACTGCTTATGAAGCTAAGTTACGGATAGCCTGACTGGAATATCGCAACTAGCTAGCCAGAGGAAAATGAAATTACTATTCATACACACACAAAACAAACTGGGGGAGGAGGGAGAATGGTTGTTTACAGTAAAAGGGAAACATCTTTCTCTAAGAAGAAATTGAGAAAAAGCAGTCAAGTCAACAACTCAACATATATTGAACATGAATCATCGATATGATAATATGGTTGCATTTCATCTGTATCGAAGTTAGTGGAACTGAAAGACTTCATAAATATATAGACTCTAGCTAAGATGCTGAAGATAGTAAATTTAAGTAGATTTCATTAGACATTACATATCCCTACGTCAAATAACTCCGATCTCTCTGACTCTTAAAATATTAAAAGTTAACATAATGATATCTACTTCCATATATGCTAGTTCTGACCAAATAGGAATGTAATCTAAGAGTAAGTACCCAATCGAAGCTCCAGATCTAAATCATCCTTCGAATCGCTAAGCAAACCTATCTCCAAGTCCAACCTAATGATCTCAGCCTTCTTCAACACTTTGCATCCATCTTGCACAAAAGCATCATATTCTCCAAACCCAGATAAAGATTCAGCATTCTTCAATTTTGTGGACTCTGAGACTGAGCCCTTTGTACTTAAAGGGTTCAATAAAATACCATCCGCAACCCATTTTTTCAATCCAGAAGGAGATGCAGATGGTGGAGAAGATGAAGAAGAAAGAGCAGTAGGAGAAACCAACGGGGGTAAGGTGCTAGTGAATGGTTTCAGCATTGTAGAAGACGGTGACGACGATGATAAGGACATTTTTGAGGTTGAAAAGTTAGGGTTAGAAGTAGGGTTAAGGTTAAGGTTGAGCATGTGACACTGACCATCAGTTGGAGATGACTGCCTGAGCCTGGCTCTATCCCTCCTATGGACATTCATATGGCCACCAAGGGCTTGAGCAGATCTGAATTCCCTTTTGCAGAAGCTACAAGTGTATGATCTTGGAGGCCATGAGAATCCATTCATGTAGTCATCTCCTCCAATATTGCTCTGAGAGCTACAGTTCCAAGATTCTTTCATCATTTGGTTCTTGTTGCTGAAGCTGGACTCTTTTGTTGGGCTACTATGGATATGGTCTTTCAAGCTGGTGCTCAAACTGTTTCTCTCCATCTTCTCCTTTTGATTCCTCAGTCAGACCTAGCAATAGTTCAAACTTCAAACAGACACTGTCTAACTCAAATCATATCATAAAAAAAAAAATTCAAAAAGACAGATAAAAAGGCTCATATCTCTCAAAAGTGGTGACTTGTGACCACCTAGCCAGAGAGGTTATTATAAAGGTCACTGACCTGAGAAGTAAGAAGAATGGAGGATGAATGATCAGAGTTGGGATTTTGGGTCTCAGTGAGTGTAGTAGTAACTAGTGAGTAGGGATGTAGAAAGAGCATCAAATTTGTAAACCACAGAGTGGGAATCCCATTGGAGGTTAGCCCTGAAATGTCCTGTGTGTTTGGTCATTGGTTACTAAATTTGGAACCTCCCCTGCCAGAGTTACTACACCTTTATGCCATATTTCTGTCACTGGTCCAGTTAATATGACATATATTAATATTTTCTTCTCGGTAAAGATCCAACCATTAACTCTCAGATTTTTTCCACACAGATAGAAGAGGGAGGGAGGAGTTAATATTAAACATTAGGTCATAAATGGGCTCGAGAACTTCCTCATCAAGTCAGTGGAAGTGGAAGCATGATTTCATAGCCAAAAGCCACCAAGGGTAGAAGTTGGGATTTGAATTAGGAAAAAGGGTATCAGGAAACTTGCTAGTTTATGAACACCAACTCTGCAATAATTGAGGTTAGCTAGTCAAGGACTTTTGACCATCCCAGTTAAACATTACTATTATAAAACACTACACAATTAAGTCCTTTTCACTTTCTATGCTAATGAGATTATCAACTTCGCTTTAATTTACCAGTAACAAAGAAATCATGAACGCCCTCTTTACCATGATGTCGTAATTCCCATATTTTAAGCTTATTTCATTATTGTATGGACAATAAATAAACATTACCAAAACTATACATTATTAGTTACATTATGAAAATATGAAGAAAGCAAATTAAGATGGTAGAATTTACTAGTTAATTCATAAGTTAAGTATCTTACTGTCATCTTTAGAGCTTAATTTCAGATGAACCAATGAAGCTTTTAAATTAATTAATGAAATGAAGTAGGCATTTGACTAGTGGGTGTTTAACTAGCATCTTTATGGGCTACAACTACACTATATTTTAACTTCCTAATGCCTATTCTTTCAACAAAGCTCAATAAATTCTCTTTGTGCCAACCAAAGTACATAGATGCGATTGTCTTATCAGGTACAGGTATTAGGGTCACTAGCTAAGGTTATATATTAAGCTCTTTTCAAACTTTAGGATGACTGCGCTTTGAGTCTTTTCACCTGCGGGCAATTATATATTAGTTAAGGTCTTGTTGACTTTTTTACTAGGCCAATAGATAATATATATATATATATATATATATATATATATATATATATATATATATATATATATATCCTTCATATAATAATATTATCATACCGTTAGCTATTTAGAGTTGGGAGTGGACAAAGCGAAGGATCCAAATTTTCTTTATTGCTAATTGCAAGGAGGAGGCTCTGGGCACATTTTATTATCGTTGCTACAGTGTTATTTCACATTTTTTGATATTATGGTATAATATATTAAGGGATTTGAATTTGGATTCTTAGTTAACAACTCTAATACTTTTAACTCAATTAAGTCATTGATATAAAAGATTCTCATATTTAGCATGATACTATTATAAGAAGTTATACAATTTAATTTTATAAAAGTTAACAAAACTAAAAGAGTATTATTATATTGTGTATTATTGAATATCATTTGACACTTAAGATACTAGAGTCTGGATGACAATATACCAAATGCTCAAGTTTTTAAAGAAAGTTGGTTCCTTAGAATTTCTTGAGGGCTACTTGACAGGATCGCTGGGTATATTTTATTCACTTAAGTTTTAACGGGAAGTCGGTTCCTACATTGAAAACTCTTCAATGGGGTTACATTAAGACTCTAGGGATGTGGTCCTCTAAAGTTCTTGGTAAAGTTAGAAAGAGAAAGATATATATTGATAAAATGAATATTTAATGAGTAAATGAAACTTACTAATTCAGACAGACTTTGCAACTTTATCTTATAAAGATTTTTAAAAATTTTAGAAGATCCAACTCTAGACACCTAAGGTGAATTTCTTCTATGTACATCGTTCGCTGTCTCAAAATCTAGGAACTAGCAGTGCGCCCAGATTTCCTTTTTACCATTTTCTGATGAGGAATGGAACGAGTTTGATCAGAGAAACCCAGATAGACAAAAGATCCTGCTATATCCAAACCAGATTTGTTTTAGACTAAAGGCCAATTAGATGAACCAACATGATGCTAAATATGGGTTTGATTTTATAAGGTTCTACAGCCGAAGTGGCAGGGATTACCCGCAGTGCAAGAAGGTGGCGTCTCAGCCACTCATGGCTCTAGAGTCTTGAGCCACTACTATACTATATACCTATCATATCTTTAATAGTCTTGAGCTGCTGGATCTGGCTCTTATGTATAATAAACAGTAATGAATACTTACCATGTTTATGTATGACAAAAAAGACACAGGAAAGACTCTAGGTTGAATGTGTGTGTATATATATATATGTATGAGTTGCTTTAGTCTTATTCATCAACCTTGAAGAATGGTTCTCTTCTTCTCTGAGACTGTGTCCCAGTTGAAAAAAAAAAAAGACATTCGGATCTTGCTGTTTTTGTGAGTTGGTTGGCGTAGTGGGTTGGGTTGAACTATAAATATGAGGCATAGTGGCAGAGCCACAATAGATATGGAAAGCGGGTATAAACTAAAAAGTACTCATTGGCTGGTCATGTGCAGGCTGCTTTTTGTGAAACTGACAGGTGTATGAAGCTCTTTTGTACTCTAAGTCACGATAAGGTTTGTGATTGGCCAACAAAAGCTTTGGAAAATTTATAGGTAGGTTTAGTGAAAAATATATATACCCCTTCAATTTTTAGCCATTTTCAAACACATTTTCAATTTTAAAAGCCAGAAATCACTCTTTTAATTTTCAGCAGCCAATATTTAATACATGCTGACAATTTTACGGTAATAAAACTAATGAAAATATCACCGTCACTAATTTAAAATACATGTATTTAAAGTTTATATTAATTTTGATAATAAAAAATAAATAGAATGGATTAAATAATTTTTAGTAAAAGTATATGGGGTAATTTTTTACTTTTAAAATTATATTTTTTTGATAAAAAATTTATAATTTAAGCCAACAATAAAGAACGACCTAAATTTTAAATGTGAGAAGTGGATTTTTTTTTAAAGTATGTGAGTATGCGGATTAAGTGTATATATAAAATTTATTTTAATGAAAAATATATTTAAAATGCTTATATTTATTTATTATAAATAGTTTGATTTTTTTTTATAGACATAATGTGTTTAAATTTTTTCACAAATGAAATCAGGCGTAGCTAATTTCAGATATTCCGGCCCAACACTGCAATTTAGGCCCATCTAGTTCGGTTGGGTTCTAAAATTTGAGAACGGGTGGAGGTTGATTGTGGGTTTAGCTTCAAACTGAACCAAAAGTCCCAAAACCAAAATCCAACCATGAACATGAACATCCTTAGCAATTTGGGCTTGGGAGCTTTTAATACAAGAGTAAATCTATAATACAAAAATTATAAAATAGCATATTTTGTCCCATTAACTTCCAAGAATAATATTATATATGTCAATTAAATAAACGAATCGTTTCAATTACAGAGTAGTTAGCTAAGAGAGTTGCTGTAGGAATATAACAATTTTGGTTAAAGTTTTAGTAGGTAATGGTCTGAGATGGGGTGGGGAGTTCTTCCCTGCTGTGGTTTCTTTTAAGATCAGTTTGCTAGATAGATTTAAATTGATGAAATAAAAATAAAAGTTTTTACTTTATCAGATATTATGCTTAGTTGACAAAATACAAGAATCTATAAACTATAACCTCTTTTTTTAATATTTTTTTTAGACATAATTTTCTCATTTTTATTTTGAATAGGATTATGGAGACTCTTGAGATTCCTCTACTTCTAAATTTTTATAACAATTAAGTAAAATTTTATGAAAATTAAATAATATAGCCTTAAATTTGTATACATTTCAATTATTAAATATATATATTAAGTTTATTAATATAAAAAATAAATATATAATTTTAAAATAATTAAATAAATTAAAAATACTTTAGTAATTTCAATATGGAGGGGTTTTTGCAGGGCAAGGATATAGTCTCCATCTGTCTCGTATTTAAAACGGGAAAACTTTACTCTTATCTTTATTCTTATGAATTTTTATTTTCATTGCTATCCCCATGCAAGGCAATCCCCGCAGGGATCCTCATGAATGGAGATAATTTTCATCCTTGTTAGTAGCCATTTGGTACACTTATAAAATAACATGGTATTTCAAATTTCAAATTACTTTGTTAATTGGTAGACAATTGACAATTATGTAGAAAAAATACAATTAATATTTATAAAATTTGATAAAATTAAAATTTTAAAAATACAAAATTTTTGTAATATTAACATAATACAAGATATTTTAAATAATATTATTTTATATCTAAATTTTAAACTCTAAATTTAGAAACTAAAATATGTCCCATGGCTAAAATAGCACCATGAGGTGAAGAGGTAACAAGCACTTTGTTAGGATAAAACCCGCTAAATAATTACAGCCAAAACACATTGAACTTGTTATTACAAACTCCATCTATTCATCACAAAATACTAAAAACCAGTATCATTCAAATAGCTAATGTTTACAAGATATCTCTAAAGCACATGCAGAAAAGGGAGTTTCTCAGCCAGCTATTTATTCAAATACCTGTTGAGATTTTCCTAAAGTAGCTAGCTACCACCACTAAGCTTCATTACCTCTATCTGCACCTCCAATTCCACGCTCTTTTCTTGTTCATCTGCCAGTTCCTTCTTCAGCCTCTGAATCTCTTGGGCCATTTGTCCCTCCTGGTTCAATTGCTTTCTCAGTCTTTGAATCTCCTGGGCCATTTGATCCTCCTGGTCAACCCCTTCAACCTCTTCTCCCTGTATCATATTTATCAGACTCCTGACCTGCCTCGTTTCTTCTTCCAAGCTCTCTTTCAGGGCCATTAGAGTAGGCAACATAGTGTCCTTGTTCACACCCATACCTAAACCACTCGAGGAGTCAACGCCAGTCTGCAGGTTGAGGTTCTCGTAGGAGTTAGGATCTGTTGGGTATTTAACCCTTTTTGTCTCTTCTTCGTGTTCATGGGATGCCATGGAAATTCTTGAACAAAAGAGAGTGAAGTTGAAATGGGATCTTGCTGAAGAAGAAGAAAACAAGGTGGAGAAGTAGAAAAGAAAGTAAGAAAGGAAGCTTTAAATGGTTTTCTTGTGATTTATTTATGAATGTGAGTGTATGCATGTGAACTCGAAAACGAAATGGGTTTATCTGTATTATGTACCTGAAATGGGTTAACAATCTGGCAAATTATGAAGAGCTTTCAAAGTTTCATATAGTTACGTACAGTTAGATGACATGAGGGGTGGGACATCATCTTTAGTCCCTGTCACTCTTCTATTGTACCAAAAAAGGAAAATAGTTATACACAGTTGGTAAGTTTTCATTAGTTTACGGATAACAAAGTCTTAATTTTGTTCTGCCTTTAATTTCAATAAAAAGTTGGGAGATTACACCATTCACTTTAATCAGTCAATTTTAATTTCTTTCATAATTTATTATTTTTTACAATTAACTTTTTAATGATAATTGCGTAAAATTATTAAAATATCTTTATAAGAAAAGAGAGTACAAAATGATATATATATAAAAATAAAAATATGTTTCAATAATTTAATATAGTTATTGTTAAAATTAATGTTTAATTTAAACATTAAATTAGAGAATTAATTATAAAAATAAATGAATTATGGAAAAAATTACAATTAAAGGTAAAGTTCATAGTGAAAAAAATGAAATTTCTCCCAAAAAAAGTTTTTTGTTATAACATTGATTTTATAATAATAAAAGCTTGTGCATTAATGTAATTTAGATGCACTAATGTTACTGAACTTCCTTTGTTTTCTTTTTTTCTTAAATCACTTTTGGAAGGTTTTTTTATTTTGGGTGGACAATCGCTTTTGAAAGCTAACAAAATGATTCCATGGTCATATTTGAAAGCAAAAAAAAAAAAGAAATATAAAAAAAGAGAATTGTTCTAGAAATATATTTATGTAACTTGGGAAATAAACGAAGTATTATCTCATCCATAGGCTGGAAAATATATGCCTCCAGCCATTTTTTTTTTTCGGTCTAGAGTCTGTAGCATGAGTCGGAGAGAAATTACTCTGCCTAGCTAGGTCATAAATCAGCCAAAGCCCACCCCACAATAGCCTCCTCCTTTCATTTTTCTCATATCCATTTAAGAGAGAGAGAGAGAGAGAGAGAGAGAGTGTTCTCCAACAAATTACAGGATTTAAAGCTCTGAACATTCTGAATTTTTGTTTGAATATACTCAATTTGTTTGAAAATAAAATTAAAAATTTAAAAATTATTATTATATGAACGATGGTGAACGTTGGCGCAACGGTAAAGTTGCTACCTTGTGACTTGGAGGTCACGGGTTTGATTCCTGAAAACAGCCTTTCTGATTACAGGAGTAAAACTGCGTACATCTACCTTCTCCAGACCCCACTAGGTGGGAGTCTCGTGCATTGGACCGTACTTTTTTTTTAATTATTATATGAACATATTAGATAATATTTTAAGTTTATCATCTTATACCTCTTATTTCTCTATATCTCATTTTTCTTTTCACTCTCTTTCTCTTTTAGTTTCAATCCCTTTATCAGTGCGGCGTCTGCCTGCCCTATCTTTTGTTTTCACCTCTCACAATATTATGTACTTTAGAAGCAAAAATAACATTAAAAAAAAATATTGGGAATGGTTAATGTCTGCCTTTCAGTGCAATGACACACACAATCAAAATTGTCCATTTGGTACATCAATAGCTTGGATCTTTGCTGCAAATCAATGTATTTTTGAAGGGGAGAGTGGAGTTTTCTAGTCTAGTTCAACAGCAAAACTGCTTAAGATTAGAGGGTATTTATTTACTTGGCCAAAAAAAAAAAAGAAGACGCTATTTATTTATCTATACCTTGCCATACAGACACTTGTAGCTATACCTGTTCGTGAGTTGGGCATAACTAGACTTGGGTCAAAACCCAATAGACTTTTAGATGTCACCTTTAACACTTCCACATCAAGTTTACAAAATATTTAGGCCTCAACTGCAATGAAGACTAAGAACAAAGTGCTACAGAATATCTGTAGCAGATAAAATATACATGAAAAATACTGATCTCCTGTTGCTTTTGCTTATTTCCCTTTATACATTCCTTGATAGAGCATACACTGCCAAATTGACAATAGCGGCCAAGACACCAAATACTAAAGCTACTGAAGATGAAATGCATCCCTTGTCTTTCCTAACCACCAGCCCTTCAATTATAGGACAGTTTAAAACAATGATATAAGCTGAAAGGAATAACTGAATGAACAAATTGTCCCAATCACCCACGGAAACCACCCTACAGATACCCCCTATGAAGCAAGATATGTTGAGGGCAAGGAGGGCAAGCATAGGCACAAGAAAAATGTTTGATGCTCTGAAATCAAACTTGTCCATTTTGTATAGCATAGTTTGTTCATCATCCTCCACTTTATTGGTGGGCAAGAAGCTAGCTTCTCTTATCCCAATTTTCTTCATTAAAGCATCCAAACATCCATATAGATGGCATGTAATTGACTTTATCATCCAAATCCTCTGCTCATTTACCCATTGACGGATTGTTCCTCCAGTTATGAGGACTTCTAGTAAATGTTTAGAAAGAGCTGATAGAAAGATGAACAAAAAGACAGGGAAAAATGGGTTTGAGACCTGTCAAAAACCCAAAAAAAAAATATTAATCAAAATTATATAGAAATTGAGAGTAAATGAGATTTGTAATTGTAGTTGTTTCTACCTTAGGGTATAGGGGAGTTCCATCTAATAGAGAGAGCTGAGGGATAGTAGCAAAGCACCAAAGAGGCAAGCAATATAAAGGGTAATACGTGAGTTCTGCATAACACATGCTCTGAAGAAGAGACATCCTTAAAGGCCCGTATATAAGGGGGCAATACTTGCTTATACCATTTTCAAACAATCCAGAACCCCATCTAGATCCTTGAATTAGTACCTCATTCAAATTTGTGGTAGCTGTTCCTAGGAACTGTGGCCTAGAGGGTTCACAAAAAACTGAAGTCCAACCATTGCAATGCAAGATGAACCCAGTGAGATAATCTTCAACTACAGAATCATATAAGAAACCAACCTGCAGAAATGCAAGAGAAAGTATATTTTATTTAATATAAAACAATTCATTGACTTTCACTTAAGTATGTTGGATATGTGCTTTGTTCACACTATAAGTCTAAGGACATTTTATGTGAAGAAGCGAGTTTGAGAGTATAATAAAAAATTATTAATGGGAATTCGGTTAATAGTTCAAGCTTTCAAGTTCAAATGGTTATTATTGTATTGTGTTGTCTCTAACTATATCAGTGGCATATGAAGTCTATAGTGAACTTACCTCTTGACCCCATTTAGTGCCAATTTCATAGTTACAAGAAGCCAACAGCTGAGCCTCTTCTAGCAATTCATGGCCATTAGTCCCCAAGTTGGAAGAAATGCAGTTTTGGTTCAGGGATTTGATGAACTCAATGGATGAGCCAAAATATTCTTTAAGTTCCATCAGGTCAGTGTCTAACATAGTCAAAGTTCAAAACAGTAAGATGCATATGAATATTCACCATATTTTTTTTTTATCAAGCAAAGAAATGACATAAATCTTCGTGCTCTATACCTTTGTCTGTGTACTTTCCACATAAAGAGACCCTTTTAATGTAAAAGCCTGTACCAGATAACACTGGTCCATTAAGCCCATCCATACCTTCCCATTGAACCTAAAGTTGTTGTACATTAAAACTCAAGTAAATCACTATGAATAATGATCTCAGTTATATGAAGAATCTGGTTTTGATGTCCTTAACTGTAAATATTGATCTCACTTGACTATCATAAAGATCATTCCTGCTGGTATTGTGAAATTTCTGAGGAAACTGAACAAAAGCTAGAGAGGGTGATATCTGAGGATCAAGGTGGAAACACATTGCTTGTCGAGCTGAAGTTGTGTCATTACAAAACATGTCACAATCAAGTACTAGAATGTAGGGGGAATTGCTCATCACAGCAGAGACACGATTCTGCACAAATATCCATGTATAAATAACTTGGGATGCGGTAGTATTTGAGAGTTTAGTGCATATAAAAGTGAGGTACAGTCATTTAGCAGTTAGAGAGAGATAGAGTCATACAAGGACATTGAGTGCTCCGGCCTTAAAATGATGGGGACAAGAAGGCCTTTTCTCACGAGAAACATAGACAAGAAGAGGCAGTTCCTCTTGTTCTACTTCACTTGTATTATCTTGTATCACCTGCCAATCATTAAATTAGTCGAAAGTGAATATTACCCATGCCAACATGTGTGTGTGTGTGTGTGGGGGGGGGGGGGGAACGCATGCACATTCACACACACACACAAAGTGAATTACTCCTTTTGATTCTCAAAGATTAAATAACCCTTAAAAATTGATACGTTCTAACTTGATATGTCGTGTTGTATGCAAAATTGAAGATTTTTCAGTAGAAAGAGTAAAATGATGAGAAAATTTTGAGTACCAAATGTTGAGTAAAATGTAGCAAGCCAGGTTAGCTCTTGGTTAGATCTAGTAAGGAAGTATGTTAATAAATTTACGTGAGGACATTTTTTAAAAGGAGACAATCTTTTAAAATATTGAAATAAAAAAGTTAAATTTTGAAGAGGCAAATAGAAAAAATGTGTATTTTCAGAAAACCAAAACGAAAATTGAATATATATAAAGTAAAGAAAGAGGATATTAGGTCCACAACCATGAAAGAACATTGGGATAAACTTATACCTCAATGACAGATGGGTGATCTTGACCAGTTAAGTTTGTAGCATCTGTGGATAGGCCCCTGGTTTCTTTAGATCTCTTTATCTCTTCCTTAAAAGCCTCATATTTTTCCTGCAAAGAAGTTTGACTTTCTTCAATCAAGAAGGACTAGACCACCCATGATTCAAATGAACTGAACTTCATCACACAGTGTCAACCTTGATCTTTTGCTTATCTGCTATAAACACACTATTCCCAGCAAAATGATCATCTGTCTCCAAAGCAGAAAAGAAAGCCTTGGGGCATCTACACTTTACTCTGTACCTTTTGCAGAAAGGAAGCCACCACCTCGCAAAATTCCAAGCCTCCTTCATACCTTGCAAAGTCACAGGCGAACCCCCATCATCTGAGAGATACACATGAAGCTTCTGTGGCGGGTAATCCAGAGCCATGGCTGATAACACAGTGTTCATTACATCTACAGTGGGCTCCCTGACTGGATCTGCTGTGCATATGAACACATCAATAGGGGGAAGCTTGTCATCCTCTGGCAATCTTTCTGGAAACACAGTTCGCGAAACAGGACGCCATCGAAAAGCTTGGCCAAGAATCCAAATGAAGGATAGAAGGATTTCTGATGCAAAAACAAGAAGCCATGGTAATAAAGGGCTTCTTCTGGTTACTGGGTCTTGGAAGAAGAAACACACTCTGTAATAGAATAAGAAAACTAAAGCAGTGGAATGGATGAGTGTGTGTAAACGATTGATGATAAGTAATGGCTTTCGGACATGGCAGAGATTGAGAGGAAGGGTCCTCTGAGTCTCTTCCATTTCACCCTGACCAAGGTTTGGAGTATCAGCCTTGACTCCCCTTTATTTATTCGTTTTCTCTTTAGACTTTTTGCATAGGACATGCATTGTTTTAGGGGATGAAGACGAAGTTGTTGTCATAATCATTCAAGGAAACCCGTGCAAATAACAACTTTGGTTGAAACGTCATACTCATTATAAAATATTGTCAACAAGTTTGGAAAAAGGTTGAGAGTAGTAGAAGAATAAGGAGGCTTTCTGTTACACTTGCGTTTTCATAAGAAGTTCCACGTTGGTAAATGTATTGGTGTAGGTGCACTATATAAGTTCAAAAGCTCTCCAACTTTCAACGTCAACGATGGCTCTCCTTTGATTTAAAATGCATTGTAACACTTTCATCTTTGATTTAAAATGCATTGTAACACTTTCATTGGGGGTGATTTAAACCAGATTTTCCTTTTTTTTTTTAGTTCACCTAATCGTTGACCTCTAGTTACCTAAAACATAATAGCCATAAGTTTTTTTTGTAATGTTTAGTTATAACTATTGATATAATGTTTTTAAATTAATCCTTGAGAGATATAATTGTTTAATTTGTTTGTCATTGCTGATTTTTATGCTTTTTGAAAAAAGACTTTAAAAGAAGACCCAATTAAAAAACTGTTTTTCTGGTATAATATCTGAAAAAATCAATTAAATTATGACATAAAAATTAATTAAAAATGAGTAATTTAATTATTTTTAAATCCAGTTAATCTATCATAATTGACAATCCAATATTCTTATAATATAAATTTATATTTTAATAAATAAAAATAAAGGAATTTAAGAAAAATTCAATCACGGAAGACAAAGAAGTTCTCCGGTTAGCCCTTGAGAAGTCACATGCGAAATGCAGCCCCACACCGCCAATTACGTCTTCGATGTGGGACAAAGAAGTTATCCTGTTTGGCTGTTTCAGTCAATTTTTCCCTCTATGAAGCAAAAGACAAAAGAAAAAAAGAAAAAAAAAGAAGAAGAAGTGGAGGATTAGATTGCGAAGCTGGGCGTCAGGGAAGAGAAGCTGCTCCCGAATGGAAAACAACATACAAAGACAAATTTGGAAGCCCATTTCTATTCTTAGGCCCATGTCCAAACTTCAATGTTAACTTTGCTTGAGAACCCAAACCTTTGTCGGAAAATAAACCCAAGCCTGCAAAACTCAATATATAATTATCATATAAATGTTGTACATCAAAATTTTAAAATAATAAATAAAATTAAATATGCATTTTTATAATAATATTAAAACAAATGAACGGAACATAAACTCATTATAAACTTACTTAAACTTCGATGACTATGTTATGTTTGATATAAACTTTTAGTTTAATAATATTAATTAAAAATAAATCTTACTATTTTTTTATCCAAAAAAAAAAAAACTAGGTTAAAACCTAACAAGTGTTGAGTGGTAATACACAGTTGATGTAAGATTAAATTTGTCATATATATATAAATAATAAGAAATAATAAAAATAAAGGAAAAAAAGTGACTAGGACCCACAGAATATCATTTTTATTTAATATATTAATTACAGACCCACAGGACACTTGAGCAGTGAAGCAACCAACAAGTATAAATAAAAACGAGTGAAGCATGAGATTAACCTTTTTAGCTTCCTCAGTTTCGCATATTTGTCACCGACCCTTTTTGTTTAAAGCTACTTTTTATTTTATTTATTTATTAATTAATTATATTCTAAATATTATTAAATAATAATTTTTTTATATTCTTTGATTTTTTTTTTGTTTTGTTTTTTTTTTTTTTTGTAAAGAGAGAAAAAGATCCGTTTTGAACAGCACGTCCGCTTGCCCTCCTGCCTGAAGACTTTCAATCTGATCGATTTAAAGGAAAAAAAAAAAAAAAAACTCTTTAAAATAAAAATAAATGCCATTTTCTTTTTTGGGTTCCGCCTTTGCTCTCTGTTACTGCTCACCTCGGCCTCTCTCTCTCTCTCTCTTCGTTTTTCCTCTCTCTAAAATCTCAGAGGTCGGGTTGGCCCTTTGACAAAATCTCTGGTCTTCGATTTCAGGTTTGTATGCCTAATGGATCCGTGCGATGCCGTCTAAATTTCATACTTCTTGTTAATTTTTTTGGGTATACCTCGGTGTTCCTTTGCGTCATTCGGCGGATTTTGATAAATGTTTTTCTGGGGATTATTGCCCAAGATCTTGCTTGTGCCGTCCATGGATTGTTTCGAGGTTTATCGGGTTATTGATTTTTTCAATTGCTCGTCGAGTTGGTTCTTTAATCTCGTTATCTTTCGGGTTTAATTCGGGGCTTTTTTAATTCATTTGATTAATTTAAGTTTAATTTCTCATTATTTTGTATTTCCATTTTAGGGTTTTAATGATTTTTTTTTCTCGAGGTGGGTTTTTTGTGTGGCTGGGCGTAAGTGTTGGGTGTATTTATTTCTCAATAATAATCAGGAGGGACATCAGAAATGAAGTTTTTGCTTTTCCCTTCACCACGAAATGTTGTATGTTGATTTTTGAAAAATGAGAAAGCTAGCCTCCAATAAGGACGCATTGGTTTAGTGAAGGTGGCCGGGGTTGTATTCTTAGGTCCTAATTGTTAAAATATCAATATTGTCTTAAATTTTGTTCTGAAACTATAATTTGAAACGAAACATGCGGCTGGATGTGAAATTGCCAATCTGTAAGAGGTAAAGGACTGGAAGTTGACTATTTATATGTATTATATTATAAGATTTTTTAGATGCGTGATATTCTAAATGTTAGAATGATTTAGTATCTTATAAACCAAAGTAGAGTTTAAGAACTTATTTTAGCTCTTTTTTTTGTGCGCTTGTTATCTGGCAGGTGTTATCAGAGAAGTGCTAGTGAAATAGTTTTTGAGCAGGGAATGGCTGGGATTGGGATTGAGGATTCTGAAGTTGGAAAGTCTGTGGAGGGAGGTTCAAGTGGGCAGGGCTGTCTATCTGGTGAAGCATTGGCGGAATGGCGGTCATCTGAGCAGGTGGAAAATGGAACTCCATCTACTTCACCCCCTTACTGGGACACTGATGATGATGACGATGGTGGTATATTTCTTTTCTCTATTTTATCCTTTATCTCGTTTTGTAACTTTAATTGTTACATTGCATGACAGTATTATTTTGATTCCCATATGAGGGAGCGAGAGGAGATATGATAATTAGGCTAAATCATACTTGTCTTAGATGTGGAATTATGTGAAAAAGTATTTTGCATATTGATGGTTTGATATTAGTGGTTTACTTTTTATACTATTTGATTAGTAAGTATATGTAGAAAATAGATAATGATTTGTAGCTTGGACTAAGTATTTTTTGTTTATTAAACAAGAAATTTTATAAGGTAAAAGAGAGAAAGAATTGTAAAAGTACCAGACAAGCACATCAAGTGGGCAAAGCTTGCCAATTTTTCTGCATATCCAACAAAGAAATCCATGATCCATCTAAAATAGAAATTATGAGAGAACTGCAAAGACACTAAGATGACCATTTTATCCTAGTTAGAGACTATCATAAAATTATTCATGGGTCTTTACTTAGTACTTGAACCTTTTGAGTTGACATGGTCAACTAGACAATCCTATAAAAGAGGTAACATGAATAATTATCCTAGAAAATTCTGCATCCTTCTCCAACCTTTGAAAACAAATGACAGCATACATTGCACACCTTCAAAGAGCCTTGCTCTCCTTACTCCTCCCAAAATCTCTAAAATGACATGTGAGAAAGTGCTGCAAGCTCTCTGAACAAATCCAGCATTTACCCAAGATACTGAAATGTCTTCACAAATATGTAATAGATGAGTTATATATATATAATACCTGGATATTTTGAAAAATAAATGACTGATGGCCTTAGATCATGGACTTGCAAAGCATAAACATTAAGAGGGAGAGCTCGGACTAAGCAATTTTCATCTTGACGTATGTATCACAACCTGGTTTTAGTATATAGTATTAGCAATTATGTTTACCTCTTCATAGGTTATTGATTTTTTTAATATTATTTTATATTGATTGCATCTAAGCTTGCCAAGTGAAAAGATGTGATTGTACTTCAATTATCGTAGGAAGAAAACAAATAATTACATTCTGTGCTTGCATCCACAAAATGCATCATACTAAAGAAATTCTTGCTTTAATATGATGCATTTTGGCATTATCCAGGTAAAGCTAATACATATTGTGCACGATCAATTATTATCATTATAATTAAATTTCTTATTTACATTATTTATCATTGCTCATATCAGGAGTACTAATTAGAAATTTTGGTTCATATAACTCTGGAGACAGATTTTGGAAGGAACTACAGTCCATAACATTGACAAGCCACTTCTTATGGATCAAGTATTTTAGTCTTTGCCTGTCATATGTGTATTTATTGTGAATGATTGAATTTTTAATTTTGTTTCTCTTTCAATCTACCATCATGGATCCATAGTTAATTGTTTAAAATTAGTTCTTTGGTAAAAAAATGGAGTTGTTCCAAATCTAATTCTTCTTCTTCTTTACAGGACCAAAACCTTCTGAGTTATATGGAAAATATACATGGAAGATAGAAAAATTTTCTCAGATAACCAAAAGGGAGCTTCGTAGTAATGCATTTGAGGTTGGCGGCTACAAATGGTATGATGCATTAAGAAAAAAAAATGATTGGCTTGACATGCTATATGGTGTGGTTATGCGTGCTACTAAGCTCAATTCTCCCTGATGTTCATGTCATTTTAATTTAAACCTTTCTACCTAGATGTATGCTTGAGCTTCTTGTTATGAACTTGTAATCTGTGTTGTATCTATAAAGGTGGATCCTTTTAATTCTCTCTCTCCCCTGGCTCTCCTTCTCTATGTTAGCCTTTTTTCTCCCTTGTTCCTCTCTGAACAGTTATGAGTTTAGCATGAAACTCTTATGGTACCCAAAAGAACCACTATCACTTGATCAATCTTGGCTGTGAGTGATCTAGAGCCTTGAAATTTTTTTTTGTATACTGCACTACTGTTGAAATTTATATCTAGCATCCCCAATTATTGGAGAATTATATGTCCTTTCAATACTTCACAATTTCAGATATGTATGAAAGAACTTATGACTGTATCCTATACTTATTTGTCATCCAAGGGATATTTTTTTTTAATTCCACTTTTGAAGTTTTTGTCCTGTATTGTAAGTCGAACAAATGCATATGATTTTCTAAACAGTTCTTATGACTTGAAACTTACTGCTCTTGTCAATTTATAATTTTTGACCTAATTATGCTATGGTGTGTGGCAGGTATATTTTAATTTATCCACAAGGTTGCGATGTTTGCAATCATCTCTCTTTGTTTCTGTGTGTAGCTAATCATGATAAACTTCTACCAGGTTTGATTCTTGAACTTTTTAAGATTGTATGATAATCGTTAATTTTACTTGCTTCTCATGGTAACATAATACTTGCCCTTTTTTCCCGTTCTTGGGTTGATACAGGGTGGAGTCATTTTGCTCAGTTCACAATAGCTGTGGTCAACAAAGATCCAAAAAAATCAAAATACTCTGGTCTGTTGGTTATTGATTGGCTTAATTATTGAAGTGTTAATTTTTTTTTATCAGGGCTGTTGAGTAACTTGAACTTGAGTTTTCCAGATACACTGCATCGATTTTGGAAGAAGGAGCATGACTGGGGATGGAAAAAGTTCATGGAGCTTTCAAAAGTTTATGATGGATTTGTTGACACTTCTGACAATTTGATAATAAAAGCTCAAGTTCAAGTCATCAGGTGTTCTATGCTTAATTTATATATGATCTTCTACCCATTTTAAACATGTAACTGCTTATGTTGTTATACTGGTCATAAATATGAATGTGTTCTAAGTGAAGAGGAAGATTGCTACTTTCTCTACGTCTGCCATGATGCTTTTAGCATTTTTAACCTAAAATTTGTGGCACAGGCCTCATGACTCATGTACCTATTTTGATAACCTTGATGTCTCGTTCTATGTTCACTGGGCTGTTCCCCTTTTCTGGAACTGAATATTTGAAAATTTTCTGAACATTTTTCTCTTCTTCAACTCTCATTATTTGATGCTCGTAGTAGAATGATTGGAGAACTCAGAGAAGTTCCACATCTTTTTACTATGCTAACTCTTAAAGAGTTAATGACTCAACTAGTTGAATTATTTGTTTCAGATTTACATCAATTATGATTTATATTGGTTTTATTGAGTTCCTGGATTATCAGACGTAATTGCAATTGTGAAGTTAATGGTGCCTTTTGGCTTCTTCCTAATCTTGGAGTTGACTTGTTTTGGCACAATTACATTGCAATGGCCAATGGGCTTAAGCTTCAATTCATGTGTTGCAATTCAAGGGAGGAATTAGAAGTGATAGAAAATAATGCCAAGGGAATGAAGTAAATCAAACTTTAGTTAAGCAAATCGTGAAATTTGTAGAATTGATGTAGAAAGATGAATATACATACAAAGCTTTTATTCCAAAGAAAAAAAAATAAAAGCTCAGCAATTTAGGAAGTGATTTAATACATATCTATTATCATGGGCGTCTTGAGATTGATAACTACTAATTTGATAACTTGTTGCTTTGGAATCCATGATGAATATAGATCTGCATGTGAGCAATTACAACTACTCTCTGAATGATAGCAATACACTTAGATAATTGTTTCTTTTTTTCCTGTTTTTTTTCCTACCAGGAACTGTTCTTTGGTAAAATTCTAAGGTGTTTGTTTCATATTTGCTAGCAATTTATTTTTAAGTAGTGTAGCTTATATTAACACTCAATATTCCTACTTTAGTAGACAAGATGGAATGGATTGTACAAAGGGGTGCTGCATTCTATTGCAGTTCAACATCTTTCTTCCCTCCTACCTGTCTTACATGCTGCACTATATGTGTATATAACTATATTAATTAGAGGAATTCATATGAAGATTAATTAATACACCGTAGTATAACTAGAATCCATTATTAATGATGAGGAGATTTACCCAGTAAAGTGTGTATTTCAAATTATTAACAGGAAGAATGCATAGCAAATTTCTTAGAATAATTATCAAGATAATGTGTTTGCTGTTGAGTTAGGATAAGAAGTGTGTTACGTATATAATGGTTAGTAAGGACAAGGTTCAAGTGGTTGGATTGGGTGGGCATTTGGGTAGAGAATGGATATTGTTGGTTCAAGTTGGTAACAACTTGATGTGCCCAAAAAGACAAAAAAAGAAGGGAATTAAAAAATCATTTGATTATTTATCTAATCCTAATCAAGTATTGGGGTAAAACTTTGAAGGGCATACATATTAGAAGATACTCTTAAACTATATGTTCATTACATCAAAGCAAAATCCTGAATTTATACAAAGTCATGAAGGCTGAGAGACCGTCAAGAACATATACAAAATCGGAATTTATTTAATATTGTGTTCTCTTCTGCTTTTCCCAATAAACTGAGTTTTCTTTGCAGCTTGGAACTTTTGGTTCAGATGTGTAATCATATTTGTTTGTTTCTGATTCATAGGGAGAAAGCAGACAGGCCTTTTCGTTGCCTTGATTGTCAGTATAGGAGAGAACTTGTTAGGGTATATTTGACAAATGTAGAACAAATTTGCCGGCGTTTTGTGGAAGAGAGAAGAAGCAAGCTTGGGAAGTTGATAGAGGATAAAGCGAGGTGGTCAAGGTATTGTATGCTTACTTTTAAAAGTGTAGATTTTTTCTGTATTTTGACTTATAGTTATAATATGAATAGTAATCCCACTGTCTCATGATGTATGTTGCAATTCTTGTTCCAAAGTAAGGTTCACCTATAAAAGTCAGGATCATTAAATTATTTCTTTTTCACTCTCCCAGACTGAATAATATGTTTTCACTTTTTAAAAACTGACAAATTTATGTTTGAATTGGCTAAATACCCCTTCAATCTGGAAAAGTGATAAATGGTGGGCATATCAAGAAATAAAAAGAAGATAAGAGGCAGTGTGTAATTTAGTTATATTATATCCAGTCTGTCTTAACATATTTTCTCATGTTAGTGCAACTTAATGTAGTCTATGCATGTTTCTATGTATACATGGTTCTACGTGTATGTTATAGCCGATAAAAAATTTAATCAGTCTTGATATTAGTCTTTTGGGAATGTAGGCTGTTTCTCCTATTATGTACTAGGATTGTGGCCACTTATGTTTGATCTTTAAGTTGTGGTGTCTGATTTGATTGGCTGATTGAAAGATAACTTGCAATAATTGCAGCTTCTGTGCTTTCTGGCTTGGAATTGAGCAAAATTCCAGGCGCCGCATGTCTAGGGAGAAGACAGATGTAATTTTGAAAGTAGTTGTAAAACACTTCTTTATAGAAAAAGAGGTGACTTCCACCTTGGTAATGGATTCCTTGTATAGTGGACTAAAGGCTCTTGAAGGCCAGACTAAGAGCAAGAAAGGTAGGGTAAAATTGTTGGATGCTGAAGAAATGCCAGCACCTATTGTTCGTGTTGAGAAAGACATGTTTGTACTGGTGGATGATGTTTTATTACTACTTGAGAGGGCTGCCATAGAACCATTGCCTCCCAAAGATGAGAAGGGTCCTCAAAACCGTACAAAGGTGAGATATATAATTTATTTGTTAAAAATAACTGAGGAATTATGTAGATAGATGGTGATGTAGGTTAAGCACTTTAAAATCTAATGGTAGCGCAAGAGATATTTAGAAAATAAAGGAATGGGTAATAGAGATCAGAAAGCATCTCAGTCTTCTGATATAAACTGGGGAAAATAATTTTTTTTATATAATAATCTGAACTTGTCTGTTACAAGAAAGGTAATGTTTGTACTTTAATTTGAATGAATTATTGGTGTTAATATACCTTTTGATATTGTTACGGTTGCTTTGTCATTGACCCTTAATATCCATTTTTGTCCAAGGCTGAAGCAATTAGTGCAAATGCCTTTGTATTTAAATCCAAACATATACATTTTGCTAGAAAAATTGATTTTTGTCACAAAAATCAATTCTGTAGCACTCGAATGGAGGTTGAAATTTGGATAATTAGCTTAATCAATATGATTGATTATGAAGATATTAGTAGTTTACTTTGCATTTGGTTTTAGAAATACTTATTTTTCTACCAATATTATAGATACATCAGATTGCTGCCATTATCGGCAGTAGAAGCTTAATGTATCATAAAAACAGAAATAAGTTTAGCATAGTAAGAGGGGTAGAAATTTATTACACCTGTAGAATGCTAATTTCAATCATATGGGAAGTTTTTATGTGCTCAGAAGGGTATGGATATAGCACCTTTTTGATTTATATATTTTGAATGCTTTTGATGGCCGAGAAACCTTTTCCCCTTCGTTTGCAGGATGGAAACTCTGGGGAGGACTTTAATAAAGATTCTATAGAGCGTGACGAAAGGCGTCTTACAGAATTGGGTCGCAGGACTGTGGAAATATTTGTCCTTGCCCATATATTCAGGTAGTATCTACAATTAATTTTAGAATCTTCGTGTTTTTGAGCTTTACTGCTTGTTCCTTCTATATACTCTTGATTATTAGTTCATATTCCCTCTCAAAATTTTTTTTCGGAGCTCTCCTGCATATCTGGGTGTTCTTTGTTTTAAGTAATAAATTAGGAAATAGACTCTTTAAGTCTCATCAATAATCAGTTTGGTTATGATGCTATTCCATTTCTTCTTATATTTTATTGATTTGACGGATTTCTTTTCATTTTTTATATTTGGGGCCTCTCCAAAATAAAAAAAAGTTTGAAAATGATGTGTTCATCTTTAAGAGGATTAGGGTTTTTGTAGATGATAGTTTAGATTATTGGTCATTCTAAGAGGATGGCTAACTCCAATGTGATAACAGACTCCAGAAGTTGCCATGGCCATCCTTGGCCAATGTGTCATTAGCCTTACTCAAAGCTTATTATCAAGTACAAATTAATGCATTTTTCAGCAATGAAAATGCCTAGGAAGTCTTTACCAAATGCTATAATCAGATAGTTTAATTATGCGTTTGGACTAGATTTGTGATCCTGTTCTAACCCAACCCTGCCCCAGAATTTAATAAGTTTCCACATTGTTGAAAGACGTATCACTTATTGTAGTACAAGTCTTACAAAGTAAGAGGGAGTGTTAAAAGGGATTAGGAGTTTATTAGTATATTGGATTCTTGGAGTTTATTATTGTCTAAGATTATTATAGTCATCCACTACCTTCATCTCTAGTTTATCTTGTAGTTAAACACTCTATATCCACAATATTATAAATAAAGGAAAGCGAATGGGCTGGGTGTTTTTCTTCTGCCCATAAGTTCTACCTATCATACCTTTGCTTGACACCCAAATTTAAAATACACTGCAGAAGCCTACCAGTCAGGATCAATATGATCTTGCAATCCTGCCACAATTCAACCAATCTTACAATTCCACTATGCAGTTTGACTTAAATTGTTGCAGGCATAGGAACCAGATTGTTATACATAATATGGATCATAGGGTTGTACCATCCAATGATCTTATAATTTGACATGTGAGATCCTTGGTGTTTATGAATGGTATATAGGTCTTCTTCAAGTATCTAATGAATTATCAGTCATATTTGGTCAACACATTTAATCTGGATTTTTTTATATCAAAGAGATGGTATGACTTTGCATTGGGACCTAAGTTTGGATGAGCTAAAAAAAATGATAGAATAAGTACTGCATAATCATGCTGTGGATTTCTTTCATTAGGATTAAGTTGGTATTAGAAAGTGGAATGTAGAATGTATGTACTTAAACATCTAGCCAGATCATTGAGGATTACTCCTGCTTTTCACTGTGATAGACAATATCAGAGTATAATGTTCTGCATGCTCAGTGAAGTTCTACATTTTCCATTGGCATGAAGGATCGAGGTTAAGGATATGCCAACATTCAAGTAATTCCCTTGGGCATGGTTGAGGCCAATTGGTTGAGAAAGTAACACAGGAAAACTTAAAAATCAGCGTCTTCTGTATTTTAGCATCCTTTTACTTTTAAGACCATTCTTGGTTTATAAATACTATTTAGCAATTTTCAGTGCTTATTTATTAGCTTAGTATTAAAATTTTGCAGTGGGGGATTATATATTTCCAATTTTTTGTGTGAAGTTATGTACAATACTTCCAAGAGAGAAGGACCTGTTTGCTGCAAATTTCAGACAATGTTTTGCATTGCTTCAACTTTCTCTGCATAGCTATATCAGGCATACTGCAAATCAAATTATCCCATATTATTTGCAACCTGATCCATAATTCACGTGTTCCTTGTATAAATGAACTTGAGGTGGCTGCACTTGATGATATTGCTATTTGAATGTAGAATTAAAAATTATGGAAAATATGTAAATATTGAGAAGAATTAACAGTTGGTTTATTAAATATATACCATATAAGATGTAAAGAGTGGTATAATTATTGTTTTGCCTAGGTGTCTCTTGCTTATTCATTATATTTGTATAGTCTACATGGTTATATTGGATATGTTTCCTGGGAAAATATATACTAATTATTCTCTTCATGGATGCAGCAATAAAATTGAGGTTGCTTACCAGGAGGCTGTTGCTTTGAGGAGACAGGAAGAGCTGATCCGTGAAGAAGAGGCAGCATGGCAGGCTGAAAGTGAGCAGAAAGCGAAGCGTGGAGTGAATGAGAAGGAAAAGAAGTCAAAGAAGAAACAGGTCTTACACTCATCTAAATTGCATTTCTCAATGCCTTTGCTGGTCTCCTAAAGTTGATTCACATTCTAATTGGTTTTCTGGTTCCTGACAAGAATGAAGTTTCCACTTGATTATCTATCAGATTAAATTATTCTTATAATTTCACTACATATGAAAATTGAACTGCATAACACATATAGATGACAAATATTTATGTGATAATGGACAAAATATTAGTAGTTCTCACTTGGGAAATGTAGCCTATATATAACTATTAGGTTTCCAGCAGCTCATAAAATGTATTGAAGAAATTATGTAATTTCTGATATGATATTTGGCTAGTATGGGCAGTGAGATTGCACATTGCACCCCAAGCTGAAGCACTATTTATGGATAATTGGTTTGTGATGAAATCAAACCTTGAAAGGTTTGCCTGTGCATATTTTTGTGTGTGCATTTTAAGACCTTTGCTTCTTTCCCAACCTTTCCTTCCCATCTTTTTGTTCTGTAACTTGTAAAAATGTTGACTAGAAGGAAAGGTTTTTTATAGGCATCTCTTTAGGGCATGCTTGCTGTTAATGGGATTAAAGGATGCCAATGTGAATGGGGTCGGGGAGGGTTGTTCCTTGTATTTGCCCTTTAATTGCTGACAGGTAGTCCTTTATTCTCATTACAGACCAAACAAAAACGGAACAATCGGAAAGGAAAGGATAAAGGGAGGGAGGAGAGGCCTATCGTTTCTGTCCATGACAAACACCAAGAAGATGGCCCTGTTGGTGAGAAAAAAGATTCTAACGTGGAGGAGCTGCAAACTACTGCTGAAAAGCCTGATACCCTTGAAGATGTTTCTGATGTGTCCGACTCTCTGGATGGAGTTGCTGAAGTTCTTCAACCTGATTCAGAAGACAGAGATGCTAGTCCTGTTAATTGGGATACTGATGCATCGGAAGTTCATCCTCCAACTGAGGCTAGTAGCAATGGTATAGGTGGTCTTCCATCCATACAAAATGGCGTGGCTGAGAAAAAGGGCAGTTCAGTGATGGATGATAGTTCTTCGACGTGTTCTACTGATTCTTTGCCATCGGTGGTCATGAATGGTCCTTATAGGGGAAACTCTCCTTTAAACCACAAAGTCCAAAAGTCACCTAGCAGGTAAGTATGTGGCCTATTGTTTCTTGAGTGCAGATGAATATCAATGACATGCATTGATATGATTTTCCACTTTATATTTGTAGAGGTAAAAACCAACGGAGTAAAGCAGCTAGTGATGGGGGGAGTTGGACAAGTGAGATAGATAATCAGCCATCTGGGTCTGCAACAGATGCTGGATATATTAATGATGAGTCAGGAAGCGGTAAGGTTGGTGAGTCTGAGTGTGAGGGTACGGTTTTCTCCTTGCAGGATCGGTTGAAATGGCTTGAGCACCATGCTGTCGAAAAGGTGGGTTCATCCCTGCTTTTGTCTGGACACATATATCTAGTGCAATTATTAAGGAATATTTTCAAATTATTATTTCTCTAACTGTCTTAACTTTGCTCTTCTATATAAGCACTATTCTATCATTAGATATTTAATTTTTTTTTTTTACCTCTCTTGTTCCAATTTCACCATAAGGGGAGAGCAATGGTAGTTAGGTCATGGAGACTAACTTTGAAAGATTTAAATTTTTAAGGTTCTTGTTTGTGAGATTGAATTTGGAAAAAAGCAAGAGATGAACACCTTGTTGCCTACTGTGCCATATTAAAATGGGATGAAAATAATCTACATTTGCATGGAATTAGTTCAAACAAATTGGTCATGCTTCAATTTGTCCATCTTCTGTATAAAGATTGGTGTGCTTGAGAATGACTCTGGTAATCATATTAGAGAGGTGTTTATTATTTCCATTTCCTGGTATGCAATGGAAAGTGATGTATTTTTCCAATCCTTTCATTCTTACATCATTCACATTAGGTACACACATCAAAATTGATAGGGATCCCTTCTCATTATTTTTTTCTCTTGTCAAGCTTTTCATTCCTGTCACTATTGAACTCTGCTATATCAAGCACAGCTTAAGTAAAGAATTGCTGTAAACTCCTATTAATGAAGAAATTGAACCTGGATTTTTCTTATCTGGAAAGGGTTGGGAAATTAGATTTGTTGTGGCAAGAACATTGATGATTGATTTGATGTTTTTGTATGGATGCTACTTTGACTATATTTGTTTTAAACTTCCCATCTTATTTCAATAAATTTCTATTAACTCAACGTTATATTGAAGCATCCCTTTTTGTTTTCCTCTCTCTCTAGTGATTTACAATATGAGCCTGACGTCATAGGCATTTGGTTTTTTAATTGATAGGAAGAAGATTTTTCGCTGCAGAAGAAACTGAGCATCAAAGACCAAGTTGACGTTGATAGCTTACAGAAAGAGAAGACATCAGCAGTACCATCTTCGCCTAGTAGTCCCTCAACCTCAAGAAACCTGCCACCATCTTTTCAAATGAAGTTGGAACCTGAGATTAGTGCTACTATAGATCATGTTCATGTCAGGAAAACATCTTCATGTGGCTCCCAACAGACTGATAAAGATGCATCTGCAACTTTCATTTCTACATCACAAATAACAGTTGTGCCCAAAACTGAGGTACAGAAGACTGCAACTACAAGAGTAAGCGAAAGATCACAAGTGCCTGTGATGTCAAGGCCTTCTAGTGCTCCTTTAGTTCCTGCTTCCAGGCCAACTGCTCCTGTTGTCTCTTTGGTTCAAACAGCTCCATTACTTGCACGATCAGTGAGTGCGGTTGGCCGGTTGGGTCCTGACCCATCACCAGCTACCCATAGTTATCTTCCTCAGTCCTACAGAAATGCCATAATGGGTAATTCTGTTGCCTCAACTACAGCCAATCTTCCTCATTCCAATTCCTCAACTTCGGGAGGCTTTCCACAATCACCTTCCTTGGTATCTTCGTCAAAATTTTTAACCCAGGGTTCTGACAGAATGGATTCTAATGCCGGGCAGTCTGGTGTTCCCTTTGGCATGATTCCGCGGGATGTTTTACAGAATGGGCCCCAGTGGATTGATAGTTCTCAAAGAGAAGGCTGCAGAAGCATGCACTATGACACACCTTCCCCACTTAATGATGTTCAAAACCATGACTTGTACAAACCAGTACACAGTAGATCTCTGGGCAACTTGGCAACTGAGTTTCCAGCTTGCACATCAGGGCGTCATTCCCAAGGTTTGTTGGCAGATGATTTCCCACACCTTGATATCATCAATGACTTGCTCGATGATGAACATGGTATTGGGAATATGGCCAAGGAAAGCTCAGTCTTCCAGTCTCTCAGTAACGGACCACATTTGCTAAATCGGCAATTCACTTTTCCTGCAGAATTGGGTGCACGTGATGATTTAAGATCCTCGTCCAGTGCGTGCAAATTCGAGCGATCACGAAGTTACCATGATCATGGGTTTCAACGAGGGTATAGCTCATCCAGTGGGCAGTTTGACTCGCCGAGGGATTATATTCCGCAGGGTGGCACTCTACCCTATGTAAACGGGCAGGTGGATGGGTTGATTCCAAACCAATGGCAGGTGGCTGGTTCTGATCTGTCATATCTTGGCATGAGAAACACTGAGAATGATGGTTATCCATACTATCCAGATTATTCAAATATGGCATGTGGTGTCAATGGTTATACTGTTTTCCGGCCGTCAAATGGTCCTTAGAGGCAAAAAATGACAAGGTTGTCCACGAACTAGTGGGCACAGCCAAATGTAATGTATTTGAGAAAATTGTTGGGTCTCTTTAGATTGGAGTGAGGTTATAATCCCTTGGTAATCACAAACATTTTGTAAAGAGTGTTTTGAGTTATTTGCTTCTAGCTTTTTATGAATTTACATATTATTTACATCTCCTGGTCTTCTCCACTCTAAGCGGGCATAGCTCATCCTTTAATCGCTCTTTTTAGTTGAATGGTGCACTGTAGGACTCGTACCCAAGCACAAAGAAAGTTTTCTATTCATACAAGGCATATGCAGAAACTAAAAGATGGTTGCTGCTATCTGCTAGCATTTGATGTATTAGGTAGCTATTGCAGGGAGCAGCTGACATAGTAAGAGTGCAAGATGGATGATATCTGATGGCTATCAGGCTATGTATTTCATTTAGAGAAAGCCTAGATAATATTTAGGGAAACAACTCCATGAGATACCCTTTTTGTGGGAATAAAATGTGCAAGAACTCTCTTGTGCTCTGTTTTTCTGAACTCTTAATATATATTGCAGTTGTTAATATAAGTCAAGTTTTTATGTTCGGCCAATAAGACCAAAAAAGAAATATGAGGTTGAATTTATGACGTGGTATTTTATTTTTAAAATAAGCTTTTTGACTTAGTTCTATTTAGTCTTAAGATTAATTGGGGTTCGGTTGTGATAGGCCTTATCTATTGATCTCATCCATGATAGGTTACTATAGTGCCGTTTAATCCAATCCATGTAGTCGATCCTGCCTAATAGAAAAAGGTTTAGATATTGTTGTTGTTATTGTTGGCTGTGACAGGCCTTTAGGGTTGTGCAATTTCTATTTTAAGGAAAAATGAAAAAATACACTTGAGAAAATTATGAATTTATTTTATTATAAAAAAACTTAATTGTGGTTTTCTCCTTTTATATTGATATATAGTTTTCAATTTTTTTTTTATATATTACTGATCTATTATAAAAAATGAAAAATTCTAAAGTTTATTAACAAACCCTTAAGAATAGTCTTTGAAGTTTGAATGATATTTAGAGTTAGGATCAATCATAAAGGTTATGCTTTCAAAATCAACTTATAAAGTCAGTTTTAAACCCTAAAAATGTTGAGTCAAGTTAATAAAATGATATTCTACTTTATAAATGGACTCTTTGACTTAACTTTATTTAACCGTAAGATTAATTAAATAAAATTGAGTTGGATTAACTTTAATTGATAAAGCTAATGTATATTTGGAGTTTCATCTTAAAACCTCATTCTCAAGAGACTTTATAAAGTTGAGATAAATTTTTAAGTACTTCTTATTAGGTTTTTTTATTTATTGAGTATTACATTATTATTATTATTCATGGAAAACAGAACAGTTTTTTTATTTATGATTCAAATCAGATTAAAGTACATCATGATTGAAACTAGTGGGGCCCCTAAAGTCACGCCACAAAATCAGAAATGGAATAAGCAAATTTGAGGACAACTTTTGTTTCCATCTCTAGTTACAGCGGAAACAGACACATAGCGAGTAAATGTAGGAGTAGACTTGACCTAATTTATGTCCATTCTAGTTTTAACAACTACACTATTAATTATGTATTTGATCTACTACTTTTAAGGAGGTGTACTCTTTATGTTAATTATTCAAATTTAAATTTTGAAGTTAACATTTATCAAAATTTTTAAAAGCACTATTTAATATTACTACAAAAAATTAATCTACTATTTTTAAGGAGGTGTGTACTCTTTATTTTAATTATTCATATTCAAATTTTGAAGTTAACATTTATCAAAATTTATTTTTCAAATATATTAGATTGACGTGAGAGATGTGTTCTTCGAATTGATCTGCAAACACAAATACACTCAAAAATATTCTTACCGACGCACCCAAAAAAAATATTCTTACCGTAAAAATAAAAAATGCACCATTCAAGACATATGCTTGTACGTTAGATCAAGAACTTTGTAAGCCATTCGCACATACAGACTAATAAAAATTTTGAGAATCTCAAATATGATTATTTTGAACTCTTTTACGATTTATATTCAATAGCGTGATGTTTTATAAGATGTAAACCGGTAGTTTACTTTGTATTAGGGCATATTCAAATCTTTTTAGTTGAACTTTACGTGCAACCACACAAAATTATCTATTTAATTATATAAATAACCTTTTAATATGAAAATGTCTATGGTAATTTATTGATATTTTGTTTAGTTAGCAGCAATATTGATAAATGAATTTATTTAATAATTAATGATAATATTAGTAAAATAAAATACCAATACATTTTAAATATTAAAAATTGTTCTGTAATTAATTATTATTTCTTTGATATAATGGCGTTAGGCCTGTTTATATAAAATATATCTCAGTTTTATGTTGGTAGGTACAAAGGCATGTTAGCCTTTTGGGAATATCCTTTACCAACTTGCAATTTAAATGGAATTCTTTATTCCTGTTTGTTTGGGAACATATATAAGCTTCATAAAATCTATTCAAATCCAGGCAATTTAACTTCAGTTCCAAGAAGTTTCTGTTTGTCTCTCAAACAGAGGAGGAAGTGAACAATTAAACTTAGTTCCCCAAATTAAATTATATTTTCTTTCATATGCATTGCATGAAATTAAATTATTCAAACCTTTTATTATATTTTACGATGAAAATTTTATTTTTGATAGGTGATCTTTGACACCTGCAAAATAATTAAGGAGAGTTCAATGCTTAATGGACACTCTATTAGAGACTCTGATGGTCAAATTAGTTTGTGTAAAAAAAAGAAAAGAAAAAGAAAATTAGATAGAAGATACTTGAAAGAAAAATGTGATATTTGTATGTGAACTTCCTAAAGATAAAATAATAATTTCAATCGTTTAATCTAACTCAATAGTTAACATGTTCAAAATCTAAATTATCAATATTAAATATATTTTCAATCAAATACATGTTTAAAAATAACATGTTACGAATAAACCAGTTGACTCAATTGTTCTAGAATCATCTTCAAAGTTGAAGGTTATCTTGCTATATTGATATTACTAGAATACTCTTGATTTCTTCAATTGCTTTATTACATATATGTCTATATTAATGCTTTTAATTGTATTTATAATTTATATAGAAAAACTTTTAATATATATGTTTATTTTATGAATACATTTGAATTTAGTATTGTACTATTTTAAAGTTTCAAAATTAAGTTCAATTTTTATAACTTTTTAATCACTTTAATTTAGTAGAGTTTCGTAAATATAAGAATATTCGCATGTCCTATGGAAAATAGGGATGGAGTACATTAATTTGCCATGGAAAACCATGTTTTAATTACGTGGATTCTTGTGGAAAAAGGGAAAACCATGCATGGATTTCAATTTCAAGATAAACAAAAGCTTTGCCATGAGTTTCCGGTTATGACCAATTCAATTTTGGAAGAAATTGTACGAATGCAAATAGACCAATCCTAGCAGTCTATAGTCAAAATCATTGAACTACAACCAATAAGTTACCAAACCTCCCTAAGGCTATCATTATAAATACCATGAACCCCCTCATTGTGATGCTTCATCAATTGTTGTAAATGTTCCTATATTATTTTGCACACACAATGAGGGTTTTCAACGTTATGCTACTGCTTCTGCTTCTTACCCTAATCCATGTCCAGCCAAGCCAAGCTGGTAGGGTTTTGGCTATGGAGGAGCAACTGAGGCTGCAGTCCCTTGATAAAGGTCATGTCCCTCCATCTGGGCCTTCTGGTTGCACATACATCCCGGGATCTGGCGGGACCCGCTGCCCGCCCCGGTAAGGAACTGAATGTCGCCTGCAACGGTTTGCATTTGTGCCATGGCGGTGCTGCTTAATTATCCTCATATTCTTCTGGTCCCATAATTGTCATGGCAACCAATCAACATTGAAACTCTCTGGAGCATGTCCATCTACGACTTGACGTCCAATGAAAACTTGCTGAGAACGCTCAAATCGGAAGAACTCATTGATTTATTGTCTCCTTTAATTGTCTATTTTTTTTATAATGTTCATGCGTTCAGAATACTGAATATGGACATTTTTTTTGTATTTTTTTATTATTGTCAATTAGTATCATAGGGTGCATTTTTTTTTATTGAAATGTTGGACATCAGATTGTACCTAAATAAATTCTGAAGAATAATATAAAGAGAATTGTATATTACTATTTATAAATAAATTTTCTCGATCGATTGGTTCTATGCTATTTGTATATAGTAATTTATAATTATAACTAAGCTTTAATGGCGGAGAACTCCAGTCATTTTTTTGGCCAAAGGAGCTAGAATTCCAGTACTTGTTCACAGTTTATTTAATAATAAATTATTATCTCGAATATCCAGAAAAATGTATGTTCTGTCAATTTAGGTTTAAAAAAATAATTATCATCCAATTTTCAAAACCATATTAATATAATCCTGTCATGTATTATGGTTGACAGAACTCATAGCAGGATTATACCGATGAGTTTTTAAAAATTTTGAAGTTAAAAAAAAAAGCTATTTAACTTCTAAGAATTAATTAATTGATGAAATATGCATTTTGAAACATCCAGATGATAATTTATTCTTTCCCTAATTATATAATAAAGTTATAAAGTCCACTTTGGGTCCTGTAACATGCAACTTATCCAAAGTTAATTGTGCCTAATTATTCGATTAAGTGGATAACAACTCAGATGATGACGCTGCCTTACATAGGCAATTGCGTATTGAAATCAAGTCTAGGGTTGGAAAAAAATAGCAACCCTAGCTTCCTGCATTTTGCACTACACCTTTTCTTTGACCACTGGATATTAAAAATACTAAAACAATTACATTTTTAATGAATTCAAAGTCTTTATTCTCACCTTTACAGTAAGCTAAAACCCATTATCTTTATTTACAATTTGACTAGAAAATATCTAATTTAAAGCGTATTGTAAAGTTAATCCATTGTCAAATGAATTTAGAGTTTCTTATAAATGTATTATCCATTTTCTCCTCCCTTACCTAACTGATAATTCAGATTTTAGACTTTGATAGCTATTGAATAAAATTGAAATATTGAAATTACTATTATATCTTTAAAAGACTCGCATATAAATATCGTGTCCTTCTTTCAAATATCTTTTATTCTTTATCTAATTTTCTCATTTTTTTTTCATTCTTACAAAAATCAAATTGACTATAAGAATTTATGACAGAGCCACTGTTCTTTCACAATACTAACATTTTCTTATTTCATGAGTGTTAAAGATTGCCAACCGAAAATAAAAAGATTCCTATTATCAATAACTATCGTGAAATTTTTTTAAACTTTCATTAAATGAAGAGCGCATACACACTAATTAATGATGTTTGTACATGCAAATTGAAAAACTAAATTAAGAAGGATAAAATAGTAAAAATAAAAATTCAACTCGCACATCTTAATTGTATGATATGTTCAAAAATTTATAAACGTTTTCCAAGAAATTAAGGACAAATCAACAATAACGGTATTTGATAATTATATTTGAAAATGATAAGCCCATGCAGTGAAGGTTGGCAGGCAGGAATATTGAATTAAGCAATTATAAACATTAAAAAATTTCTATATTAAGAAATATTCAATTTATTTGTTAATATTGACGTTGAATGTAGAAAAGTTTCATATAAAAATTTGTCCACTCGAGCTATTTGTTTTTATGGGGAACACGATTTTGAATTGGGAGCACATTAGATAAAATCTTTTCCAACGTGACGTCTTTAATAATTGAACTTCTGTTATTTTAAGAATTTAAATAACTACTACCACTACAATAAACCGACATTGAATTTTTTACCATTAATTTTCTTGTAGTATTACGTGGATGATTAATTTTGGGTTTCAACCTGATTAGGTTTTTTTTTTTAGAATTTTAAAGACGTACTTATCTAAAATATTTAAGATTTTATTGTTAATTTGAATCAAGATTTATAAGCATAAAATTCAAATATTCAAATTGAATTAAAAAAAGTGGCTTCCATCTTAGTCAGATGGTTGACCCGTTTGTTGTTGCCGATTGTAGAGGAAAGTCACTCGAAGATCACAAGGCAATTAATTGCCCACTGATAGTCCATAATGAAAAAACTAATGCATAAATCTGTGGATATATAAATAGGCTACTTGTTAGAGAATGTGGAAGATTAAAAAAAAGTACGGACTTGAAATTAGATAATTAATTTCTTTGAGAGTATTTTGGTAAATATTTTTTGTTCATTTGATTTTGATTGATATTCAAACTTAAGACCATTCATTTTAAAAATGATGTTAATATCACTAAGTCAATTGACTTATTGATAATTTTGTTTTTTAAAATCATGTGACAGATTTTACTGTTTGCAAGGTTGTAGGACTTCTTGTTTTATATTTTTATTAAAGAATTTCTAAATTTTTTCTTAATTACTTTAATACTTTTTTTTTCATTCGAATCTTCAACATTTTTTATTAGTGATGTGAGAAATTTTTGTATACTCTAAGGGATTTAAAAATTTCTTTTATCAGATATTCATTGACTGAAATTAAATTATATATATGTCAAATTTATTATAATTTAAAAGTTTAAATTATTATCAAAGTAAAATACCAATAATTTTATTATAATCTTTAAAAATATATAAATTTCACATATGAAATTAAACCATTAAACTAATTAAAATACCAGCTTTTGAATGTGTTTTGGAGTAAATTGTATATATTTCTGAATATATAAGAATTTCTGAATGGCTGAGTTACATTTGTGTTATTTTTATTCAATACACTAATAAAACTTATAAAAAATCTTATTAAATTAAAAATCATCCAAAGAGAAATGGAGTTGAATTTACTCAACAATAATAATATAACTAATTAAAATGGTGAAAACTAGAGAGGAACTTGAAGCATAGCTCACATAATATTGCAATTACAATTATGAACTAAAATTTTCAGAAACAAAAAAAAATTTATTATTAAGAAAAACAACTAAAGTTTCGCTGTCACACAAGCAGGAGAGAAGCGAGCAAACAAGCAACATTACAAGACAAGGAAGAACGGAACGGGAACGCTTATTACGGAATAATATAAAAGTGTGTTCCTTAACATAGAAATTAAGGAATTAGGCAAATTAACCAATTTTGGGGACTTCAGTGACAATGTCATTATAATCAACAAAGACTCGCACTCTGTCGCAGCGGAAATCAGCAGTGACAAAAGATCCTTCTTTGACTGTGGTGGCTTTCACTCTTGGGTTTTCCCTCCCTATTATTACCGCTGCTGCTTCTCCATTGATCCCCACCAACTCTGGCCACGAATTCTTACCTATTCACAAACGCAAACACCACTATTAAATATATATATCAATCAAACATTTCAACTGTTCTTATTTTCGCTTAAAAATAATTTCGAAAGATTACACTCTCACCTTAAATTTTGCATTCAATTGCAATTTATTTTTAATTTTTTTAATTTTTGCATTTGACTCCTAATCTGTTGACTCCATTGTAGTTTGTTAAATTAGATGTTAACTTTTCCGATAGTTATCAAAATAATCTCCTTATAAAGAATAATACAAAATGAAATATCAAGTGAACATAATAGTATTTTAATAATTTTATATAGTTATTGTTAAAATAATTAGACGGTAAAAGGTAAACTGTAAAGGGTGTAGCTAGATAGGTTACTGGGTTAGAGGGACAATAGAGAAAAATTAATAGATTATGGAAGAAATTGTACTTGAAGGTAAAGATCACTATAAAAAAAATGCAATTTCTTCAAATACTTTTTAGATAAATTCAGTTAATAAAAAATAGACTAATTTAATTATGAAGAGATATGTAAGTGGAACCTAAGAAATTAAGTAATTAATGTGCACAAAAAATTAGTATTAAAGATCAATCATAAATAGACAATATTTAAGGATGTCAAAAGTGCATTTCATAGAAACAAATAAAGTTGGTATTTGATACACTGGCGGTGGATAATTTTTTGTCCACCAACAGTATTTAAATTTTGACACGTGGTAGAAATAATTTTTAAAAACACTATTCTTACCACGTGTCGCGATCTGAACACTGCTGGTGGATAAAAAATTATCCATCGCCGGTGGACCAAATATTTTTTCAAATATATATATTAATATACTTACATATTTATTCATAAATATTTTGTTCACTAATTTTTTTGAACAGTGTCTACATAAAACTTTCTCGTGGGACTGATCAACTCTAACATACTTATATTGGTCTACTTATTTTTATATAAACTGAATATGCATAATAATCTTCATTGGACAAATATATGTAAAACGCTAAAACAGAGAGATAATCACCTTTGCAACTGGACATTTTGCTTCACCTTTTGCTCTGATCTTCTGATGCTGGGGAATTGGTGAAGAATGCCAAACGAATACTGGTGGTATTTATAGGAAGGACATTGAATAAGATTTTTTTTTTCATCATGCAATATAGCCGGCTTGTGGGGAGTTTTGTATATTTCGATATTGAAAGATTAAATTATTTATTTTTTGAGAGATTTTCCCAAGCAATACCCTCTATTCAAATAAAATGGTTATCTCATATTCTTTCTAGGTGCATTGTGGTGAGAAAAAGCATATGCTTGTCTTTGTCTGCTTCTTATTGTCTGTTTTTCTTTGACCAGATAGTGAGCGTGGGTAAACAAATAAAGAGCTAAATATGGCAGAAGAATAGAAGACGAGAAAAAGCTATTTTGGTTGGCAAAGAAGGCAACTTGTGTGGCATTGTTCGATGATGTTTGTATATTGACAAAGTCTTAATTTGTTAGGGATGGAAATTGGGGAAGCAATGTGAAGCTTCCTCTTTTGGTGAAGGTTCTTGTTAGACACAAGTTTGATTAAAGTATTCTTGCTAATGACCCTTCGATATCAAAATCAGTATCAATAAAAAGAGTAATAAAATATATGCCAAAAGATCCATATCCAAGGGCGATATAGGCTATATATATAAAAAAGTCATAAGCATTTTGGTAATAGTTCTTAATTAGGTAGCAGCTAACAATTAACTCTACATTAATTTTATGGGTTAATGATTCGTACAAAGAACATTGTGTAATATTAATGTCAGCGCAAGTGGAGTATTTCATATGTCCTCGTCCACATCGGTGATTCCCTTATGTGAGTCCACAATAGGCTGGGTTAGGATACTGAACCTTGGCTCATGACATTTGAACACAATCCACTAAGTGAGGTCAACTCATTCTAATAAAACTGAGTTAGACCCAGATACTATATTATCATAATAATAAAAATAGAAGAATGAAAGTGCAAAAATAGAAACTGAAGGATAAAAAAGCATCTCAATGATATCTCAAGACTTAGTTGATTAGTCAAATCTTTCATGTTTTTTTAATTAAATTTATAACACTTTTTTTAATAGAAAAATTACACTTGCTCATATTGATCTTTGAATTTAATTGTAATTTTCTCTCTAATTTATTAATTTTTATAATTGACTTCCTAATGACTTGCTTCATTTGATTTAGCTCTCTACCATCCAAATTAGACATGAACTTTAATAATTGTTATACGAAAATACAAAAATATCCTTCCATTTGCTTGATATTATTTTGCCATTTTCTTTATAAGAAGAGTATTTTAATAATTTTATGTAGCTACCGTTAGAGTTAACATTTAATTTAGATCATATAAAAATTAATAGATCAGCAAAAGAAGTGCAATTAGAGATGAAAATCAGGATGTGAAAATATAATTTTCTTTAATTTTTTTAGAGAAAAATCATATTTTCATCACCTACAGATAGGTATACTTTCAATTTAGTTCTTTATAAATTAATTTTTTTTTAATATAATCTCTTATAAATAAAAGTACTTACAATATCAAAATTATAATTTTGTATTACATTTATTTGACTTGACAAATGAACACTTAATACTAACTTAGCACTTATAAGCAGAATTTTTAAATAAGATTAACTTAATTGAAAAATTAAAAATTTTACCTATAAATGTCACAAAAAGTGTGAAGTTTGCAATTTGTGTGACTCAATTTTCTCAAACTTTATTTTCAATCAGCATCGAACAATAATGACATTATTGGAGAGAAAAATACTTGATACAGCGGTTGAACATTAACAATATAACAATGAAAACATTTACTAGAACGAATAGAACAGTTTTTACTTTAATTTCTACCCAATCCTAGGAACCTCAGTTACAACTCCATAAGTATTGACCCAAACCCAAACCCTATCGCATTGGAAGTTAGCGATGACCACTGATCCTTCTGGCACGATTATGACATCCACCAATGGGTTCTCCCTCTCAATGGTTGCCTCTGGCTTTGCCCTTGCTCTCCAACAAGCTCAGGCCATGAGCTCTTACCTGTACACATCAACGAAAGCAAATGAACCCTTGGAAAATAAGCCTAATGGATGTTGAAGATTATAATAAAAAATTATTTATGAGCATTTATTTGAAAAATCAAAATTTTAAATTGAACTAGTTCTTGATATATTAGTTGCTTTATGACCAAGTGATCATTAGAACTTTGAAACTTGCCATCCGTATTTCTTAATATTTATTTTCAGCACTAGATATGATTAGTCTGAAAATCTCAAGCTTTTTGAATTGATGGTTGAAATGATTCTTGAAGAGCATATAACAAGCAACAATCATATCCACATTGTCTTAACCTTGGCAATCAGACATCTTCAGAGTTTCCTTCCCTATTTGTATATCACTTTATCTTCTGTTTGTGATATAGATGTGTTGGTATGTAGGGGTTATTTATTGTAACATTTAAGTTGTTGATGAGTGGGTTTTATACTCATAAATTAAGTATTTTTTTAAAAAAAAATTGTTAATTTTTGAGTAAATTAGTTTAGAATTATGTTTAATTGTGTATTTATTTTTGTAGGTGAAAAGAAATTAAAAAATTAATTTTTGTGTGTGGAGAAAACAAAGAAAAACGAGCCACTAATTCTTACCTATTCTCAAACTCAAACACCACTAATTATATATATCAATAAACCATTTCAACTGTTCTTATTTTCATGTAAAAATAATTTCGAAAAATTACACTCTCACCTTAATTAATTTTGCATTCAATTGCAATTTATTTTTAAATTTTTAAATTTTTGCATTAGGCTTATAATCTGTTTACTCCATTATAGTTTGTTAAATTAGATGTTAAATTTAACTAGAGTTATGTCAAATTATCAATCTTTATAAAGAATAATACAAAATGAGATATTAAGCGAACAAAATAGTATTTTGATAATTTTACATATTTATCATTAAAATAATTAGACAGTAAAAGACAATCAGCAATGGATAGGGTATTGGGTTAGAGGGACAATAGCAAAATATAATAGATTATGGAGAAAATTATAATTGAAGGTAAATATTAGGATAAAAAAATGAATTTTCGTCAAATAATTTTTAGATAAATTCAATTAATAAAAAATAGATAGACTAATTTAATTATAAAGAGATATACAAGTGGAACCTAAGAAATTAAGTAATTCATGTCCACAAAAAATTATTATTAAAGATCAATCATGAATAGACAATATTTAATGATGTCAAAAGTGCATCTCATAGATTAATATACTTAAATATTTATTCGTAAATATTTTGTTCACTAATGTTTTTGACAGTCTACTTAAGTTTTTTTTTTTTTTTTGTGAAAATGGTCAACTCTAACATACTTATATTAGTCTACTTATTTTTTTAATAAATTGAATATGCATAAGAATCTTCGTTAGATAAATATCTGTAAAACACTAAAACAAAGAGATGATCACCTTTGCAACTTGACATTTTGCTTCACCTTTTGCTCTGATCTTCTGATGCTGGGGAATTGGTGAGAATGCAAAACGAATGCTGGTTGCATTTATAGGAGAGACATTGAATGAGATTTTTATTTTTATTATTATTATGCAATATACCCGGCTTGTGGGGAGTTTTGTATATTTCGATATTGAAAGATATTATTGATTTTTTGAGGGATTTTCCCAACCAATACCCTCTATTCAAATAAAATGGTTATCTCATATTCTTTCTAGGTGCTTTGTGTTGCGAAAAAGCATATGCTTCTCCTTATTTGCTTCTTATTGTCGGTTTTCTTTGAACAGATAGTGAGTGTGGGTAAACAACGAAAGAGCTAACGATGGAAGAAGAAAAGATGACGAGAAAAGCTATTTTGGCTAGCTCAGAAGACAACTTATGTGGCATTTTTCGATAAAAGTTTATATCTTGACAAAGTCTTAATTTTTTTGCAATAGAAATTGGGGAGGGAATGTGAAGCTGCCTCTTTTGATCAATGTTCACTACAAGAAAAGCGCGGCATGGGGACGGACATTTAATGACAGTCAATAAAAATTGTCGCCAAACCCAGATTTAGCGACGGTTTTCTAATCGTCGTTAAATTTGTAAGTTTAACGATGGTTAAAGACAAAACCGTCGTTAAATAGAAACGGTTAAGCTTAAATCATCGTAATATGTCTCGGGTTTAAAATTATAAAAAAATGTCAAACTTTTACGATGGTTTTGACAAAACCGTCGTAAAGTAACGACGGTTTGAACATAACCGTCGTTACTTAACGACGGTTCTACAAAGACCGTCGTTAAGTACCAACGGTTTTATCAAAAACCGTCGTGAATTTCTAACGTTTGGAATTCAAACTGTTACTCATAATTTGTGTGATTTAATGATGGTTTTCATTAAAATCGTCGTTAAACCTTCCCATAACGACGGTTATTTAACCATCGTTAATAGATTAAACGACGGTTAGTAACCATCGTTAATAGATTAAATGACGGTTAATAACCATCGTTAAACCAGTTGGTTTTCTATAAATTTGCTCTCCCTCTTCATTTTCATTACGAACACTTTCAATTATAGTTTTTTTGTATAAAATACATCAGCTGAGGTACTTAACTGTACTTTACAAGTTGTGGTATTGTGATGTACTTTGCGAGTTGTTTTTATTTTACTCAAGGTATGTCATTTAATGTTATAATTATATTTAACTATTTTTTTTAAATATTGTATGTTCAAAATATTTTGCTATATTATTTTTTGTTTGCTTTTGTGAAGATCTTGTTGCAACACTCCGACTTTTGTGCGTTATTTATTTGGAATCACTTTAAAGGTATGCAATCTAATTATTTTTATTTTAAATAAATTTATTTCAAAATATTGTATGTTAAAATGCGATAATAATAGATATTTTATGTACTTCATATTTATTTTAAAAAATATAATTTACATTGTGATGTACATGTATGAATAAATTTTAAAATTTTTGTTACTTTTCAATGTTTATGATGTTTAATATTATAATATATTATGTTCGTTGAAAATATGTAGGAGGTAATTTATTTTTTAATAATGCTAAAATATTGGACTTAATTATTTTTGAAGTAAAATATTTGTAATTAATATTAGAAAGAATTTATAAAAATAAAAAATAGAGATGTTGAGGCGGTGTTGATGGAATAATATGATAAAATTATTAAATACACATAGTTAAAAATAAAATTTGTTAATAAAAATTACAAGTAGGTTTTAAAAAATGAAAACAAATATATATAATAACATAAATTTAGTAGATGAATTGAAGTGTAATTGATGAGGTAAAATAATAAATTTTAATAAATAGACAGAGTGAGTATTAAATTTTTTTAAAAAAAAACTGTGACACTACTTTAAAAATATACGTATGTTTTAATATAAGTTTAACAAATATATATAATATTATAAATTTAATATAAAATGATAGTGAATTCAGATTTAAATATAAGTTATTTAGTGTTTAAAAAATATAATTAAAATTGATGGAAATAAATCAAAAATAGTTATTATATTGATAAACGTGTTTAAATAATATACATAAATTAGTAATAGTAAAATTTTATTACAGTTGATTCTAAAATATTATAATATTTGCACAGGTGATGAGGTAAAATAATAAATGTTAGTAAATAGATAGAATTAATATTAGTAATTGGTTTAAAAAAATTAAAACACTAATTTAAAAATACACTTAGTTTTTAAAAAATAAAAACAAGTATACATAATAACATAAATTTAATAGAAAATAATAGTGCAGTAAATTTTAATGCACTATGTTCTTACACTAGATTCTCTATTAAGTAACTAACAATATCTTAAGTGTAATTGAGTAGAATTATCCTTGAATATATGGCCTTTATATGGGCCACTACTTTTACTTTTTCAGATAGGGAATTGAAATTTCAATTCCCTATATGAATTCATTAGAAATTTTACCATGTAAATACTATAATTGAAATCGTAGCGGCAGATACAAAATCATAATTTAATCTTTTGCTACTAGTGGCTGTTCTTCCCAAAAAATTCAGATTCGTTGACATTCGATCATGAAACTCATCCTTTAAATTAATGACATTAGGAGAATGAAATAAAATTGACACATGATCAAAAACTTTCTCAATGGCACTGTTTCAAAAGTTAGAATTTTCGTTCTTGGATTCATATATATATTTCAAGTGTTTTATTTCATATTATGCAAGCTAATGACATCGTTTATCCCACTTTCATAAGGTGCGACAAGTCTTGTCAACGAAATCTATAACTTTTATGCATCTAAGTTTGCATCATAAGTTTTTTAAGATCAAGTAGATATCTTATTTCTCTATTTTTTACTCTCTCTTAAACTCTTTAGGATCAGGATTCTTTATTTATATTGAACCAATGACGATGATTTTTTATTTGGTGTTTCATTAAATGTCAATTATCATCAAGTTTGTTTAATATTTTTAACATGTAAAGCATTTTAAATCTCTTGAAAATGTGTTGTGTTTTATGCACAATCAATTGCAAATGCCTTCCCATGCAAAATAGTCATGTTTTCTTTCAGTTTAGAGTAAGAGTTATTTAGGTTAATTGTTATCTAAATTTATAATTATTTCAGATATAGATAAATCTTGGATCAATAAACCTCGACAATCAATAAAGTACCTGAATGGTTTAGATAGATTTTTAGAATTCGCAAATGCTAACTCTGGTGTTGAAGGTAGAATAATATGCCCATGCTTGAAGTGTATATTCAAGAAATGGCAACTCATCGAAGTCGTGCGCCAACACTTGATCGTCAAACCATTTTCGAAGGGATACAATTTCTGGAGTTTGCACGAAGAAATGATTACAGAAGAACCTGCTGTAGGACATGCTATAATGCCAATTGAGGTTGTAGAACCCATTGTTCGAGATGACCTTGTGCAGAACATAGTCTATGATGAATTCGGGATTCACCCCGAAAATGAGAGCATCGATTCTGTGGATATGCCAGTTCCATAGTCAGTAGAAAGGATGGATGATAGTGTCAAAAATTTTTATGAGTTACTGAAAGATGGTCAACAACCACTCTATGAAGGGTGTGAGAAGTATTCCAAATTGTCTTTTTTGGTGAAGTTGTATCACATCAAGTGTTTGTGCGGGCTAAGCAACAAAGCAATGTTGATGATACTTGAGTTGCTTATCGATGTATTTCCAGATGCCAAGATTCCGCCTTCTTTTTACGAGGTTAAAAAAGTCATTAATAAGTTGGGGTTGAACTACAAGAAAATTCTTCCATGTCAGAATGATTGTATGTTATACTGGGGTGACCATGAAAGTAGAGAAACTTGTAGTAAGTGCTCTGCACCAAGGTGGAAACCGAAACAGAAGGGGGAGAAGCGAAAAAAGGTGTATAATAAAATTCTTAGATACTTTCTAGCTAATCCAAGGTTGTAGAGGTTGTTCATGTCTTCTAAGACTGCTGAATTTATGAGATGGCATTCTGAAGACAAAATTTCTGACGGCATCATGAGGCATCCGAAGGATTCTGAGGCATGGAAAAGATTTGATCTTTTGAATCCTTAATTTGCATCAGATTCGAGGAATGTTTGTTTGGGCCTTGCAACGGATGGTTTCAATCCATTTGGAAACATATCTACAAGTTACAGTATATGGCCAGTTGTGTTGATTTCGTATAATCTTCCTCCTTGGATGTCTATGAAACAGAGTTCATTCATGTTGTTAATGATAATTCCAGGGAGAAAAGCACTGGAGAATGATATAGATGTATTTTAACAACCACTAATTGACGAGTTGAAGGAGTAATGGGTTAAAGGTGTTAAGACGTACAATGCCTTTAGCAAAGAAATGTTCAATATGCATGCAGCTCTTTTGTGGAAAATCAGTGATTTCCCTGGCCTTGGAAGTTTATCAGGCTGGAATACTCATACTGGATTAGCCTGTCCGCATTGTAACTTTGACTCCACTCTAGTCCGTCTCCCTCACAGTCGGAAGTGGTGTTTTATGGGATATCGCCACTTTCTATCTTCGGGTCATAAATTTAGGATGGCCCGTAATAGGTTTGACGGAAAAGAGGAAATAAAAAACCCTCTTCCGCAATTAAGTGGCATAGACATTTTAAGACAAGCCGAGGATATTGAAGTTGTTTTTGAAAAAAATATGGAAACTGATGCTGGGACTCAACAACGACGTTCCCGAGGTCAGGGTTTGGTTAATGCTGGGACTCAATAATGGCGTAAGAAAAGTATATTTTTTAAACTTCCGTATTGGGCGAATAATATGTTGCGTTATAATCTTGACGTTATGCATATTGAGAAAAATGTCTGCGACAACATCATTTACAGTTTACTTAATGATTCTAGCCGTTCAAAGGACCACGTAAATGTGCGAAAAGACTTAAAGGAGTTTGGTGTGAGGTCTGAGCTGTGGCCAGATGATGACGGTAAATATCTACCTGCTTTGTTCACATTGACAAATGCAGGCAAGGAAGTCTTTCTCAAAACACTTAAGAATGTATCTGTACCTGACGGTTATTCCAATAATATCTCCAAATGTATTGACATAAGACAGTGTAAGATCGAAGGACTAAAAAGTTACGACTGTCACATCCTTATGGAACAACTGTTACCATTAGCCATAAGAAAGACACTTCCCAAGCCGGTGTCTGCAGTTCTGATCGAGTTTTGTTCATTCTTTCGACAACTTTGTTGGATGTATCCCATCGAAAGGTAAAAAATGAAAAACATATAATTCAGATTTCTTGCATTATTATTAATCTAATTTTATTCATTTAATCAATGTTGTCTAGATACTTGGGTAAGTTTAAATCTTTTGTGCGAAATAGAGCAAGGCTAGAAGGCTCAATAGCAGAGTCGTACATTGCAGGAGAAGTTTTATTATTCTGTTCCAAGTACATAGATGGTGTTGACACTGTCTTCAATCGTCCTCTTCGTGTGGATGATCGACCTGATGTTAGGACGTTTGACAGGGGTTTGTTCCCACCAATAGGAAGACCAGTTAGTGGGTTTGAATATTTCACGCTTTCTCCCCGAGAAAAATTGCAGGCCCATCGGCATGTCTTAACAAATTACAAAGAAGTTGATCATTACTTACAATAAGTTAACTCACACTTAGCTACATTTGCATACAATTTTTTGTCTTGTGTAGCATTAAGTGTATAGAAAGTGTTTACTCAACAGAGAATTTAGAGACTATGTACGGCATAGTTTAAGAAGTCAGATGTGAGCATTTACCGAGATAGATAAAAAAGTCCACAGGGAATTTGTTTCTTAGTTTTCGCGTCGTGTAAGTATTTCAACATGGTCACATTTCATTCATATGTCAAATATGAGTACAACTCATCCTTTATTCGTTTTATAGATCGCAATTGATGACGATGGATCGCAGTGTGCTGATTTAAAATTTCTTGCACTTGGTCTACTAGATAGAGCACGTCGATACAGTATTTACAATGTAAATAGATTCAAATTTCAAACTTTAGAGCGAGACCAAGGGATGAAATCTCAAAATAGTGGAGTTTACTTACTTTTGGGACGAGGATTTATACAAGTAGTAGTGACAGAAACATGCAATTTGGTGGCATCCCGTATTATGGAAAACTATTGGACATTATTGAGTTAAACTACCATGGGCATTTTACAGTCATATTATTTAAGTGTATGTGGGCCAACACAACTACAACGAGGGGAATTGTAATTGATGAATTCGGGGTGACATCGGTTGATTTTTCTCGGTTGATTCATACTGTTGAAAATGATGATGAAGAGTCATACATCCAGGCATCTGAGGCCATCAGGTGTACTATGTACAAGATGAGCTGGACAAGAACTAGAGTATAGTGATGCATGTAAAACCCTGTGACTTATACGAGATGGGTGAGGAAGATGAAAATCTTATATACGAGAGCGACCCGTTACACACGCAAAATTTAGAAAGATTGTTTCCAGAAGGAGAAATTAATTTATGCTTGTTACGGTATTAATTTTGCTGTTGCCGCCTATTTACATATATTTTGGACTACTTACAATTACTGTACTATTTTTTTTTATAACTTTTATTAGGCAAAGTTCATTTTGTAATTGTTTTATGCGGTGACTAATCTTATTAATTTCATTTTGGCAAGAGCGGTGACGATGAAGAAGGCTAGATCACTCTACACGGGTATGGCAGGCACATCCAATTCTCACACTCCTACACCCCGTGTAGCGATCAGTGAGGGCGAACATCCCACTATGGAGTCAGACACCGTTCCATCCACTCTTCCTCACCTTTACTCTCAGGGAGCAGAGTCGGAGGCTGTCGCGTCATTAGTCCCTCCTAGCAACTCCCGTCCACTAGATTCACAGGACGTCCCATGCACACTCCCCTCACCCGATGCTCAGGCACCAGACGACGATTATGCCTTTGATTTTGACGCGATTTTTTCCGGTGTGGAGGAGGAGCACCAGCCTAGTGAGTAGGAGTGCAAATGCAGGAGGAGTTGGACAGTTGATGTAGTCGGTGAGTTTTGTGAACACTTTATGCACTTAATAATTTTGTCATCGTAACATAATATATAATTGTATATATTATGACAGACGGGACTAGACAGGTGACGTCCAGACAGTTGACTGTCCACGACATATGGGCCCTACCTCAGGGGTCAAAGGTGGTTGTCTAGTTCAACAACAACCACCAGCGTATCGGAGACAGTGGTGGTTTACTCGATGTCTTTCTTGACACTATCAGGGATCAATACAAGAAAACTGTCATTCAGTGGCGACTTTAGTCATCACTAAAAGTGAAAAAGTCGTCACCAAGTGGTCGCGGATAAATGCGTCACTGAATGTATACATTCTGTGGCGACTAAGTTGCCACTGAATGCAGGGTTTTGAGTGACGACCCTTCAAAGTTGTCACTGAAAATTATGATTCAGTGGCGACTAAGTCGCCACTGAATGTAACTTTCAGTGGCGACTTAACAATGTCACCACTGAAACCTGGGTAAATTTTTTTAGAAATTTCGTAACTTTTCAATGACGACCTTCCTCAGTCGCCACTGAAACTTTGGATGAAAAAAAAAATTCAAAAGCCATTTTTGATGGAGTTAGTGACGACTAAAGTCATCATTGAATCCTTTGATTCTTGATTCAGTGACGACTATGGTCGTCACTGAATCTCCCATCGTTGGATTCAATGACAACTTTTGGTCGCCACTGAATCCTATAGTAATTTTTTTTAAAAATATTTTATTTACCATTTAAATAAAATCTTTATTTATGATTAAAAAACATAATCAAATAAATTAATAAAGTATATATATATATATATATATATATATATAACCAGAATTTCATACATAATACATGATTGTTGAGTAAAATATACAATGTCAATTAACAAAACATTACATAATAAAATGTTAACAAAGTAAAAAAAATCAACTTGGTGGCTCTCTTGGAGATGATGTTGCATTAGTCGTAGAACTTGGTGCAACACTACCCATAATGCCCAGCGGAATTTGTCCCTATTCATATTCCAATAATAAATTAAGATATGACAAGTAGAATTTTTAAAAATAAATATATACCAATAGCATGAAAAAAATACGAAAAAAATAAATGTGACTAAGTTTAACAAAGTTAATATCACATATAAGACATTTAAAAAAATATTCTAATATTATGCACATAATAATGACTAATTTAGTCATTATTTCACTCTCACTAACTATTAAACATGACATATTGATAGTGTGCTCTATTTTATCTACAATATTGTAGAATCACAAAAAAATTAATAAAAAAATAATAGTCAAGCATATATGACCCAAGCTTGTTTGTGTTCAAATTGCAAATGCTAATCCTCTCTATCTATAGTTCAAGTTTGTCCCAAAAATAAAAGAGCATAAGTTCAAACCAAATAATTAGAAGACACCCTATTTTTTTTTCTTGTTCTGAAAAAACATTCACCTATGCACAAAATCATCCAACAAAAGCAAAAATTAAGAGGCCACATAATCCTTGAGAGAAAATTCACTCAGTGCTACAACCATGCAACATATATATTTGAATTCTTCTAGTGTTAGACCAAATTTTAACTATCTGAAACCTAACCATATGTTTTAGAGGAAATAAAACCATTACAAAAATACAATAAAATCAGAAAAAGAAAAAGTAGAAATCATATATATGTGACTTCAAAATACAATCAAATTATCGCCACTTCTCATTATAAAACAATTATCAATTTTCTTCATAAGTCATAACATATGACAATTCACAGAAATCTACAACAATCAGGAACAATAAGAGGGAAGAAGGAATGAGCTAATCAAGTGTGGGAGCAATCACCAATTCTCATTGTGCCTTCAAACGGACAATCAAATTACCGTTACTTTGCATTATAAAACAATGACCAATTCTCTTCATAAGTCAGAACATATGACAATCCATAAAAACTTACAGCAATCAAAACAATGTTATATCTTGTTAACAGTAAGTCAAAAGGTGACAAGACCAAATCAGTACAAGGCAAGCCATGGAACATATTTGAATTCTTCCAGTGTGGGAGAAAATCAGTACAAAGCATATATTGTGACATCGAAATGACAATTCAATTGCAACAACTTCTCATAATAAAACAATGACCAATTCCCTTCATAAGTCAGAACATATGACAATTCATAAAAACTTACAGCAATCAAAACAATGTCATATCTTGTTAACAGTAAGTCAAAAAGTGACAAGACCAAATCAGTACAAGGCAAGCCATGGAACATATTTGAATTCTTCTAGTGTGGGAGAAAATCAATACAAAGCATATATTGTGACATTGAAATGACAATTCAATTGCAACCACTTCTCATAATAAAATAATGACCAATTCTCTTTATAAGTCAGAACAGATGACAATCCATAAAAACTTACAGCAATCAAACTTGTTAACAATAAGTCAAAAGGTGACAAGACCATATTAGTACAAGGCAAGCCATGGAACATATTTGAATTCTTCTAGTGTGGGAGCAAATCAGTACAAAGCATATATTGTGACATCAAAATGACAATTCAATTGCAACCACTTCTCATAATAAAACAATGACCAATTCTCTTCATAAGTCAGAACAGATGACAATCCATAAAAACTTACAGCAATCAAAACAATGTCATATCTTGTTAACAGTAAGTCAAAAGGTGACAAGACCAAATCAATACAAGGCAAGCCATGGAACATATTTGAATTCTTCTAGTGTGGGACCAAATCAGTACAAAGTATATATTGTGACATCAAAATGACAATTCAATTGCAACCACTTCTCATAATAAAACAATGACCAATTCTCTTCATAAGTCAGAATAGATGACAATCCATAAAAACTTACAGCAATCAAAACAATGTCATATCATGTTAACACCACGTCAACCACTTCTCATAATAAAAAAATGACCAATTCTCTTCATAAGTCAGAAAAAATGACAATCCATAAAAACTTACAGCAATCAAAACAATGTCATATCTTGTTAACACTAAGTCAAAAGGTGACAAGACCAAATCAGTACAAGGCAAGCCATGGAACATATTTGAATTCTTACAGGTGAATTAATTAGGATGCCAAGTTCTCTTTCCCACTTGTGTATTTTGTATCTATTCTCAATGACTTTGGACTTATAGTTCACACACTGTAGCAAACTTTAGTAATCTCTTTTTTTTTTTACAACTACAACTAGCTAGTAATTAATGAACAAATAATTGATAAAATAATCTTGGGTTCATATTCATGTTGGTGAGGAATAACGCACTGGACACATACAAAAAATAGTTTTAAGGATGGTATAGTGTCACTCAATAGCTTGCCTTATTGGAATTTGCACACACAAACAAGTTTGAAACAACATCTGTTACAAGTTTGAGTCACTTTAAGGGAATAGATGCTTTGAATGCATGTATCTCATATATTCACTTAGGCTTGCATTTTGGATTTCTAAGCTTTCCAAATATACTCAATTACAATCATGCATCTCTGGAGAAAACACAAAAAAAAAAAGATTAAAGTGTTTTAAGGATGGTAAGTCAGAGGTGCCAAAGACACAGTCAGACAAATATTTATATACATATTAGTACCTGTTGAAGGGATGTGATTAAAGAGGTTATTTGTGACTGTAGTTTTTCTTCAAATTGTGCTTGCATCCTTTCTTCTCGTAGTCTCATCTCCTCACGTAATTCTGTAGCAACCATTTCACATATTTTCTTTTCTTGCTCTTCAAGGTGTTGGGGAGTGATTTGGTTAGCAACTCTCTTAGTGGGAGGTCTAGCCCCGTATCCTTTACCGCAAAAATACCTCTTCCTTTGACCAAGAACCTGAGTCAACATTTCGTCATTGGTCATACCAGGAGTGTCTTCCTGAGATTGCTTGGTTATAATCTCTTTCAGTTGGGCCTATGCTTAAAAAAAAGCGGAGTTAGAATAAGAACAAGAAATATAAATTACATCAGGTAAAACTTAATAAAATTTAAGTATACATGAACTGTCTAGGACTTTGCATCGGACCATATAATTTCCCCTTTTTTCGACTTACGAGTATGCTGTATCTCCCATATCTGGTCAATTGGAGCCTTTTCTCCAGTTTCAGGATTTCTCTACAATAAAACATAATTGTCATATAATGATAAATAAAAAATGCATATAAATTTATATATAAGAATAAGTTATTCTAAAGTCCGACCGTTAATTCCTCAACTTCTACAAACGATCGAGAACCACACGTATGTTTTGTTAACTTTTTAGCCTTGTTCTGTGCATTTGTTGAACTTTTTCCATGCATATAACTTCATGAGTTTGACAAACAATTTCATTGCAAATTTCATAATAGATCACTATTTAAATATGGTATTACATAATACCTTAAATTCATCGGAGCCAAAAAAACTAACCAAGTGCCTCCATTCATCATCGTCGACCGTGGGAGGTGGATGTGCTAGTCTCTCCTCATTAGTGCTGTACTAGGAGTAGAATTTGTGCAAGCGACTCCTCCAATTTTTGTACAATCTTTGTGCGGTGGCATTGATGAACGCATCAAATCGCCATTCTATACTTGCACCAACCTCAAATTTTTCCTACGACAATAAGCTCAAATTTGTTAAATTTAAGAACTGAATATAAGTTTGACAAACAATTATGCTAATTATTACCTTTACTTGCAACAAGATCTGTTCCCCACACTGTTCCCAAATTTTGGTCCATTCCCACTCTTTCAAAGGGCAAGTGGATCGTGTTATGTGTCCGATGTAATTGACAAGTTCTCTTGATCCATCTCCCACGGATCGAAGGATATCGTCAGGGATCACAATTTGGATTTTCTGTCCATTTTTTGTCTTCGAGTCTACACTGATACATTTGTATGATCCCCTGACATTTCGGCTTATGCTGTAAGAAGTTGTGAACCACAATGAACTAGGGTATTAAGGAAAAAATAAGAAATCTTAACTGATTTTGTAAACTATTTTATTTACATACCCGAACTGCTAATTGGACGCCGAGAGGTTGGTGGGGTGAGTTGTGCCTCAGTCTCTCCCAGACCGGATTGTATACACGGTAGTGGGGTTCCTTCATTAGGCACAATAAATTAGGGTATTAGGCACAAAATAAGAAATCTTAACTGATTTTGTAAACTATTTTATTTACATACTCTAACTACTAATTGGACGCTAAGAGGTTGGTGGGGTGAGTTGTGCCTCAGTCTCTCCCCGACGGGGCTGTATACACGGCAGTGGGGTTCCTTCATTAGAACCACCATGTATGACACTTCTGTATCCGCGACCACTGTGTCCACCTCTTCCTCTTCCTGCCATCTTTGAAAATCAACCTACTAGAAATAGACAGATAATGTCAGTGATCAACACTTCAGAAAAAAAATAAAAAAATCCAATATAAAACAAAATATAGGATGACAAAGTATATACCTATTACATTCTATAGCATTTCATATCAAGTAAATTTACCAATAATATGTATATTATAGATATAATGTTTTACACTAAATTAAACTAGTATTTTTAACAAGAATATTGTACATTATATATACCCATTACATTCCACAGCATTTCATATAGAGTCTTCAGATAAAAAGTCTTCTTCATCATCACTTTCTTCATCTATGGTCTCTCCTTCTTCATTGTCATTGATGAAGTCAACCTCCCTAACACTTCCTCCCTCAATCTGGTGATTAACACTTTGAGGTTGAATATCGTCCCTCAATAATACCACTGCAATGTCATTCTGATTGTCATTGTAAATGAACTCATTATGTTCAACCTCATCCTGTTGGTAAGCATCTTCTGCAAACAATGATTCTCCTACATCATCTTCAGAAGGCATGTTGAAAAGGTCACGGGGGTTTTTTTTCACAACAACAAGCCAATCTCACTCAACAATATCATTCAAATAGAAAACTTGTTCTGCTTGAGATGCCATAACAAATGGCTCGTTTGTATTCAATGAAAAATGAGAATTCACGCTTGTATATCCATATCTGTCAACTTTATATCCTCTTCCTAAATGAGCAACATCCCACCAATGACATTTAAAGAGATGTACTTTCCTATCCCCCACATAAGAAAGCTCATAAATATCCTCGAGGATTCCATAATATTCCTTCTCAGGATTAGAATCGTCCCCCCTCACAAGAACTCCACTATTTTGGGTTTTTCTTTGAGATTCACGATCTCTTGTATGAAACCTAAATCCATTGACCAAAATTGTGGTATAGCTATATATTACTCTTTGAGGACCAATGGCTAAGCTAAGTAGCTCATCATCTCCTCGCCAATGTGAACCAAGCTTCGTAACCTATTAAAAAGTAACATCGAAAGGTTATGACATAACATATAATATAATGCATTAGTTAACCTACTTAAAAAATACTTACTAGACGATTAAACCATTGAGAAAATTCTTTAATGTGCCTTGAATCAACATTTGATGCCTGTGTTTGGAGCTTCCTTTTGTGCTCCCTACAAATTGTGTCATTCCATGTATTAGAGTTTGGTTTACCAATAATTTAATTGTGAGTAAGCTATAGTGTACATACTCTATGAATGGCCAAACTTTTTCACTATTTTGTAGCATGTATAGAGAAGCTTGATCAAATTCTTTGTTAGAGAGGAAAATCGATTTGCCAGCACCTCTTAACTGTCCACTTTGACCAAATATCGACCTTTGAGAAGTTGTCATATTTTCATCATCATTTCTTGGAGCTCTATTGAATTTTGTTGGAATATTGCTCAAATATCTTGAGCAGAATATTAGGCTTTCATAAGCTAAATAGCCTTCGGCAATTGAGCCTTCTGGACGAGCTTTATTGTTAACATATGACTTCAGTGTGCGTAGATGCCTATAAATACAAATGACAAATTAATTGGGTTTTTAATACTAAATGCAACACAATGAAATTGTATAGGTTTGATGATGTTACCTCTCAATTGGATACATCCATCGGTATTGGACAGGCCCTACAATATTTACCTCTCTAGCTAAGTGGATTGGTAGGTGGACCATGACATCAAAGAATGCCGGAGGAAACACAGTTTCCAATTTACATAAGGTAAGGGCAATTTATTTTTCAATTGAATCTAGGTCTTCCATGGTTAAGAATTTTGAGCAATCTTAAAAAATTGAGCCAACTCCACTATAGGATCACTGACCTCCTTAGGCAACAACCCACAAATTGCAATTGGAAATAGCTCTTACAATAAAATGTGATGGTCATGACACTTTAGTCCATATATATTTCTTTTTGCCACATTGACACACCTTGAAATATTGGAAGAGAATGCATCGGGAACCTTTAACTCAGCCAAAAATTTGCAAACCTTCAACTTCTCTTGAGATGATAGCACGTAGCATGCTGTTGGTAACAAAATATTATTCTCGTTCTCAATAGGGTGCAAACCTGACCTAATTTTCATATCCACCAAATCATAGCGGCTCTTCACTGTGTCCTTCGTCTTTCCAACCATATCCATCACTGTAGACACAATGTTGTCTGACACGTTTCTCTCAATATGCATAACATCAAGATTATGTCGTAGTAAAAGTGTTTTTCAATAAGGTAATTGGAAGAAGATGCTCTTTTTTTTTTCAATTATATGCAAGACTTGATTGGTTGCGCATTCATTTCTGACCCTTTCCAAACATCACATTGGGCGAGCATTCTAGTTGTTCAAGTGCTTCGTCACCAGTTAAATATGTAGGTGTAGTATCATTTTCTATTTTACCATCAAATGCCTTCTTATTTCGACGCCAAATTTGATTAGTTGGTAAGAAGCGACGATGACCCATGTAACATAGTTTGTTTCTTAATGATGTAGAGTGGGTATCTTTATGGCAACAAGGACATGCCAATTTTCCTTTTGTGGACTAACTTGAAAGATTGCCATATGCAGGAAAATCATTTATTGTCCACATGATCGCAGCTCGCATATTAAAATTTGCCCCTTCCTCCCATAATTCTTTAAGTTCATCAATCATTGGTTCTAAATATATATCTATATCATCTCCTGGAGACTTTGGGCCAGGGATAAGAAGTGTCATCATGAAGTACAGTTGTTTCATACATTTCCAAGAGGGCAAGTTATATGATACTAGAACAACTGGCTAGATTCTATGGTTAACACTTATGTTTCCATATGGATGGAACCCATCACTTGCTAATCCCATCCTAACATTTCTAGGATCCGCTATGAAATTAGGATGTTGCTCATTGAAAGACTTCCAAGCAATGGAGTCAGATGGGTGCCTTAACACACCATCATCAACACGTTCTTCTTTGTGTCACCTCATATCTTTAGCAGTGTTCCTTGCCATATATAATCTTTGCAACCTTGGCTTAATTGGAAAATATCGCAACACTTTGTGAGCTTCTTTCTTGCCTTTTTGCACATTTGATTTCCATCTAGACAACTTGCACTTAGGGAATGATTGTACAGTAGCATGTTCTTTCCTATATAAAATGCAATCATTCTTACATGAATCTATTTTTGTGTAGTCTAACCCTAAGTCTTGAACAATTTTCTTGGCTTCGTAGTAGGAATTAGGTACTTGGGCACCCTCTGGCAAAACTTCTTTAAATAATTCTAACAACATATCGACATAATTATCGCTCTAATGATTAAGACACTTTAAATTAAATAGTCTAACGATGAACGACAACTTTGATACCTTATCACAATTTGGATATAAACTTGTTTTGGCATCTTTCAGTGAGTTGTAAAACTTTCTTGCATGAAAGTTTGGCTCTTCATTGTTTTCTACATGAGGGTTCATCTCTTCTGTGTTCACAACTCCATATGCATCTTGTATCATTCCAATTATGTCATCCTCTTCATTCCCTTCATCAAGGGGATATGAAGTTGTCCCTACAACTTCTCCATGACGATCCCAAACTTCATAAGATTGTTAGAATCCATTCTTCAACATATCAAACCATAGTTCATGCCTAACCTTGAACACCACATTTCTACATTTTTTGCATGGGCATCTAATTCTACTCCCCACCCTTGGTTGACTGTATGCCCACTCAAGAAAATCGTCCACCCCTTTTATGTACCTTTGATAAGCTCTGTTCCCAACTTTCAACCAACTCTTGTCCATTATCTGTCATACAATTTTGTATGGAGTCAAAGTGAGCAATTAGAAAAGAAAAGAACAAGGTATTTAGACAAAACAAAGTATATGTGTAGTGATAATTGAATGAAATGGGGTCTTGTTGCCAAATGTACTACAAATGGGAACATGTTGCCAAAACTACTAGAAATAGAGAGATACGAAGAGGTAGTTGAGATCATGTTCATATAAAATAATATTTAGGAAGAAAACTTGTTATGTAAGAGAGCACACAAGAACTTTTAGAAAGAGAACTTATTGCGAAGGTCCCCAAGCACTTACTACAAACGATAGAGTCCAATGGTGGCTTTAGGGCTCTACATATGTACTTAATATATCAATAGTATTGCATACATAGATGATCCAACAAGTAAATGAATTGAAACTGTTGGTATAGAACTTTAGATAAGGTTCCAATAGCATAGTACAACTATCATATTAGAATGAGGGCCTATGGCCCTAAACTTATGAAGGATGATGAATTTTATGTTATGCTCTTCAATGGAAAACCATAACCTAGCCATCATCAAAGTCTTATTATGGCTTAAGTTCCCTTAATAAAATTAGACAGTTGCCTTATGATTTTGATAATATCATCTCATATATTGTGATTGATTGAAACTTAAACTCAAGAAGAAAAATATAAATTTACATTGAGAATTGAATGACTATCTTATTATGACATAAGTTCCAATGGAAAGCATAATATGAATCAAATATGAATAAAGTTATTTCGAGCCAAAATATTAAAGGAAAATATGTTAAGGCCCTTTATATATTGGAATTATTGCTCTTATTTTTTATATTTGATAGATTAATAGATTATTGTAAAATTTTATTATCTCTTTGCGCCTATTAATAGATTATCTCTCAATATTTTATTAATAATTAGCTATCCATAGGAATCCAAACATACTTTGATTCTTTCTCATTTCTTAATAATTAATCATTCAAAAGACCAAGAAAAAAGGTAATTCTTTTTTTTTTGGGTTGCAAAGTTATTTTCTACCAAAAATTAGATAAAAGTTTAGTGTGCAAGAGGCAAAATTCTACTGAAACATGGGTTAAGGAAATACATTTTTATTATCTTTTCTTATATTGCCCCTGTAACTCCTCTTTGAATTTACGTTAGTCACAACCATCCACTATCACTATCTCCCCTCAGTTGCATTTGTGCTTACCTTTGCACTTTTTCATCCTTTCCTTTTCATCAAAACTCTCTTCCTCTCTGGAGGAATTTTATTATACTATTATCTTATATTCTATAGATTGTAGTATGGGTCAATTTTTAAATAAGTTTCCATACTTTAAAATTTTAAAATTTATGAACTCTTGTAATTTTAATTTTTTTAGTTAGTTCTTTATCATTACTTTAAATGTTAATTGATAAGCAAGTCACACTCTATCTTTTTCAGTCTTTGTCACTCCTTGTTCACTATTCACCACTCACAAACTATTAGTCGTTCTTTTTAAGCTGTTAATATTACTGGAAAATGCTACATCAAAAATTCTCCAAGCATGGTGGCTTTTCTTAAATTTTGGAATTTTGCTGCTTTAGATATCTGATTAAGATGGACTTTTCTACTAAGCACCAACGTCAACTAGAGATGAGAATGGGAGAAAAATAAGGCAAAATTGAAAAATGTTTCTATTTGCTCTCAGTTGAGGTCCTGGGTATTTGTTTTTTGGCCATAGGTCCTAGGTATGATACTTCTCCATGGAGTCAATTATTGTTTTGTGGTACTGGCATCTCTATAGAAGTTGTTAATTTTATCCTGATTAAAGGAACATTGAAGTTCATTGTACATAATTCTTATCAGAATAAAAGGGAAAGGGGAGGAGAAAAAAGGGAATTGCAAACCAAAAGTGAAACTGCATGCATGTAAATAAGATGGGTTTTATTCCTTATGTTGCAGATTCTGTTTTGCTTTCTATTTTTAGTTACATGACATTTGAAGCTGATGGTGTTGTTCCTTATAAAGAAAAAAGCAAGACTATCTAGGCATAACCATGTGAACCTAGAGGCTTAAGCATTCATTTTGGGGGGCCACAATTAAGATATCTTTGACATTATGCAACTCTGTAATATTGACATCTATCTTATCATGCAGTTACAGTGTCATCGGGCTCACTGTATTTTTCAACTTCTTTTAACCATTTCACTGGAATTTTCCACACTAGCAGGGATGTAGCTGTTATCTCAAAGCATTATTTTTTGAAGACAAATTAATTCATTCCTAAGTTCTTCTTTTGTAATGAAGCAATATTTGCTTTTCTCTGCAGAATACTATATGTGGGCAAGATAATTGGGCTCTGCAACTTCTAGTAATCATGTCATGCTATTGAAAAAATGTATTATCTTATTATGGTGTGATACTGCCAGTATCTCCAATATTGCGACTTTTTTGGACTTTGGTCCTCTTGGTGGAATTAAGATCCACAAGAGAGAAAAGGACAAAACGATGTTAACTTTTTCAACTGGAAGGTAGCTTGTCACTTTATATGATCCAAATTAAGGTGGAACATATATCTCTCAACATTTATGTGTCTTTTTCATATATTTTTATTTTTATTTTTTTAAAAGACACTAATATTTTAAAGATAGAAACATATCATGTTCGACACCTATATCAAACCAATTACAGTACCAAAATAAAACCCTCAAAAGTATAAACCCCAACCACAATAGATAAACCCCTAAACTAAATCAGTAGCAAATGCCCAATATAGAGAAGAATGAAAGGAAATACTGACCTCAGATGCGTTGCTACAGCCACCCACGAAGTGGTTCACGATGTAGGGGTTCTTGGTATTTTTCGGTGGGATTCTCTGTGCAGACGTGTCTATGCAACCCACTATTACAAAAGCTGAAATTGGTGCATAAACTACAATACATAAACAAAATAGCTCAAATCCAAACCGAACCCCCTGCAAGTATAAACTCCAACCAAAACCCTTAACTGAATCAGTAGAAAATGAACAATATACCTCAGATGTGACTATTCCACCAAAAAGTTCTCTTCTACTTCAAGATGATCAATATGCAGAATCAGAGCAAGCAATTGCTGAGATCAGCATTTGCACACTTTCAAATTGTATGAAGAAAGTTCAATAACATATATACTATGAGTCCCAAGAACAAATGCAGATACATATATCCAAATTTCTTCACTATTTAACAAAAGTTTTTTCACCTTCTAATGTAACAGAATTGCTTGTGGAGTACACAACTATGTTAGCAGGTCAGAATGCTTCAAGTGCAAAACACCAAGAGATTTTGGTGAGAAAAGTTTAGTCTTCAGGATGTTTTCTCTGTTTAGCTATAAAAAGGTTTGACAATGTTCTTAGCAAATGATATTCAACCTTAGTTCAATGATACATTGATTACTTTTATTTTCAGGTGGGGAAAACGGAGAAGAAATTTTAGATGACCCTAGATATCATTGATTTCCATTCACAGAGTTCCTCAACAACCAACACCATATCTTGTTTTCCCCATCTTATGCTCTAAAAACTAATCATTAATGAAGATATTGTCACCAAGCTTCATCTTCTTCACTAAAATCTTATGCAGAGAGGAGAAGCTTAACAGGCTCAGAAGATACTTGGCAGATAGATCATTTGATCTATTTCAAGAAGCAGGGAAGAAGTGAGGCATAGCTCTGCTCTGCGAAAATGGTTATAATGTTGACTACCCAGCATTAGTGAAAATTGGATCCATTCTGTAATCAAAGACAAAAGGCAAAGAGTTTTTTTTTCGTCTGTTTATGGTAAACCTTAGCTGGGTCTTGGACATTTTGCATGGTCTAATGGCAGACACGGTAAAGATTTGGTCTTAGAAAGACTTGATCAAGGTTTTTGTAATTGTGAATGGTTTGATCTTTTTGAAGCTTCTCGGATAGAAGTTAAAGCCATCTATGCCTCAGATCATGCCCTTATTATCTTACATACTGACGATAATTCTAGGAAAGGTAGAAGTAACTTTAAGTTTGAGTAAATGTGGCTTATGCATCTCCAATGTATAATTGTAGTCAATGAAGCTTGGAATTTCTATGTGCCTGGTTCTTATACTTTCATTTTTGCTTAAAACGTTAAGCAGACTAAAAAATGTCTTGATAACTAGAATAGAAATACGTTTGGACATATTCAAAGGAAAATTCAAGAAACTGATTCCAATCTCCAAGAATCAAATTGAAATTGAAGATGTTGGTATTTGTTACTTCTCCCAACTCTATAAAACTGAAGCTTCCATGTCTAAGGAAGATATTGGTAAGTTTTTAGAGAGCTGGTATATTAGTAAGCTCAGTTCCAGGCACATTGAGTCTTTAATGGCCTTCTTTGAAATAGAAATGACTCTCTTTCACATTGGAGCCAACTAAGCCTCGAAGCCAGATGGCTTAAATGCTACATTCTTACATCATTTTTGGCTGATAGTTCAAAAGGACTTTGTTGAGGTGGTTTCTTATTTTTAAACTGATGTTTCTTACTTAAAGAGTTGAATCAAAGTCTTCTTAATCCCAAAATCTAATTGCTCATGGAGTTTAAGGAATTTAGACCAGTTAGCCTATGTAATGCATCTTATAAGGTCATTTCTAAGGTACTTACAAATAGGCTTATCCAAAATGCCTTTCTAAAGGGTTGACAGTGTTCTTAGCAAATGATATTCAACCTTAGTTCAATGATACATCATTGGAATAAAATCATTTCAGGTGGGGAAAATGGAGAAGAAATTTTAGAAGGCCCCAGATATCACTGATTTTCATTCACAGAGTTCCTCAACAACCAACACCATATCTTGTTTTCCCCATCTTATGCTCTAAAAAATAATCATTAATGAAGACCCTCTGTTAAAATTATAGCTACTTTTCACACTAGGAAGCATTTAAGTTAATTATACAAAATCAAACAAGCCAACCTGTGGTGCTTCGATGGTACTTCGATGGTGAATCAAACAAGCCAACCTGACTAAAGCAGACACGTGCAATGGAGGATTAACGAAGATGAGCCCACTGCTTTCTCGTCCGAAGGTGCTTCGATGGTGAACCTCAGTTGGCAGCTATGAACTCGGCCAATCCACGTCTCTCGTTCCAGGGGCTTCACTGTAAGCCACCACTGTTGACTTCCGCTGTGGTGACTTCGGTGATGGCAATTGAAAAAGGGAAAATAGGTGGTGATTTTGGGGGAAGGTTTCTCGTTCACCAGGTAATGATTTCTGGTGAGGAAAATTTGAAGGGTTTCGTTCGCGGGATAAGAAATTTGGGGGTCTTAAGCTCGAGTTTCAGATGCGTGTGCGTGAGTTATCAGATGCCTCTAGATTCCTCTCTGCTGTGCTTCAACATTCAGATCGCGGGTTCAACATTCAGATGCCTATGCGTGGGTTCAAATGTGTGGGTTAAGTATATTTTTCATTTCCTCTAACATCTGCTCTTTTTATTATTTTCTTTTATCATTTGTTTTATAAATTTTTTTATTTTCCCTTAAAGTAAATGGATATCTTTTGATTTTTCAAATATATATCTATATATATTTGTTATTTTAATTTTAAAAATTTACTATTTATTTAAAAATTAACTTATTTAAAAAATATTTTTATATTTATTTTATTAATAAATAGTTTACTTATTTTTTATTTTATAACTAAAAATTTATATATTAAAAATATAATTTAATTTTTTTTATTGAATAAATACATCCATCCTTGAAACCCCTTGCACCACTTGAGCTAGCTTCAGAAAACAAATATGGACCAATCAAAGATACCAAAATGCGAAGAGGAAGGGAAAAATAAATTTATCTACTTTCAGTGGCGACTTTAGTTGCCACTGAAAATCATTTTCAACCTTTCAGTGACGACTTCATATAGGTCGTCACTGAAAAGGCAACTTTTAGTGGCTACTCATGATAGTCGCCACTGAAAGTGATTTTCAGTGACGACTTTTTTGGTCGCCACAGAAAAGTTGTCACTGAATGTCCTGTTTCTTGTAGTGGATAACTTTCGGTTATTTTCGATCTCCTACAGGGACTAGAGGAGCATTCCTCAACAGTCTAAGATGAATGTCTTCGCAAACAACATTCAGATATGAAAACATATATCTTTTATAATTAATTATATTTATTTAAAATTTATGTGCAATTTATGTGTAACTAATTTTTTACTTTCGTTTGCAGACACATTTTAATGTGACGGGTCTACACAAGAAACTGATCATGCAGTTGCTAGGAGCGAAGTGAAGAGCCGCACGATACAATTTATTCCGGCTGGCGTATGATGGTATAAAGACCAGAGATCAGTTGCGGGGTGAAGTCCTAACAGGCATCCCACCTGATCAGTGAGCAACTTTCATAGACTATCGCCTTGATGCGAAGTCTAGGGTAAGTTGTGTATATTAATATATTTATAAAATTTAACTTTTAAATATTATAACTAATTAATTTCTCTATGTGATTAATTAGGATAATGACTGTGAAGAATAAATGGAACAGAAGATGTCTGATAATGCCACACACCACTGGATCCAAGAGCATTGTGCGTAAAAAGACGGAGATGGTAAGTTGAAATCCATAAATATCTTTTTTTAAACGTTAAGAAGACTATAATTTATATAATCATAAATTGATTAATTATTTTAAATTTCAGGAGGCTGATCTTGGCGGTCCAGTGACTCGTGATGATGTATGGACGGAAGCTCATAAAAGAGCTGACAGATCATACATCAACGACAAAGCTCGAGCTGTTGCAGTAAGTAATAAAATTTTATCAACCATACGTGGGTAATTATTTATTTTTTAGATAATATTTAATATTATTAATTGTCTGTTATTGGATTTTAGGAAAAAATTGCTTCGATCCAACAGGAAGACAGCTCGTCCCAAGAGCTCTCGACGGCTGATTCACTTGCGAGAGCTCTTGGCACTAGGGAACACTCTGGTCGCATTCGAGGATTTGGGTTGGGTGTTTGCCCAACCCAAGTCTTCAGTCGTGGGTCGCTTGGGTCGGGCTCATAGTCTGGGCCGTCATACCACGACTTATAGAATGAGGTGGAGCACCTGAAAGCAGCTATACATGAGCGGGACGTCGAGCAGCAGCGACGAGACGCTAAGCTCACAGCATGGCAGGGACAAGTGGAGGCTACTATAGCGTTCTTGCTACAAAAATGTCAAGGTCAGCTGCCACCTGAAATAGCAGGATTTCATAGTCCCAGACTCAGGGTAATCTTTCAATACATAAAAATTGTTGGTATAATTTTGTTTACTTTGAAAACGCTAAAAATTCTAACAAAAAAATTTTATTTTTCAGGACCTTAGTGACCGTGGTAGTGGGCATCAGCGTAATCAGCATCCGCAGGGTCCGAGAACATGATTTAGTTATTATATTTTGTATATGTAATTTTATTATGCTCGTGACTATTAATTTGTGTGTACATATTTTTTATTTATATATAGATTCATTATAATTCAATAATTTACGTATATCTAGTATGTAGTTAAATATTAATAAATTTTAAAATAATTTTTTAAATTATTAGGTAATTTGCACGCTTAATTATTATATAATAGATAAAAATGAATCTAAATTAATTTATTGAATTTTAAAAATATAAATTAATTTTTATTATGCATAATAGTTTAATAATAAAAAAATTTAATCAAAATTAGTATTTTTGAATAACAAAAAATATTACATTTTAAATTAAAAAAAATTTCGTTTTAAAAAAATAAATTAATTTTTACATCAAAATTGATAAATATTAAAAAAAAATTTTAAAAAATTATAAGTTTAACGACGATTTTTAAACCGTCGTTACACTTAATGGTAGTTTAAAAACCGTTGTTATACCAGGTTTTACGACGTTTTATAACCGTCGTAAAACTAGTTATAATGACGGTTGTTCCTACAGTTGACTAAAATCGTCGCGAAGCTCATAGATTTACGACGGTTTCATGACCGTCGTTAAATGACTTAACGACGGTCAAAACCGTCGTTATGACCACTTAAAAACTGCCGTGAATTTTTGTTTTTTTTTGTAGTAGTTCTTGTTAGACACAAGTTTGATTAAAGTGTTCTAGCAAATGGCACTCTAATATCAAAATAAATATTAGTAAAAGAGCAATGAAATATAGGCTAAAAGATTTATACTCTAGAGTGAAGAAGGCTACATATAAAAAAAAGTCAGGAACATTCTAGTAATAGTCCTCAATTAAGTATAATGCTCCATACAAAGGACATCTGTCACGTCCGTACTTTACGAACGCGAATACCATTACTATCCGAAAAACTTTTCATTACACATGTGCAAATGATCTCACGATAACACATATTCAAGTATTATTCAACGTTCACAAGTTTACAAAAACCAATAATTATACATGCCAAATCTATATACATCAAGTTTACAGCGGAAACAAGGATCCTGCCTGTGACTTTCAGAGCAACACTAGAGTACAAATATATTACAATATAATACACTGAGAGCCTAGAAACAAGTTAGGCTCACCACTGAGGCACGACACCTAGTCGGTCAAGTAGCTGCGGGACCAAATTCTGGGTCTTTATCTGAAAAATATGTCAACCACGTGTAGTGAGTTTTACAACTCAGTGAGCAGATAACACCTCCTATGACTTCTCAGGTCAACATAAGGATGTACTCATATAGTAAAAACTTATCATATCAAAATATACCATTCAGCATTACATCCTTATGGAACCCGCATTTTCAAAATATTCTCAATTCAAATCACATTTAAATAGCTGTAACCACATATGATACAAGTACATATTTATCAATTTTGATATGCATTTAAAAAATCAAATCTTTTCAATAGATAAACATGGAATGTGAGTACATCACCCTTCTGCCTCCTCACGAATTCCATAAGCACAACCACAGTAAGTAATCAGAGAATGTGAGTACATCACCCAACTGCCTCCTCACAATACCACTGATTACAACTTCAATAGATCAATAGGGACTGTGAGTACATCACCCAACTGCCTCTTCACAATACCACTGTCATCATCACAATAAGTAATCAGGAATTGTGAGTACATCACCCAACTGCCTCCTCACAATACCACTGACTACAACTTCCATCAACAGGGAATGTGAGTACATCACCCAACTGCCTCCTCACATTCCCACTTCCATCAACTTCACATTCATCAATATATATATATACATGAAATGGCATGAAAAATTATCAAGCAACTCGCCATGAGTTTTACGCTTGTCATGGTTATCAAGCAACTCGCCATGAGTTTTACGCTTGCCATAGTTATCAAGCAACTCGCCATGAGCTTTACGCTTGCCATTCAATTTCTTTTATAAAATAACATGCATAACATAGTTTCTTTGCCATGTCATGTGAAATACGTGTAAAAATCACATACTCAATGTGTTTCAAAACTTATTGCAAAATCAAACTCTTCTTGAACTACATTTCATATTTCAATTAATTCAGACATTTTCAAACCATTTCAAGAACATATGGAAGCATAAATAACATGTAATCATACTCATTTATCAATGTAAAGTTCAAGAAGAGTAAAAATAAGCCATAGAAAGAATCATCTACTCACCACTTTGAAGCACAAAGTTGAACACCCTTAAAATCCTATTTTCTTATCCGAATTCAGTGAAATAAACCCCAAAATCGAGTCCGGAACATCCGAAAACCTTGAAAACGACTTCGGATTTGTGAAATTTGACCTCCAGGAGCTCGGTCAACGCAGGTCAACGCGAGGAGGTCCGGCTGCCACGCGCTACACGCGCCGCCCGAGGAGCTGCGCGTGGGCGTCACTCTCCGAGGGAGAAGCGGCGCGTGCGGTGGTGGATCGGCCTGACATTTGAGATCCAAAGGTTTCGGTGCCTTCTGGATCGATCTACGGTGTTAGTTTTTGCGTTTGAGGACTAAAAGTAGGAGTTTCGGGGGTACCTTTTTGGCCGTTTTTCCCTTCAATTTTCTGACCAATTTCCGGCCAATTCTCCAGAAACCAATCAGATGGATTCGAAAAACTCTTCGTCCTGAGTCCGTTGGTGGTGGTGGTGTCGAAATCCGAGGTCCGTAGGCGAAGAAATCTTAGAGAGAAGTTAGAGGGTTTTCGGGGAGAATTTTCTGAAGAGAGATGGAAAAAAACTGCAAATGACCGCTTCCGGAGTGGTTGAGGCCCTTAAAATATCTCGGGGGACCTTTCTGCAAAATTTCACTTTTAGCGGGAGGTCCTTGCAAATTTTCCTTATTTACATTTTAACCCCGAAACTTTTAAAAAATTACATTTTTGCCCCAAAACGTAAATTTCTAACATTACTTTTATAATTCTTTAATCCATGTAAATAATAACTTATTTTCACCGGGTCTTAACTCCATTTTCGAAATCCTCTCTTTAATTCCACATTTTCCTTAATTAAAATCTCCATTTTCCAAAATTATCTCTTTTATTCTAAATGTCTTTAGTTGAACTTTCTCGTTAAATTTACGGTTATTACATTCTTCCCCCCTTAAAGAAACTCGGTCCCCGAATTTCATCACCATAGTAGCAGATAAATACTAACCTCATTGTTCAAACATATGCGGATATTTGGCACGGATGTCATCTTCTCTTTCCCACGTAGCTTCCTCATATGAGTGATTTTGCCATATCACCTTAACCATAGAAATATCTCGTGACCGCAACTTCTTCACTTGTCGATCAGCTATAGATATCGGCTTTTCCTCATAAGTTAGATCCTTATCCAATTGAATTTCCTGGGGTTGAATGACATGAGTAGGATCCGGTAAATATTTCCGTAACATAGACACATGAAATACTGGATGAACATTCAGTTCTGGTGGCAGAGCTATGCGATATGCCACTGCACCTATTCTGTCCAATATTTCAAAAGGGCCTATATACTGAGGGCTTAACTTCCCTTTCTTTCCAAATCTCATCACTCCTTTCATAGGTGAGACTTTCAGGAACACTTGTTCACCCACTGAAAATTCTAACTCCCTTTGTCTATTGTCAACATATGCCTTTTGTCTGCTCTGAGTTGCCTGCAGCCTTTCTCTAATCTGCTTTACCTTGTTCAAAGCTTCTTGTACAAGATCTGGCCCTATAAGTTTAGCCTCGCCTACTTCGAACCATCCAATGGGAAATCGGCACCGTCTACCGTACAAAGCTTCAAATGGGGCCATCTGTATACTAGTCTGGTAACTATTATTATATGCAAATTCAGTCAAAGGCAAATACATATCCCAACTTCCACCAAAATCAAAAATGCAGGCTCGGAGCATGTCTTCTAAAATCTGAATCGTACGCTCAGATTGACCATCAGTTTGGGGATGGAAAGCTGTGCTCAAGTCCAATCTCGTTCCTAATGCTTCTTGAAAAACTTTCCAAAATCGTGCCGTGAACTGCGGCCCTCGATCATATATAATCGATATAGGAACTCCATGTAGCCTAACTATTTCATTTAAATAGAGCCTTGCATACTGAGCTACATTGTAGGTTGTTTTCACAGGCAGAAAGTGTGCTGACTTCGTCATGCGGTCTATAATGACCCAGATAGAATCATTTCCCTTGGGAGTTCTTGGTAATCCAGTGATAAAATCCATAGTAATTCTCTCCCACTTCCATTCTGGTATATCTATTCGCTGATGTAACCCTGCAGGTCGTTGGTGTTCATCTTTTACCTGCTGGCATGTCAAACAATGGGAAACATATTCCGCAATATCCCTCTTCATACCATCCCACCAATACAATTCCTTTATGTCATGGTACATCTTTGTCATTCCCGGGTGTATGGTATATGTAGATCGATGTGCTTCCTCCAAAACTTGTTTCCTCAAATCATGAACATTTTGGACACATAATCGTCTACCGTATCTTAATACCCCTTCAGTATCCACTGAGAATTCAGAATCCTTACTCTCCTTCATTTCACTTTTAATCTCGAGCAAATTAGCATCCTTGTCTTGATCAGCTTTGATTTGCTCAACTAAGGAAGATTGGAGCTGCACATGAGCCAATAATATTCCCGGTTCTTTTATTTCAAACTTAATCCCCTTACTTTCTAACTTATGGATGTCTTCTAACAATGGTCGTCGCACCTCTGCTATATTAGCCAAAATTCCCATTGACTTTCTGCTTAGAGCATCAGCTACTACATTTGCTTTACCTGGATGATACAAAATGGTACAGTCATAGTCTTTCAATAGCTCCATCCATCTTCTTTGCCTCAAATTAAGATCCTTCTGTTGAAAAATATACTTGAGGCTCTTGTGATATGTATAAATCTCACAAGTTCTTCCATACAGGTAATGTCTCCAAATCTTTAGAGCAAATACTACAGCTGCCATCTCTAAATCATGGGTGGGATAATTCTGTTCATGCGTCTTCAACTGTCTAGATGCATAAGCAACTACTCTTCCATTTTGCATTAACACACAGCCTAAGCCCACTCTAGATGCATCACAATATACTACGTAATCTCCTGTATCCGTAGGAATGGAAAGGATTGGGGCTGTAGTTAAGCACTCCTTTAATTTCTGAAAACTCTTTTCACAAGCATCAGACCACTCAAATTTTATTCCTTTCCTAGTCAACCTGGTCAAAGGAGCAGCTATCTTTGAAAAATCTTTAACAAATCTACGATAATAGCCTGCTAACCCAAGAAAGCTACGAATCTCTGTAACTGTCGTGGGGCGTGGCCATTGCTGTACTGCTTCTATCTTTTTGGGATCAACATGAATACCATCTTTGGTAACCACATGCCCTAGGAATGTAACATTACTAAGCCAAAATTCACACTTTGAAAACTTAGCATACAATTGATGTTCTCTTAGGGTTTGCAAAGCTATCCTTAAATGTCGCTCATGCTCCTCTGAACTCTTTGAATACACCAGAATATCATCGATAAATACAATAATAAACTGGTCCAGGAAAGGTTTAAATACCCTATTCATTAAGTCCATAAATGCAGCTGGGGCATTCGTTAAACCAAATGGCATTACTAGAAACTCATAGTGCCCATACCGAGTCCTAAAGGCAATTTTTGAAATATCTTCCTTCTTTATTTTCAATTGATGATACCCGGATCTCAGATCAATTTTTGAAAAACATTGAGCACCTTGTAACTGGTCAAACAGATCATCTATTCTGGGTAGAGGATATTTATTTCGCATAGTCACTTTGTTCAACTGCCTATAGTCAATACATAGACGTAAAGATCCATCCTTTTTCTTCACAAAGAGAACATGAGCACCCCAGGGAGATGTACTGGGTCGAATAAAACCTTTATCTAATAAATCTTGTAATTGTTTCTTTAATTCCTTAAGTTCTGTAGGTGCCATCCGATAAGGAGGTATGGATATTGGTTGTATTTCAGGGAGAAGGTCAATACTAAACTCAATCTCTCGGTCTGGTGGTAATCCTGGCAACTCTTCAGGAAACACATCAGGAAATTATTTAACTACTGGAACTTGCTCTAAACTTGTATACTTTATATCAACATCCTTGACTATTGCTAGATATCCCTGACATCCTCTTCGTAACAGTTTATGAGCTGTTAAGGCTGAAATTAAATTACTAGACTTCTTACTACAATCTCCTTGTATCATAAAGGAGGATTCTCCAGGTACATTAAACTTAATCACCTTATGATGACAGTCGATAATGGCATGGCATGATGCCAACCAATCCATTCCTAAAATCACGTCAAAGTCTATCATATTTAGAACTATCAAATCTATAAGAGTCTCCCTGCCTTCTATCGAAATCTCACAGGATTTATACACATCATTTACTACTAGAAGTTCTCCTATTGGAGTAGCAACCATGAAAGAACAATGCAAACTAGCAGGATCTCTATCCAAGTTCTTAGCAAAGCATGGTGATATATAAGAATGAGTAGAACTAGGATTGAACAGAACATGTGCTTTATGGGAACATATTGATAATGTACCTGTCATAACTGCATTTGAGGCCTGAGCATCCTGTCGTGTCAAGGCAAAAACTCGAGCCGGTTCTCGCCCTCGATTTCCTGATCCTCTACCAAGACCACCACTACTTGCTTGGACTGAGGCTGCTCTACTAGGTCGTACTGGCACAAATGCAGGGGGTAAAGCTGGTTGCACTGATGCTTGACTAAAACTTCGCAGTTATGGACAATTCCTCATCAGATGACCCATTTGTCCACACTTAAAACATGCACCAGTTTCTCTGCGACACTGTCCAGTATGGGACCTACCACAATGTGGACATAGTGGCATTGATCTTGAATCTTGTTGACTCGGGGGTCTCATATCTCTTTGGAACATTCTCTGCTTATTAATGTTAACTGATGGCTGGTTAGAACTACCAGCTCCTGTTTGATTAAAACGTTGTGGATTTTGAAATCTTGACCCACTAACAGTAGGATTAGATCTAGTCTGGGCATTACTATCTCGATCTCTTTTCCTTCTCTTAAGACTTTCTATGTCAGCTTGCTCTCGTGTTTCCATCATTCTAGCACAGTTCACAGCTGCTGAATAAGTTGAGAAATGATCCATCTGAGGACCCACTGACTTAAACAATGGGCGTATCAATCCCAAAACAAACCTCTTAATTCTATCCTTTTCAGTTGGGACCAGGTATGGTGCATATCTGGACAACCGGGTAAAACGAATGTCATATTCAGAAACTGACATGTTTGGTGTTTGTTTCAATTCCTCAAACTCTCTGGCCCTCTTGTCTCTTTCACTTGCTGGTAGGAAGTGATTCATAAATGCTTCCTTAAATTCGTTCCACTCCATTGGTGGTAAAACAACTGCCCGTCCTTGTACAAATGTCTCAAACCAAACTTGGGCCACATCAGATAGTTGAAAAGACACCAACTCCACGGATCTTCTACTAGAGCATCCCAAGGCTCTAAAAATTCGTTCCACAGCATCAATAAAGATCTGTGGGTCTTCCTGAACATCTGACCCAGAAAAAGTCGGAGGTTTTAACTTAAGGAATTGCGGTAATGACACCTCAATCCCTCTCAGCTTATCCTCTTGGTCAGCTGTTCTTCCCAGTTCTTGCACTTCAGGAGCATGTTCTGCTGGCTGGCCTTCCCTTCTACCCTATTCCACTATAAATCCAGCCAATGTTTCTAAACTTCTATGGATACCAGCAATCATATCAGCGTTTGCGTTTCTATCAGGTGGCTCCTGAGGGGTTTCTACTCTTTCCTCAGGAACTCTATCAGGTACAGGAGTCTGTTCAACTTGTCTTGGGGTTCTCAGACCCCGTGCACGTCCTCTACCTCTACCTCTTCCTCTAGGTCAGCCTCTACTACGGCCTCTTTGTACTGGTATTGTAGATTGTGCAGACTCTTCTGTAGAGGGTGCACGATCTACAGCTTCTTCTCTAGTGACCGCTCTAGTTCTTGGCGGCATCATTAACTATATAGAATAAAACACCTCTTTAAGACACATGTATTCAAACTTTACTCAAGGAATTTAAAGACACTTGGAAAAACAGTGAATATCCTATAGATTCTTTCAGCAGCACCTGAAGTATAAATATGTCCGGCTCATATCGATACTAAAGGTTCTACAAAAGAATCCCTTGCTCTGATTGTCACAGGGAAACCTAATGCTCTGATACCAACTTGTCACGTCCGTACTTTACGAACGCGAATACCGTTACTATCTGAAAAATGTTTCATTACACATGTGCAAATGATCTCACGATAACACATATTCAAGTATTATTCAACGTTCACAAGTTTACAAAAACCAATAATTATACATGCCAAATCTATATACATCAAGTTTACAGCGGAAACAAGGATCCTGCCTGTGACTTTCAGAGCAACACTAGAGTACAAATATATTACAATATAATACACTGAGAGCCTAGAAACAAGTTAGGCTCACCACTGAGGCACGACACCTAGTCGGTCAAGTAGCTGCGGGACCAAATTCTGGGTCTTTATCTGAAAAATATGTCAACCACGTGTAGTGAGTTTTACAACTCAGTGAGCAGATAACACCTCCTATGACTTCTCAGGTCAACATAAGGATGTACTCATATAGTAAAAACTTATCATATCAAAATATACCATTCAGCATTACATCCTTATGGAACCCGCATTTTCAAAATATTCTCAATTCAAATCACATTTAAATAGCTGTAACCACATATGATACAAGTACATATTTATCAATTTTGATATGCATTTAAAAAATCAAATCTTTTCAATAGATAAACATGGAATGTGAGTACATCACCCTTCTGCCTCCTCACGAATTCCATAAGCACAATCACAGTAAGTAATCAGAGAATGTGAGTACATCACCCAACTGCCTCCTCACAATACCACTGATTACAATTTCAATAGATCAACAGGGATTGTGAGTACATCACCCAACTGCCTCCTCACAATACCACTGACTACAACTTCCATCAACAGGGAATGTGAGTACATCACCCAACTGCCTCCTCACATTCCCACTTCCATCAACTTCACATTCATCAATATATATATATATACATGAAATGGCATGAAAAATTATCAAGCAACTCGCCATGAGTTTTACGCTTGTCATGGTTATCAAGCAACTCGCCATGAGTTTTACGCTTGCCATAGTTATCAAGCAACTCGCCATGAGCTTTACGCTTTCCATTCAATTTCTTTTATAAAATAACATGCATAACATAGTTTCTTTGCCATGTCATGTGAAATATGTGTAAAAATCACATACTCAATGTGTTTCAAAACTTATTGCAAAATCAAACTCTTCTTGAACTACATTTCATATTTCAATTAATTCAGACATTTTCAAACCATTTCAAGAACATATGGAAGCATAAATAACATGTAATCATACTCATTTATCAATGTAAAGTTTAAGAAGAGTAAAAATAAGCCATAGAAAGAATCATCTACTCACCACTTTGAAGCACAAAGTTGAACACCCTTAAAATCCTATTTTCTTATCCGAATTCAGTGAAATAAACCCTAAAATCGAGTCCGGAATGTCCGAAAACCTTGAAAACGACTCCGAATTTGCGAAATTTGACCTCCAGGAGCTCGGTCAACGCAGGTCAACGTGAGGAGGTCCGGCTGCCACGCGCTACACGCGCCGCCCGAGGAGCTGCGCGTGGGCGTCACTCTCCGAGGGAGAAGCGGCGCGTGCGGTGGTGGATCGGCCTGACATTTGAGATCCAAAGGTTTCGGTGCCTTCTGGATCGATCTATGATGTTAGTTTTTGCGTTTGAGGACTAAAAGTAGGAGTTTCGGGGGTACCTTTTTGGCCGTTTTTCCCTTCAATTTTCCGACCAATTTCCGGCCAATTCTCCAGAAACCAATCGGATGGATTCGAAAAACTCTTCGTCCTGAGTCCGTTGGTGGTGGTGGTGTCGAAATCTGAGGTCCGTAGGCGAAGAAATTTTAGAGAGAAGTTAGAGGGTTTTCGGGGAGAATTTTCTGAAGAGAGATGGAAAAAACTGCAAATGACCGCTTCCGGAGTGGTTGAGGCCCTTAAAATATCTCGGGGGATCTTTCTGCAAAATTTCACTTTTAGCGGGAGGTCTTTGCAAATTTTTCTTATTTATATTTTAACCCCGAAACTTTTAAGAAATTACATTTTTGCCCCAAAACGTAAATTTCTAACATTACTTTTATAATTCTTTAATCCATGTAAATAATAACTTATTTTCACCGGGTCCTAACTCCATTTTCGAAATCCTCTCTTTAATTCCACATTTTCCTTAATTAAAATCTCCATTTTCCAAAATTATCTCTTTTATTCTAAATGTCTTTAGTTGAACTTTCTCATTAAATTTACGGTTATTACAACATCGTGCTTTACTATTAGCGCGAGTGTAATATTTTACGTGTCTTCATTGTAAGTGTGATTTTCTTATGTCACTCGACGATAGGCTTAGCTAGGATATTGGGCTTCTGCTCATGACATTTGAACATCCTAATAAGTGATGTCAATTCAGCCCAATAAAATTGAGTTAAACCTAGATACTATATTATCAAAACAAAAAATAGAAGAATGAAAGTGCAAAAGTATAAACTAAAGGATAGAAGAGCCTCTCAATGATGTCTCAAGACTATTAGTCGATTAGTCAAATATTTCATCTATTTTTTAATTAAATTTATAGCACTTTTTTTAAATAAAAAAATTACACTTTCTCATACTGACCTTTGCATTCAAATGTAATTTTTTTTCTCTAATTTATTAAATTCTATAATTGACTTCTTAATTTATTTGTCTCATTACATTTAGCTCCCTATCATCCAAATTAGACATGAACTTTAATAGTTATGTGAAATTACAAAAATATCCTTTCATTTGCTTGACATTATTTTGTCCTATTCTTTATGAGAAGAGTGTTTTGATAATTTTATGTAGTTACCATTGTAGTTAACATTTGATTTAGATGATACAAAAATTAATAGATTGACGGAAAAATTTCCATTAGAGATAAAAATCAGATGTGAAAAATGTAATTTTCTCTAATATTTTTTAATTAGAGAAAAATCATATTTTTATCACTTACAAATTGGTAAACTTTCAATTTAGTACTTCGTAAATTAATTTTTTCAATTTAATCCTTCATAGATAGAAATACTTACACTGTTATGCATCAGTTAAGTTATCAACTGAAATTTGATGCTAAATGTAATTTACTGTCGAAAATATAATTTTTGCTATATTTATCTGATTTGACAAATGAATTGGTATTTACTTAAAATTGACTTACTATTCATAGACAAAATTTCTAAATATGGTTAACTTGATTGAAAAATTAAAAATATTTTCTATAAATGCCACAAAAATGTGAAGTTAGTGAAGTTTGCAATTTGTGTGACTCAAGTTTCTAAAACTTTATTTTCAATTAGCATTGAACAATAATGACATTATTGGACAGAAAAATACTTGATAAATTAGTCCTTATTTGATCCCTATGACTCGGAGCAAAACCATCGATCATACTGGAGTTGAATATTAACAATATAACAATGAAAACATGTACTAGAACGAATTGAACAGTCTACTTTATTTAATTTCTATCCCATCCTATAGGAACCTCAGTAACAACTCCATCAGTATTGACCCAAACCCATACCCTATGGCATCGGAAGTCAGCGATGACCCCTGATCCTTTCGGCACGATTTTGGCATCCACCAAAGGATTCTCCCTCTCAATGGTTGCCTCTGACTTTGCCCCTTGCTCTCCAACAAGCTCAGGCCATGAGCTCTTACCTGTACACATCGACAAAAGAAAATGAACCCTCAGAAAATAAACATAATAGATATTAAAGATTATAATAAAATTATTTGAGTATTCATTTGAAAATTAAAATTTTTAAATTGAAGTAGTTCCTGGCATATTAGGTCCTTTATGACCAAGTGATCATTAGAAGTTTAAAACTTGCCACCCATATTTCTTAATTAAATATTTATTTTCAGCATAAGATATGATGAGGCTGAAAATCTCAAGCTTTTTGAATTTGATGGTTGAAATGATACTCGAAGAGCATAGCAAATAACAATCATATGGACATTCTCTTTACCTTGGCAATCAGACGTCTTCGGAGTTTCCTTCACTATCTGTATATAGCTTTGTCTTCCGTTTGTGATAAAGATGTGCTGGTATATGTAGGTTTATTTATAGTAACATTTAGGTTGTTGATGAGTAAATTAAGTATTTTTAGCTTAAAATTTTGCTGGTCTTTGAGTAAATTAATTTAGAATTATGTTTGATTGCATATTTATTTTTGTAGGTGAAAAGAAATTAAAAATTGAGAAAATTTAGAGAAAATAAATAAAAAAGAATAACAATTACGAAGAAACTGAATATAACACCTAGAGTTATACTTAGAATTCAAAAGCTCTTGCGTCGTGATGGAGAAATCATGGTGTCGTAAGCCAAAACGATAATAGTAGAGTATCATGACTTGAGACTTCTCAGAGTTGTGATAATGGCTTCTTAGCATCGGCAAGGCAATAATGTTGTTTAAAAAAAAATTAAAGTTTGAATTTGATTGGAAGACCTAATGCAACTTTTAAATGACTCTTGGGCTATGAATTGAAGGAGAAGAGGAGTTTAGACTCTCTTGGTGGCAGCTTTAGTTCCTGATGTAAGTTTTCTTCTTCTTTCTTTATTTTTATGTTTTTTTGATTTATTTTTTGAGTCTACAATATAGTCTAATTATAAACTTTTGAATTGTCTATTTAATTTAATTAATAAGTTATTTTTCTTAGATTGAGTTTTTTACACCGTTCTTAATATTTCTAATTGTTTGATCACTAATTAAATTATTTATTAATTATAATGAAACCGGAATGAGATTTATGTTTTTAGTTTATTGTGTAGTTAACCATAAATTGCACGTCAGACATTAACATATTTGCATGGTTTGCGCAATCTTTAGTTGAGAGCTACAAAATCTAATGAATTTTTGGTTGTTTAAATTCACATAGGGACATATTGTGTTAACTTTTAAATGTATTTTTGTTAGACCTTGGGAGAAGCTAGTAGATAATTTAAGGTAGTTTGACTAGCACTTAAAATTATAATTTTTAGATTAAACAGATAGATAAATATAAAATGAATTAATTATGGTGAAACTAAAATTGTTAGAATCCCAATATTTTGAGTTACTATTGCTTTCTTTAATTTCAATTTCTCCTTACTTTATTTTTTCTCATTCAATTTATTTTTACATTATTCAAATAAGATTAATATTAATAGTGTAGTAATTAATAATATTAATTCTCATTAAATCAGCACTCTATACTCACATATGGAGAAATTTTATTATTTGACAACTACACTTGTACTTAAACGAAATTAAATTCGTGCCTTATCAGTTGTGGTTGGTGAATGGGGATTTCTGACTTCTATAATAACTTGTCATGCTGGGAAGTTTTCTAGGGTAACCATGTATGTACGTAATGTACATTTAAACTAGTCAGCGATTATAGTTGACACACTATTATTTGTGTTCAAATTTCTGGATGGATGTATATTCTGACCCATGCTTCTGTATGCATCCTAATTAGAAGGTTTCTCCTCAACGCGTAGGTTATTTTAATTTTTGTTTTAAAAGATAGACAAAGCTGCTATTTTTCAATCTCTCATTTTGTACTTTAATACTTAGGTTTAATTATATTTTTAATCTCTCTATTTTAAAAATAATATGTCAATTTATTCTTCTTATAATTTTTAATATGAATTTTATTTATTTAATTTTAACAAATGAGTCAAAATAATCTCTCCTGTTAAGTTCACCGTTTATTTTGTCATTCATTTTTCATGCATATATTATATGTGTATCACTAAATAATATCTATCATGCCCAATCACCTAAAAGAAATAACAAAATTAGATTTAGATATGAACGCATAGCATACGTGTAATAGATTAATAACAAAATAGATAGTAAATTTAATGGAAGGACTATTTTAGCTCATTTGTTAAAACTAGAGGGATTAAATTTATATTATAAATTATAAAAAAAATAAACTGATACATTTTTTAAAAATAAAGAGGATAAAAAATGCAATTAAGCCTTATATTTAAAAATAAATCATATAGAGGATTCTTAAAAAATATTTAGCACAAGGAAAATTTCATTTTTGATCATGAGATATTAATAGTAATTTAAGTCAATTGATTTAATGATATTGAATTCATCTACAAAGCTAAAGATTCAAATTCTAATTCTAATAAAAAATAATGTTACGACCATAATTTTAGGGCACATGAAATCCATATACCATATACATATATTTTTCATAAATGTACATAATGTCATTCTTTATCATATAAACCAATATATACAAGTTCCCATACACATATACAATATACAGTTTGCGTCTATAAACACCAGAGTAACAGTAGAAGCAAAGATCCTGCCTGTGACGTTCAGAGCAACTCTAGAGTACAAATATTTTATAATTATAAAACATTGAGAGCCTAGAAACAATGTAGACTTACCACTGGAGTACGACCTCTAGTCGATCACGTGGCTGTTGGACCAAACTCTGTGTCTTTATCTGAAAAATAGATCCACATCGTGTAGTGAGTTTTACAACTCAGTGAGCAGATAACACCCCTTATAACCTCTTAGGTCAACATATAGATGTACTTTTCATTTCAAAATTTCTCATATTGAAAAGTTACATTCATGAGTACATTCATATGGGACTCGCATTTCAAAACATCTCACTTCAAATCACATACAAATATCTGTAACCACATATGATACAAATTGATCTTAAATCGAATTTGATATGCAATAAAAATCAATTCTTTTATATAATACTCAAGTATGTCATAACTTTCAATATACTCAATAGATAAAAATGGAATGTGAGTTTATCACCCTTCTGCCTCCTCACATTACCATAGTCACAATCACAATAGGTAATCAGGGAATGTGAGTTCATCACCCTACTGCCTCCTCACATTACCATTGACTACAACTACAACTTCAATAGATCAACAGAGAATGTGAGTTTATCACCCTTCTGCCTCCTCACATTACCACTATCATCATCACAATAGGTAATTAGGGAATGTGAGTTCATCACCCTACTGCCTCCTCACATTACCACTAATACCACCTTCACAATACCGTCTCACGCCATATAATCCCGTCATTTCTCATCAATACATATATATATTTATATGAATATATAAACATGTATAAAAGTGCATATCCATCATATGCAATGCATCATTATCAAACAATTCACCATACAATCATATTCGGCAACTTATCACTTTACATATCATTCAAAACAGAGCTTTCAGTCTCAGTACAAAATCTTTTATTATAAATTTTCCAATCAGAGAAATCATATAATCATGCCCATATCCGAGGCAAACATAACATTGTAAAATCAATGTCATATGCATATCATATTTTCTTTGCCATGTAATGCGAAATGCATTTAGAAATAACGTATTCAAAGCATTTCAAAATCTATTTCAAAAATCATACTCTTCTTGAACTAGATATCATTTCTCAATCATTTCAAATATTCCAAACCATTTCAGAAATATATGAACATATAAATAACATGTAATCATACTCATTATCCATGTAAAGTTCAAGAAGAGTAAAAAACAGGCTATAGGAAGAATCATTTACTCACAGTGTAAGGACTTCGAATTGGACAGCCCTAAAATGCATTTTTCTAGTCTGAATTTGACCAAATAAGTTTCAAAAACGTGTCCGGAGGGTCTAAAAACCTTAAATGAACTCGGTTACTGTTCACCGCCGAAAAATACTATTCACGCTGGAAATCACTATTCAACGCCACTATTAATCGCCGAAAAATACTATTCACCGTCACAAAATTTTTTACCAAATCAACAAAAAGAATTCATATCCTAATGTTTATCTAGTTTCTGAATCCATCTACGGAGTCAGATTTCTAATTAGAAGTCTCTAAGTAAAGTTTTTCAGAACTTACATTTTACCAAGATTTTCTATTTCAAATTTATGGCGATTCAACGGTTGATTTGAAAAACTGATCGGTCAAAACTAAAGTACTCTTCGTCGTGAATCCAATAACACTTTTAATTTTTATATCGGAAGCCCATAAGCACTCCAAATCGAAAGATAAAATTGGATACTACTATTCACTCACTATTCACTACTGTCCATTTCTTCAATTTTTTTTTTTCTTTCTCGATTCCTCTCCCAGCTTCCGTTTTAAGATTCTGCTTTTTTTTTTAATATAATAATAATAATTAAATAATTAATAATAAGATTTTCTTTTATAAAAATTCATATAAATTCCGTTTTTCAACATAAAATATCTCAAAAATTTCTAAAAATTTCTTTTCTCATAAACCTTTAGTTAAAGTCTTAAATCATAATTTTTCTTGATAAAAATCGTTATAAAATAAATTTCGAAATGAATATCTTTATTCATATTAAAAGAAAGAATATTTCTAAAAATACAATAAAAATTCTTTAGAAGTCGGTATAATTATTTTAAGCAACACAATACTTCCTTTACTTAAAAATCCACTTACTTTTAACAAATCATAATCATTTCTACATAAATAAAAATATATTTTCTTATAGCGCGCCAAAACATAAATTCTCATATTTCTTTTGTAATTCTTTAATCCATGTAATAAATAAACTTATTTTCACTAGTTCCTATCTCCATTTTCAAAATTCTCTCTTTTATTCTAAATTTCCTTTAATTGAAATTTTTGTTAAATTTTACGGTTATTACAAATAAGAACAAATGAACCAAAAAAGAAAAATCACGAGACATTCTTAAATAGATACTAATATAAATACAGCTGTGAATAAGTTTCCCACATAATTACAAGCACAATATATTGATACTCATTATTTGTATGCATCTCCAAACAAATAATAGTTGGACCAGTTATTAATAATCCTTTCACATAATGCTCAAATCATTATTGTTGATCGATTGGATTAAAAATTAAAAAGAAATTAAAAAACATTAATTAAATTTCCAATGGTACTTTATATGTATAAACAAAAGTGTCGTATCTTCAAAGAAATAAAGCTTTCATATATGAGTGCCTACAAGTACTGAATCAAATTAAAGTCAATCCAAAAACATATAAAAGTAAAATACTCCTAGGTGATATATAGGATTTTGAAGTGTGAAATGTTTGAAGTTTTAGTCCAACTTTCTTCTGATCAAACCAGGATGTTGTATTAATCAAATCCATGATCCTTCGATATGACCCTAATTAAGTCAAAGATAGCAGCTAGCCATGTATGTCATAGAGACTTTTTTATTTTAAATAATACATGATAAAATCATATATATATATATATATATATATATATATATATATATATATATATATATATGTGTGTGTGTGTGTGTGTGTGTGTGTGTGTGTGTGTGTGTGTGTGTGTGTGTGTGTGTGTGTGTGTGGTCTTTAATTGAGAGTTACAAAACCTAATGAATCTTTGATTGTTTTAATTCACATAGAGATATAGTGAATTAATTTTTAAAAATATTTCTGTTAAACTTAAAATATCTTGATTAACAATTAGAATTAGAATTTTTAAGTTAAAGAGATAAATAAATTCAAAATGGATTAATTATAGTGAAATCAGATTTTCTAAAGTTATAATTAATTGACTGATTTTGAGTCACTCTTACTTTAATTTCAATTTTTCTTTACTTTATTTTATTCGCATTCAATCTTTTTTTGCATCATTCACTTAAGATTAAGATTAATATTATAGTAATTAATAACATCAATTGTCCGATTCGACTGCCGTTTACTCAGAATCACGCGAATCCCACTTTGTTGCGTTCCTAAGGACTTCAACTTTCCAACGAGTCCACTTTTTTATTTTTTCGCGACCGTCATCCGAATCTACGAAAATGTCCCATAGGGTTTCTCGTCGGCCCAAATCGACCGCCGTGTACTTAGAATCACGCGAAAACAACGTCGTCGCGTTCCTAAGAAGTTCATCTTTCCAACGAATCCACTTTTTCGTTTATTTGCGACCATCATCCGGTTGCACTGCCCCTTAAGGTTTCTTGATGGTCCGATTCGACCGTCATCTACTCGGAATCACGCGAAACGAATTTTGTGGTTTTTCAAAGGAGTTCATCTTTTCAACGGGTCCATTTTTTTATTTTTTTGTGACCGTCATCCGTTTTCACGAAAAAGCCCCATAGGGTGACACTAAACTCATATATGAAAAAATTTTATTACTTAACAACAATAATATATATTTGTATTAAAACGAAATTAAATTCTGGCGTTAGTTTGTGAATGGGGCTTTCTGATAATAACTTGTCATGCTGGGAAGTTTTCTAGGGTAACCATGTATGTATGTAATGTACATTTAAACTAGTCAGCGTTTATATTTGACACACTATTATTTGTGTTCAAATTTCTAGATAGATGTATATTCTGATTCATGCTTATGTATGCATCTAGATTAGAAAGTTTCTCCTCAACGCGTAGGTCATTTTAATTTTTTTTAAAAGATAAACAAAGTTGCTAATTGTCAATCTCTCATCTGTAATTGTATTTTTCATATCTCTATTTTTAAAAATAAGTCAATTTAGTCATTTTATAATTTGTAATATGAATTTGATATATTGAGTTTGAACAAATGAATCAAATCGGTTTCTCCTATTAATTAAGTTCGTCGTTTATTTTGTCATTAATTTTCTATGCATATATCACATATGTATCACTAAATAATATGCATTATGTTCAGTCACCTAAAAAATATATATTAATATCAGATTTAGAGATGTATGCATGACGTACGTGTAACAGATTAATAGCATAATATATGATGAATTTAATGAAATGACCATTTAAACCCGTTTGTTAAAATTAGAAGGATCAAATTTATATTAAAAAATTATAGAAAAAATAAATTAAAATTTTTTTAGAAAAAGAGATGACTAAAAGTACAATTAAGCCTTATACTTAAAGATAAATCATATAGAGGATTCTTAAAAAAAATATTTAGCAAAAGGAAAATTTCATTTTTAATCATGAGATATTAATAGTGAGTCAATTGGTTTAATGATATTGAATTCGTCTACAAATTAATATCACATATGACACTTAACAAGTATGTCAATCAAACTTAAACGAGGAGAAAAAAAACCATAGCAATTAAGTAAGATATATAAAACCAACATTTCCCTTAACTCAAAAAAAGCTCCTCAAGAGATGAAAAATGCTTTTAGGGACATATTGAATGCCTACTTGTAAGTCATGCATGAACAACAGACATACATGTCAAAATATTACCATTACCTTCCCTTTTTTATTTTCTTCTCTTCTTTGAAAGGCAACATATTGTATGTAGGTAGATGAAATTAGGTTTAAGAAGATTTGTTCCCCTGTTTATGGGGTGAGTCTCAATTGTGGGTAGATGAAATTAGGTTTAAGAAGATTTTGAGTTTTTTTCCCCATTTGATGTGGGTATGAGAAATATAGTTCAAAAGGCAAAGTATAAATTATGTGGCTGCTAACCATCTAATCATAACTCTTTTTTTTTCATTTATTAAAAAAACAGGTTAATAGACTACATACCATCAAGGAACCATATTCCTAGAATACCTAGATAATGATTTATAGCAAATGAAAAAAAACTCTCTCATAAAGTATGGATGATTTAGTATTTAAGTGATTGTCAATTGTCAACCAATTTTAGATATTAGCCATATGCTTGGTAAAGTATTTGTGGCTAAGTGCAGATGTAGCCATGTTGTAACCAGTTTGACATACCAACTAAAAAGCTGATTTTGGAGTAATAGAGCTATGATTCATGCACTTTCTACTCAGTTAAATAATAGAAGTTTAAGAGACTAGTTGTCAGGTAAGCTCAGTACTTGTTGCATGACCAAGAAATCACTATTCTATCATGCAACAATATAAAGGCCTAAGGGTAAACATATCAACATCAATGTCAAAAAGAAGAGGAAAAAAAACTCCCAACATCTTGTCATATGGAAATGCATCAAACATCTTGGCAAGTATTAGATTTACAAGGATGGCAAGATAAACTATACCTATATTACTTGGTTGTATATGTGCATCTGCATCTTTAGACATGTCAATACATGGGACCAATTGCAAGAAAAATCAAGATCACAAACTCATAGCTGAACCAGAGAAAACACATTTAAGATTTTATTGTCAGGAAGAAGCATAGTGCCATCTGCAAATGAAAATGTGATCAGATCACAAACTCATCTTTGTGATTTATGCAAGCTACACAATGTGATCAGTTCACATTGTGAACATGTACCAATTGGTTTTGACTTCTTTTTCTTCCAAGCAAGACCTCCCTTTTGACTCCTACTCATTTCTGGGAAAAGGGATTGAAAGAGAAAGCCTCAACAATTGTGCAATAATTTTGATGAGGTTAGAGGGTTCAAAAGGTCCATATTTTCTCATTGAAAGCAGTAAACAAAAAAAGGATAACAGGTTGCATCAATATTGCTCCAAAATTTGACCAAAATGAAGCAACAAAACTTACACCAAAAGTATTTTAAAATCATTTTTCAGCTGATAAGAACTTTATTGATGTAACAAGTAAGTTTCACCACACCATATGCTTTAATATAGACTGAGAGAACCAGTAAAACACATATTTATAAGAAGGTATATCTGAAACTAGAACCATCTCCCCTCAGAAGCACAAGAACAGAATGAGACAATTTCTAAACCTCCTGAGTTCATGTTTGCAAATCAACAGCCAAAAAGAAACAGTAAATTAAGCTGAATAGCGATAACCATCAAGAAGAAAATCAGTTCATTAAATGATTGAAGACCTTATAAATGAATTTGAACATGATAAAAAGGATGTTGGTTTCAGTTATGTGGCCATAAGTAACAAAACAGTTGTAAAGAAAAACAGGATTAAGAGAAATTTAACAAGACAATCATACCAAAGCATAAGATCACTATTATGACAAGACCAGCATTAGTATTTCAATTTTCAAGGACTAAACAAAAAGAACTTATACCTTCCATTAGATTTGTCCAGAAATTCATCACGATATCTGCGTTGATATTGCTGCAGCCACCGAAACCTAAGCATCCCAACCCCAAGGAATAATAAATATAGTAAGTCTAAGAAAATCATTAACCAAAATGTCAGTAAGTCAATGGAACAGAGAATGGAGATCAAAATAACAACAATCATAGCTACAACCAGTTCATAGGACTAACCATCCGGAGACAAGTCTTTCCTTTTTCTTCTACAAGCAAATCCTCAGAGATGGAAATTGGAAAACTAATGATAGGCTTTCTACCCAAATAGCAGATAAATCGACAACTCCTAAAAGACTCCTTCAGCCTGCCTGAAGTTTATGGATAAAATCATTCTAAAAAAGCACAAGATTCTAAGTTCAAGATTTCGGCCTTACCACCCTCTCTTTGCCTACATTTCTCTAACTCTTCCTATGCATTGTATTGATTACTTCATTGACTGAAAAACCCAAGATTAAAAACTAAAATTAAAAAGGGAAATCCCCAACTTCATGTGCTATTTCCATTCGCTACATTTTCAGAGCAACCAAGCAGAGCATTAAAAGATAACGAGTGCAGAGAGAAAGACTTACGAGAATTCTTGAAAGGCATAAACGACTGGGTTGATTTTGGGAATAACCATCGACAACCTCTCGAAGAGCACAGAAGCAACGATTTTCTCGGAGATAAGCTGCAACTCTTCAAAGATTTTGTAAAAGAACCAAAACCTCTTCCGAGATTTTGGTCTACCAGCTATAAACCATAATCCCGCTTTTTCCCCTCTACCTTCCACCAAAAAGATTCAATGAAAAAGAAAAAGAGAGAGTAAGAAGAAACCTTTGCCACCAGAGCTACCGCTGTGTGAGAAATGGAAGACAACTGCGAAACGGAGTGAGGTAGAGCAAGAACAAAGTCAAGAGAATGAGATCGATAGTCGATGGGTGTTGGCGTGCTGCTGTGCGACTCTTGTTTTGTGAGGTAATGGTTTCTGGTGAGGAAATTTTGGGGGAAGAGTGTTCACGGGAAAGGAAATTTTGGGGACAAGGGTGTTCACGGGGTAAGGAAATTTTAGGGTAAGGGTCAGCAAGGTACTAAATTTCGTTTTGATGTGACGTTTCGGTGACTCCAGAAATAAAAATATTTCGAAACGTTTCGAAAATTGAGAAAATGAAAGATTTTTTAAGAAACATTTTAAATAATTTTAAATAATATTTTTTTTTAATTTTAAAAGATTTTAATATAACATTAATGATATAGATATTTAAAATTATATTAAAATTAATTCAAATTAATGTCTATAATTGAATAGTAAGTAAATATATTACTACAGTAGGGACTTCAACTCAAATTCTAACAGCATTCAACAACAATATCTCTATTGCATCTATCTCTTTATCTTATTCTTAACTCTTTCGTGACATTTATATTTAAGTCTCTTTCTCTATCGACCATAATTCTATCTCTATCTTTAAGTATATTCCTCTATCTTTGCTTTTCAATCTCTCTTTGTATCATTTTTGTAGTTTCCTCTTTAAAATAAAGATAATGAAGGAAAATAATGTTATGAGAACAAATGGGGAGAGTATGAAGTTAATAAATATGTTGTGACTTGTGAGAGAAAATAACTTAGTGTTGAATGTAATATAATGCTATTTTCATCTACTTTTAGATTGTCAATTTTTTATTTTTCAAATTAGTTTAGTATTTTTTCATCGAAACAACTCGAAACAAGAGTTTTTCTATTAAAATAATTCGAAACAAGAGTATTTCCATCTAAATAATTCGAAAAAAGAGTATTTCCATTGAAATAATTCGAAATAAGAGTATTTCTATCGAAATAACTCGAAACAAGAGTATTTCTATCGAAACAACTCGAAATAAGAGTATTTTCATCGAAATTTCCATTGAAACTAGAGTATTTCTACCAAAACATTTTAAAATATAGTAATTTTAATTGAAATAGCATAATTCTTTAACAAACACTTCATTTCATTTCGATAACTCCGTTTTGTATCGGTGACTCAGGAAACGGAAACGTTTCGGTCGTTTCGATGGAAAAGAAAGAAAATTTAGTTCCTTGGTGCTCACGGGGGAAGGAAATTTTGGGGTATTGCGCGAGGTGATGGTTTAAAAATGCTCTACTTCATTTTATTTTTAGTGTTCTTTTTTAATATTTTAAAAATGCTCTACTTCATTTTTTTTTTGTTATTTTATTATATGGTTATTAGACAGGTGAAATGGGAATGTTTTGATTTTTAAAAGATATATATGTTTTTCATTTTAATTTTAAAATTTTACTTCATAAATTTAGTATTTAATTAAAAATTAACTTATATTAAAATACATTTTTAAATTTATTTTATTAGTAAATAATTAACTTTTATTTATTTTATAACTAAAAATATAATTTACTTTTTTTTTACAATGAATAAACACATCCATTGAAACACTCTTTAGCTTTGAGAAAATAAACGTTCAAAAGGGTGAGAAAAGATTTTGCTACTTTCTGTGGCGACTTTAAGTCGTCACTGAAAATGAATTCTCAACTTTTAGTGGCGACCTCGTCTAGGTCGTCACTGAAAAGTTAGCTTTCAGTGACGACTCATGAAAGTCGTCACTGAAAAATTAACTTTCAGTGACGACTCATAAAAGTTGTCACTGAAAGTGATTTTCAATGACGACTTTTCTAGTCGCCACAGAAAAGTCGTCACTGAATCTCCTATGTCTTATAGTGTTCGAATTCTAATAAAAAAATAAGAACAAATGAACCAAAAAAGAAAAATCATGAGACATACCCAAACCCAATCACCAGGTTCAAATACAATTTTAGTTCGGCTCTTATTGGCTTGCGTTGCATATTGCTTATTCTTTCTCTCAATGTTAACTCGAACCTTAGCATGCAAATCCTTTATATATTAAGCCTTGTTCTTACCATCCAAGTTAACAAACTCAATAGTAGATAAAGGTAGAATATCCAAAGGTGTTAGAGGATTAAAGCCATAGATAATTTCAAAAGGACTATAAGCAATAGTAGAATGCATAGATTTATTGTAAGCAAACTCAACATGTGGCAAAACTCTTTCTCAATGTTTCAAGTTTTTAGACATAATAGCATATAAAAGTGTAGTAATTATCCTATTAACTACCTCAGTTTGCCCATCTGCTTGAGGGTGTGCAACAGTAGAAAATAGAAATCTAGTCCCTAATCTTCCCTATAAAGTCCGCCAAAAATAACTTAAGAATTTAACATCTCTATCACTTACTATTGTTCTAGACAACCCATACAAACGCACTACTTCTTTAAAGAACAGATTAGTTATGTGTGTTGCATCATTGGTTTTAACACATGCAATGAAATGAGTCATTTTACTAAATCTATCAACAACCACAAAAACACTATCTTTACCACTTTGAGACCTTGGTAACCCTATCATAAAATCTATAGAAATATTATGCCAAGGCTATATAAGTACAGATAATGGAGTATAAAGACCATGTGGCATAACCTTAGACTTAGCTTGTTTATATGCCACGCACTTAGTACAAAACAAAATGACATCATGTTTCATGCGAGGCCAATAAAAATGTTTATGCAGAATTTTTAAGATTTTAATCACTTCAAAATGTCTCATTAAACCTCCACCATGAATCTCCTTAATTAACAAGTCACGCATAGAACACTTAGGCACATAAAGTTTATTCTTTTTAAACAAGTAACCTTCATATTTATAGAAATCATTAATAACATGCTTATCACAAGAATTCCACGTAAATCCAAAATCAATATCATTAGCATACAAGTTTTTAATGTATTCCAAACCAAGTAACTTAGCATGCAAGAATGTCCATAGCTCATATCTTCTAGACAATGCATTAGGTACCACATTTTCCTTTCCATTTTTATATTTAATTACATAAGAAAATATCTCAATGAATTCTAACCACTTAGCATGCCTCTTATGCAACTTATCTTGAGACTTCAAGAATTTCAAACTCTCATGATCTGAATGGATAATGAACTCCCTTGGTGTAATATCCCCTAATTTTTATTTTTAAATAATAATATTTTGCTATAAACAAATATATTTTTATTTGTTTAAAAATGATTATGTTTTGCTAAAAGCAAGTATACTTTTAATTAAAGTAATTAATGTTTTACTTCCAATAATTATATTAGCCTTTAATAAATTTTTGTTTTATTTTTAGAAATATTCTTTCTTTTATTATGTATAAATATATTTATTTTGTGATTTTTTTATTAAGATTTTTATCAAGAAAAATTATGATTTGAGAGTTTCATTAAAGGTTTATGATAATGTAAATTTTTTAAAAAATTTGGGATGTTTTAGGATGAAAAACGGTATTTATATGAATATATATGAAATAAAATAAAAATAAATCTAAATATTTAATTATTAAATAATAATAATAATTATAATAAAAATAAATAAAAGAGGAAACGGGAAGGGGGAAGACGAACAGAGAATCGTAGAGAAGGTGAATAGTGATGAATAGTAATATTCAATTTTCTTTTTAGATCTGGAGTGCCTATTGGCTTCCAATCTCAAAACTGAGGGTACCGCTGGATTCATGACGGAGAATACTACGGTTTTGACCGATCAATTTTTTAAATCAGCTGTTGAATCGCCATAGATCTGAAGTAGAAAATCTCAGAAAAAGGTAAACTCTGAAACTCTTACTTTGAGACCTTCAATTGAAAATCTGACATCGTAGATGGATTCAGGAGCTAGATAAACCTTAGGATATGAATTTTTTTGGCCATTTGACAGTTTTTTGTTCGTCGTGAATAGTGATTTTCGGTGAATGAATAGTGATTTCGGCCAGTGTAAAACAATATTTTCCAGCCGTGAACAGTGATCAAACTCCTCGAGTCATTTTCTAAGTTGTTGGACCCTCCAGACATGTTTTTGAAGTCTATTTGATCAAATTGAGATTGAAAAAGTGCATTTTAGGGTTGTCCAATCTAGAGCCCTTACCCTATGAGTAGATAATTCTTTCTATGAGTTATCCTATGCTCTTCTTGAACTTTAATTGTATAATTGATTATGTAGACAAGTTATTTATACTTTTATATGTATCTGAAATAGATTAAATTATATGGATTTGTTTACTATCGGGTATATAGTTCAAGAAAAGTATGGTTTTGAAATTGGATTTTTGAACTCATTGAATATGTGATTTTAAATGTATTTCTAATTGTATGGTAAATGAAATATATTGTCCATGTTGCATTGATTTGTAAAGTTATATGATTGCCTTGGAAAATGGCATGTATATGTGATAAACCCTGATTGGGAAGTTTCTGACAAAGGAATTGTACTGAGATTGAAAATTATGAATTTATACTGAAACCTATGTTTTTAACGATATGGCATATGTGCAAATATTATATTTGTGGAGGAATCCTATTGGAATCATTGTTTGCTAACAGCAGAGAATGTTAGCCCTGGCGCACCTTGACACCTCAGCTAGCAGGGGTGGTGCTAGCCTCGTGTGACGGCCAACACACGGGAGTTATTGTTATCGGGGAGAGCGGGATGTCTCCTATTATTGTTATCGGGGAGAGCGAGATACCTCATATTATTGATATGTGCTTTACCCTCCCTTACTGTGTGCTTGAGTTTATTTATTAGTTTTAATATGGAAACCTCCTAAAACATGTGAAATATTTTATTGCATAATATTATTTGTTTTATAATCGTATTGTACTGTATTTGGTTTTGAATATTGGGCTATATTGTGAAATGAGGATATTTGAAATACGGGTTCCATATGGATGTATTTCCGAATTGTACTTTTTATATGATAAATTTTAAAGTATGAGTTCATCTATATGCTAACCTAAGAGGTTATAGAAGGTCTTATCTGCTCACTGAGTTTTCAAACTCACTACATGATGTTACATTTTTTTTCAAATAAGAATACAGAGTCTGGTCCTGCGAATAAGTGATTAGCTAGGCTGCTTGCTCCCTGGGTGAGCCTACGTTGCTTCCAAGGCTCACATTATTTGGATTGTATTGTATTTGTATTCTAGAGTATGCTCTATATGCTATAGGTAGGATCCTTGCTTCTGCCGTTACTCTGATGTTTATAGATTTGGTCAGTATATTGTATATGTATAAAAATCTATATGTATCGGTATACATGTTAAAGGATTGAGATATACATGATTATGGAAACTATATGTTCAGGATATATGTGTTTCACGTGCCCAAAAAGTAAAGGCGTGACACTTGGCCATAGATAATGTTGCCAAGTTTGGAAAGTCCTCATCAATGTATATAACTCCTTATCATAAGTAGGATAGTTCAGCGTTGCCCCATTTAGCTTCTCATTGAAGTATGCAATCAGTTTGAAATCCTGCATCAAAACAACATCTATACCAACTCTAGAAGTATACATTCAATTTCAAAATTTTTATCAAAGTTAGGTAATGACATCAAGGGTGCATTAATCAAAAGATCCTTTAAAGTTTTAAATGACTTCTCATGCATATCATCTCATTTAAAGACAACATTCTTTTTAACAAGTTTATTTAGGGGTGCAGCAATAGTACTGAAATTCTTTACAAACTGCCTATAGAAACTTGCTAAACCATGGAAACTCCTAACATCATTAGCATTTCTAGGTGTAGGTCAATCTCGGATTTCCTTAACCTTGTTCTCATCCACACTAATTCCATGAGAATTAACAACAAAACCAAGGAACACCACAGAATTAGAACATAATGTGTGTACTTTTTCATGTTAGCATACAACTTATGCTCCCTAAGCACATAAAAAACAACACGCAAATGCAATACATGTTCATCAAGATTTCAACTATATACTAAAATATCATCAAAGTAAACTACCAAAATTTTTTCCATGAAAGCACGTAAGACATGGTTCATTAATCTCATAAAAGTACTGGGTGCACTGGTTAACCCAAAGGGCATCACTAACCAGGGACTAAGACTTTCCCTCATGAATCCCTTCTGGACTAGCTTATCTACTTGCCTTTGAATTTCCTTCGTCTCCTCAGGATTAGCTCAGTAGGCAGATCGGTTAGGGATGGATGATCCAGGGAAAAAGTCTATTCGGTGCTCAATGCCTCTCAAAGGTGGTAGTCCGTGTGGAATATCCTCAGGAAAAACATAAGTGAATTCCTGTATTAAAGACACAACTATACTAGGCAAAGAAAGGTTAGGAGTGTTAGTAAAATAAATATCCTCGTACATGAGCACAAGGAGGTTGGGTTTGCACACCAAAGCACTCTTCACCTCACTTTTTAGTGCAAAAGCACTCACTCTTTTACTTTTCTCTTTTTTTGCCTCACAACTCTCTTTCTTTTTTTGCTAACATATCTCAACCTCTCTCTTTCTTCTCCCACTCTCAATTTTGGTCATACTCTTTTTTTTCTCTTTTTCTTTTATTTTTCTCAACTTACACTCTTTTGTAATCCTCACTTGATCAGCACAAGCCTCAATTGACTTTAGGGGTGTTAGAATAAAAGTTAAATTATGCATGGTCAATGTATATCAATTCTTGTAGCCATCATAATTGACCCTTCAATCAAATTGCCATGGACGTCCCAACAGCAAGTGTCCAGCATGCATTAGTACTATATCACAAAACACCTCATCTTTATAGTTACCAATAGAGAAAGATATTTGAACCTGATTTATCACCCATATATCTCTCCTATCATTCAACTATCTTAGCCTATATGGCTTAGGATGTTTCAATTTTGGTAAACTCAATTTATCAACCATCAAGATACTAGCTACATTAGTGCAACTCCCACTATCAATAATCAAGCTACATACTTTTTTATTCCCGTGGCACTTGGTCTGGAAGATGTGCTCACGTTGTTCATCATCAACATCATCATTAGGTTGCATATTAAGAGCATGTCGAGTAACCAATACTTCTCCATGCACTGGTTAACCAATCTCTATATCACTGCAATCCTCCAATGGTGGCATCTCATCTTCACTAGAATGTTCACTCTCTATACCTCCATCATCAAGAAGAATAATGGCTCTCTTGTTAGGACACTGTGATGAAATATGCCCCAACCTATGACATTTAAAACATTTTGTATCTCGTGCTCTAAAGGAAGTAGAAGTATAATTTTTGGCCTTGGGATTAGGGGTTGTAACTGAATTTCTCCACTTTCCCTCTTCTTTCTGCCTAGTAGTAGCCTTATGGTTGTCTTGCCAATTCGGCTTCCATGGAGTTTTAGGAATGGAGCCAAATTTAGAATATGTTCTAACCTTTAAATGCTTCTCAACTTTAATTGCTTCTCAACTTTAATTGTTTTATGCAGTAAATCCTCGATCTCTACATAATGGTACATATCCACTACATTTGCAATTTCTTTCCTCAAACCGCCTATAAACCTTGCCATTGTAGCCTCCCTATCCTCCTCAATATTAACTTTCATCATGGCCATCTCCATCTCATTGTAGTAATCCTTTACACTCATAGATCCTTGATGCAGATTTTGTAATTTTCTGAACAAGTCTCTATAGTAATGGCTAGGATCAAACTGTTTTCTCATCACAACCTTCATCTCTTCCCATGACCGAATAGGTCTCTCACCACTTCTCCACCTATTAATTGCTAACTGATCCCACCAAATACTAGCATAGTCAGTAAACTCCACAGCAGCTAGTTTCACCTTTTTCTCCTCAGAATAAGCATGACACTCAAACACATGTTCTACCTTCCTCTCCCACTCTAAATAAAGTTTAGGGCCACTCTTACTTTGGAATGTAGTAATAGTCATTTTGATGCCTAGAAGCTGAATTTGAAAAAATGAGGGATAGAAAAATCAAGTATGCTATTTTTTTTTGAACGAATTTCTTTTTCTTTTTGAATGAACTTTTGCTCACTTTTTTTTTGAGCAAATTTCTTCTCTTTTTTTAACGATTTTTTTTTACCAAGAAACCAAATTGCACTAGAACTAGGACTCTTTTTTTTGTACGAAATTTTAATTTTTGGAAGAAGAAACTAAATAACACTAGGACTAGAACTTTTTTTTGTTGTTGAAAGAATTAGACTATAAGTAGAAAAAGGAAATTGACTAGAACTAGAACTCCTTTTTTTGTGGAGGAATTAGAAGAATATTAATTAGAATTAAGACTATAATTTGACCTAAAGAAAGATTGAAGAAGAAAGACTCTAGAAAATAAATAAAAAAGAAAAGATAGGACGCTAACCAAATTTCAATGAGTCAAAGCTCCGATACCAAATGATGTGTTTCCTTAAGCCAAAAAATGTAGTATTTGACGGAAGCAAGGATCGTCTTGAAAATTCAATAGATGTTTGATTGCCATGAGTTGCCTCGATAAGATTGGATTCAGTTCTTTGTCTAAGAACTAAGGGAAGCTCTCACTTTAGGAGAAACCTCAATCTTTATTAATCATCAAAATCTATGCATTACATGAATATAAAGGACCCTTATATAGTCAAACAATCCTTTTTTTTGGAAAAGTGGAAAAACCACATTCATACATCATGATAAGACACTCAGGCCAGCAAACAGAAGACAAAGACAGGATAAATAAGTCCTGTAGCATCTGAAGATACAAAAATAAACACCTAGTACTATGACTAGAAAATAAAGAGGTAACACACCCCTCAAATCCTAATCTACTAAATAATACATCTTAATAGATAAGATACACAGTTAAAACAACATAAAAAAAAGAGCCGTATCATAGAAGAGGCAACACACCTCCCAACCTTCTCTGAAGATTAACTTTCTTCAAATTTCTTCTGCATAAATCTGGTGTTGTAACTTTGATGTTGTAAATCTAAACAAAAAGATGTATATCTTTGAAGCTCTAAAAACTCTTCTACAAAGAGAAGAAATCTTCCCTAAAGGAAGTAAAAAACTCTCCTAAAGAGAGAAAAAATCTTTCCCACAGAAAGAAAAACAGAAAAACCTTAATGAAGAGAATGAAAAATGGAGAGGGGAGGGGTGAGGGGATGGAGGGGGGTGGCGTAGGAGGGGTGAGGGGATTTCCATCCCCTCCCCCAACAAAACTTCCTGCGGCCGTTGCCTCTAGTCGCAGAGAGAGAGAGAGGAGCGCTAGGGTTTCCCAACTGTAGTCAAACAATCCTAAACCTAGTAGAAAACCCCAAAACTCCTAATTGGACTTGAAATGAATATGGCCTAAACAACACTAGCTATTTGGCCCAACTAAACTAACAAAAAAAATAAACCCATAATTAAAATAATATTGAGCCATAAAGAATGGGCCTAAAATACTAATAATATCTAAAAGAAAACATATAACATAAAGCCCATAATACGTCTTTAGACATGCAGATTTGGGCTAGTTGTCTTTAAGATTCAACAAACTCTATTTAATGCCATCCTCAAGGCTGTAAAGTGTGACTCACTTGATATCTTGACTTGACCTAATAACTTTCTCTTTAGCCTACACATCCAAGATCAAACCTAATAAAGTTTCGTTAACCCGCTTTGCTTTGCTTTTAGTCATTGGATCGCCTATCCCTTGCAAAGGACCTTGAGAACAGTTTGGAATAGGTTTGACAACACTTTGATCTCCATCAACTAACCTAAATACACCCGTGAATAAGTTTCCCACATAATTACAAGCACAATATATTGATACTCATTATTTGTATGCATGTCCAAACAAATAATAGTTGCACCGGTTACTTATAATCCTTGCACATAATACACAAATCATTATTGCTGATCGATTGGATTAAAAATTAAAAATAAATTAAAAACCATTAAATTTCCAATGGTACTTTATATGTATAAACAAAAGTGCCGTGTCTTCAAAGAAACAAAGCTTTCAGATATGATTACCTACAAGTACTGAATCAAATTAAAGTCAATCCAAAAACATATAAAAGTAAAATATTTCTAGGTGATATATATAGGATTTTGAAGTGTGAAATGTTTGAATTTTTAGTCCAACTTTCTTCTGATCAAACCAGGATGTTGTATTAATCAAATCCATGATAATTTGATATGACCCTAAGTCATCGATAGCAACTAGCCATGAATGTCATAGTGACCCTTTTTATTTTAAATAATGCATGATAAAATCATATATATATATATATATATATATATATATATATATATATATATATATATATATTAATGATGATTTGGCCCTAATTCTTATTATAATTGAAGTACCCTGTATAATTTGAAAAATAGCTTTTGTACATTGGAAACCTTAATGAGATGCAGAAAAATCATTTTTTCGTGTATGATGAAGATATATTATCAGTTTGATTTGAAACATATTTTAATTATTCAAAAATTCTTCCACTTTGAAGTTCACCTTCAAATAATCATACATATATAGGATAGAGCAAAGCAAAGACAATATGGGTATATATAACTCCAATGGAAAAAGTTAAGTTAATTTTACATAGCTAACATTAGAATAATTAGACGATAAAAGATAAACTGCAATGGAGCAGCTAGATAGGTTACTAGGTTAGAGGGTCAATAGCAAAAATTGGTTGATTAGAAGAAAAGTTGTAATTGAAATTAAAGATCACGGTAAAAAAATGCACTTTCTTCATATAATTTTTAGATAAATTCAGTTAATAAAAAAATAGATAGACTAATTTAGTATAAAAGATAAATCGTGAATAGATAATATTTAAGGTTGTCAAAAGTGCATTTCATAGAAATATATATTAATATACTTGTATATTCATTTTTAAATATTTTGTTCGCTAGTTTTTTTGGAACAAAGTCTACCCAAAAATTTCTCGTGAGACTGGTCAACTCTTACATACTTATTCTAGTCTACTTATTTTTTATAAACTGAATGTGCATAAGAATCTTCTGTTAGACAAATATCTATAAAACACTAAAACGAAGAGATGCTTATCTTTGCAACTTGATATTTTGCTTCATCTTTTGCTCCGATCTTCTGATGCTGAGGAATTGGTGAAGAGTGCAAAACAAATACTGGTGGTATTTATAGGAGAGACATTGAATAAGATTGTTTTTTTTTGTTTTTTTTTATTATGCAGCATAGCCGGCTTGTGGGAAGTTTTATATATTTCGACATTGAAATATTAAATTATTGATTTTTTGAGGGATTTTCCAAGTAAATACCCTCTATTCAAATAAAATGGTTATCTCATATTCTTTCTAGGTGCATTGTGGTGAGAAAAAGCATACGCTTATCTTTGTCTGCTTCTTATTGTCCGTTATAGTGAGCATGGGTAAACGACGAAAAAGCTAAATATGGAAGAAGAATAGAAGACAAGCAAAGCTATTTTGGTTGACAAAGAAGGCAACTTGTGTGGCATTGTTCGATGATATTTATATATTGACCAAATCTTAATTTGTTCGGGATGGAAATTGCGGAAGCAATGTGAAGCTTCCTCTTTTGGTGAAGGGTTTTGTTAAGACGCAAGTTTGATTAAGGTGTTTTTGCAAATGACACTTCTATATCCAAATTGGTATCACTGAAAAGAGTAATAAAATATAGGCCAAAAGATCCATATCTAAGAGAGGTCATATATAGAAAAAAGTTAAAGAAATTTTAGTAATGGTTATTGGTTAGGTAGGTGCTAACATGTTAACTCTACATTTTATGGGTTATGCTTCGTACAAAGAACATTTTGTAATACTGCGAGTGTAAGTAGAATATTTCACATGTCATCATCCACAAAGGTGATTCCCTTATGTGAGTCCACAATAGGCTTGGTTAGGATATTAGTCCTTGGCTTATGACGTTTGAAAAACCTACTAAGTGAGGTTAACTCAGTCTAATAAAACTGAGTTAGACCTAGATACTATACTATCATAATAAAAAAAAATCGAAAAATCAAAGTGCAAAAATAGAAACAGAAGGATAAAAAAGCATCTCAATGATATCTCAAGACTATTAGTCCATTAGTCAAATATTTCATCTCTTTTTTAAATTAAATTTATAGCATTTTTTTTGTTAAAAAAATACATTTTTGAAAAATTCAAAATAAATGATTGGGATCGAACTTTGACATCAAAATGCATGCTAAAAAAATATTAACAATAACGTGAAAAATGATTTTTATAAGAAATTATAGTATTTCTAGCTCCCTTGAAATTATGATGTGCTAATGTAGATTTGCATGGCTATATTAAATGCTTCACTTTAGGATTTTCTCTCTTGATTATAGTCACAACAACGTCAACTTTTTCTCCCACAAGCTCAGGCCATAAACATTTTTGTTTGAATAATTCTCGATATAAACTTTCGTTCCAACTTGGAATGATAAGAAATTACGTACAATGGAGCATTAGGTAGCCAGAACCCACTCTCCCAGAAATTATTATTAGTATTATTATTCTTACTATTCATATGGATATGATTGTAATTACTAATTATCTTGCATCAGAATTATGTTTAATTTCTGCAAATGATCAGTCTCTAGTCTAAAACCCGTTTAAAAAGTTAGCAAATGTTTAGCATAACTTCTTCTACATTTTAAAAAGCCATTATTACCCTCAATTATTGTAATATCCCATAATTTTTTTAATAATAATGATTTAATATAAATAAATATATTTTTATTTTTTAAATAATTATGTTTTGCTAAAAACAAATACTCTTTTAATTAAAATAATTTTTTATTTACTTAAAATAATTATATTTGGCTTTAAATAAAGTTTTGTTTTATTTTTATAATTTTTTTTCTTTTAATATACATGAAGATATTTTATATTGTGTTTTGTTTTATTAAAAGCTTTATAAAAAAAGTCATGATTTAAGAGTTTAACTAAAATTTTATAATAATATAAATTTTTAGAAATTTTTACTATACTTTAGGATGAAAAATAATATTATTATGTATATAATAAAAAAATAAATTTCAAATATTCAATTATTAAATAATATTAAGTATAAAAAAGGAGATGCAAGTGTGAAGAAGGAGAGGCTTGGCGCAGGAGAATTTCATCTTTCTCTTCTCTCTCTAAAATCAATTTTCTCTCTAAAATATATCCATTCTAGACATTCAATTGAGATACTAGAGGTACCGTTGGACTCGTGATGACGAAAGTTTCAAAATCCACTAATCAATTTCGCCGAACGCTCATTGGATGTTCACTGAAAAATCATGAACAATAATGCAATAGTGCCCAAACAGTGTGTGAACAGTATTTTACTATCGGTATGAATACTAATTTTGCCGATGTAAATATTATTTCCAGTCGTAAACAGTACCCATCAGTTAACCAAACTCTCGAAGTCATTTCTTAGATTTTTAGACCCTCTGGACTTATTTTTTTTATGTCTATTTGATTAAATTTAAATTTAAAAAATGTATTTTGAGGCTGTATAACTTGGAGCTTTACCTTGTGAGTAGATAATTATTTTTATAACTTACCCTATGCTCTTCTTGAACTTTAAATGTATAAATGGTTATGTTTATAAGTTATTTATGCTATCATAACTTTCTGAAATATGTTAAAATATCTACTTTACTTACTAATTGACATGTAGTTCAAGAAGAGTATAGTTTTACAAATAGATTTTGAAACTCATTGAATATATGGTCCTAAATGTATTTGTCATCATTTGGTAAAGTGAATATTATGTGTACGAGGCATTAATTTGTAAAGCTATAAAGTTGCCGAATATGATTAAATGACAAGTATAATGCTCATAGTGGCTTAATAATTGTACATTGAATTTAATGAATATGTGTGTGTGTGTGTATATATATATATATATATATATATATATATATATATATATATATATATATATATGTATTGATAAATATCGACAAGTTGTATGGTTTGAAACGATATCAAGTAGAAAGTATCAGTGGTAATGTGAGGAGGCAGAATAGTGGTAAACTCACATTTACTAATTACTTATTGTGATTGTGACTATGATAATGTGAGGAGGCAGAAGGGTGATGAACTCACATTTCCTGATTACCTATTGTGACTGTGATTGTGGTAATGGGAGGAGGCAGAAAGGTGATGAACTCACATTCTCTGATTACTTATTATGATTGTAGTCGATGGATCACTAGGCGTATAACAAATAAGTGAATTAAGTATATTGAAAGCTATGAGATGCTTGAGCATTATGTAAAAAGAGTGAATTTTTAATACATATGTAGTATAATAATTATGCATTAACAAAAATTATGATTTTATCTCAATAGCTTGACATTTTTTTATAGTTTATACAGTTGAACATAACACCATATCATGCTGTGTGCTTGGGATTATTTGATGGTTCTGATATGGGATCCTCCTAATGTTTCATGTGAAATATTTTGATGCCTAACAATATTTGATTAATGATCATACCGTATTGTATATGATTTTGGATATCTGAATGTGATTTGAATTGAGAATATTTGAAATGTGAGTCCCATATAGATGTACTTTCGAACTGTAATTTTCTATGTGATAAATTTTAAAATATGAGTACATCCATATACTGACCTAAATGTTCATAAGAAATATTATCTGCTCATTAAGTTATCAAACTCACTACATAATATTTACATTTTTTTTCAGATAAGAATACAGAGTTTAGTCCTTTTCCTTCAGATAGTTAATCAGTTAAACGACATAATCTCTAGGTGAACTTACTTTGTTTCCAGGGCTCGTAGATTTTGGTTATATTGTACTTGTACTCTAAAGTATGTTCTGAATGCCATAGACAAGATCCTTATTTTTGCTATTACTTTGATATTTATAAGCTTAGTCTCTATTTTGTGTATACATGGAAGAACCTATATGTATTTGTTTTCATTGATAAACGAGTATATTATACAGGTTATGGTAAATATCTATGATAAAGTATGTGTTTTACATACTCTTAAATTGGGGGCGTAACAATAATATTGACTTCACACAGTAAGTCAATGTGTAGTTTTGTCCTCTTAAACAAACTAATTGAACTAAAGTCCCACATATAGCAAAACCCAACCAAAGTTTGCCTATTTAAATAGAGCAAAGAGGGCAGATGGCCAATGCCATGAACTTACTTGAATAAGGCCTGTTTTATAGGCTTGCACCTCTGTGTCTTTAAGTTCTAACGAGACAGGAACCCAAGTCTAGTGGATGAATTATGATTGTGGAGTCATTTGGGTAGTGGAGGATTGTTCTCAACCAGATCCACCTAGGTCCCTTCGATTAAGGGGATCACACCATTGTCTGACAGGTTCAAATATTTTTGGGCCACCTTCTCTGCTTTTATTGAGTGTTTTGGCCTGAAAGGGCAATGTTATGACCCAAGCAATTCCCAGCTAAATGAATTCTGAAAGAGGTAAGCAAACTCCAAATAATGTTGAATAATTCACAGTTTATAGACCAAAGTTTTCTTTCTTCTTTTTTTCTTCACCGTAATGGAATTGAAGAAAAGTCAAGGAGAATAGGAGGATTAAGATAAAAAGAAAATAATTCTCCTTTTGCACAATGGGACTTTTACTCAAAAGATTCAACATTGTGATGACTTGGAAAGTAAATTTATTTTGCCAAAATAAATTTTAAAAGAGGCCATAGAACCTACTATAAAGAACATATTAAGTGTTTTCAAGGATAAGTCAAGGTCTCTTTGAAGAAGATGCTTAATCATAATCCTACTCAAGATTAATTCTAACGGCCAGTGTGTGTTTGGTTATTTTGTAGCTAGTGAGAAGAAAAGAATTTTAGAGACAACAAAGTGGATAGGTGAGAAAAAACAGTGTAATTGCCAACAATTTAATGCAAAATGAAGTGGTGGTGCTTGCTAAGCTATATGGCTACGCTTGCATGAATTCTTGTCAATTAGTTCTTTTCTTAGTAGTTGTTTGTTACTGATTACCTATATTTTGATGTAGTTTACTTTATTCCTTCAGTTGATTGTGTACTTTAGATTTTAAAAAAAAAGTTCTCTATAATGTTCTTATGAGGTTATCTCTTCGGTTAAAAAAATTACAATTAATAATTTTGAAAAAATTTAGATAGAATTTTTATTAGTTATCCTTTAATTATCATGTTTTTCAATAAAATTATAAAATTAATTTTTTTAAAATCAATTAATCATGTAATATTGAGTGGTAAAAGCTAAAAAATATCCACATGTATGAAATTATTAAACTACATGATAAATATTAGAAATATTGGGCCTAACTCCTCTTCCAAAATTCGAGTCAAGAGAGGGAGGATTGCCTAAACTTATATATAAAGAGCACAATACTTAGACATCTAGCCGATGTGGGACTTCAACATATCCCCCTCACGCCCAGAAATCAACATCTGGAGTATGAAGTTTGTAGGCATGAACATTTGCGGGTGGGCCACATCGAAACTGGAGAAGACTCTGATACCATATTAGAAATATTGGGCTTAACTCCTCTCTCAAAACTCGAGTCAAGAGAGGGAGGATTGCCTAAACTTATAAAGAGCACAATACTAGCCGATGTGGAACTTCAACAATAAAAACTTAGATCCTATCTAAAATGGGCATTTTATTAATAGCCTATAATCAACCATAAGGAAAGCATATAGACAATAACACACAACTTGAACTAAGGATCAAAACATAACAAAACAATATGTAAAGATAGTCGAATTCATATTCCCTAATTAAGTTGCCTTGTGGACTCAACATTAATGGTGGTTTATGAGAAGTTCAAGGCCAGCCAATGGGAGGGACTTGGGAAACTTTGCCATTGTAGACACAAACAATCTCCCTGTCTGATCTGAGTACAGCGGAGATGGGTCGTCCTCTTTGGATTATATGCTAACCTTTACATTAGGATTCTCTCGCTTAATTGTTGCCACTGCTACTTCAGCATCCTCTCCCAGAGTTCAGGCCATGACCTCTTGCCTGATGGACAAAATTGGCTGCATTATCAGACTGATTTGTGCTATGAAGTCTCAGTCTCGTGCATTTCTTACATTTCAAGGTGCGAATTACCCTTTTAGTTAAGGAGGGATAAGAGAAATGTTGATTGTGATGTGAAGAGGAAGAAATGCTCACGCAAGGGCTAAGTGAAGGATTAGCTATCCCTTTAGCATGAGCTGCCGCTATAGCCACCACAAGTGTACGTAAAATGAGTTGTCTCAACCCAGCTTTTCCGTTTAGATCTGTGTTCATTTTCACTCTTTTCTTTGTTTCTTTGTGTTTTGATATTTTGAATTGGAAAAGAACAAAAATTATTATGATACTTTAAGGTTGTTTTTATGAAAATGAAATATTAGTAACAGCTAATAAAATCATTAAACTAACTTGCAAGGGATATTGTGAAGAGGCTTTTTCGTTGTGAAAGTTTCATTCTAATTAATCTTGACCTGTCACTCAATAGCACAGCCAGCTTTGAGGGAAGGCCGAATGGGAATATTACAGTAAAGATAGTTCATTTTGTATTATTAGATCTTAAAATTTTATATTAATCCCTTTAAATTACACTAGTTATAGATCTACAAAATAAATTATCTTAATTTTTTAAAAGGAATTACACTTTTTCATACCGGTCTTTATATTCAATTGTAATTTTTCTCTAATTTATTAATTTTAATAATTGACTTTATAATCTATTTGGCTCATTGCATTTAGCTGCCTACCATCTAAATTAGATTTGAACTTTAATAGTAGTTATGTAAATTTATTAAAATACATTTTATTTGCTTGATATTATTTTGTTCTCTTTTTTATAAGAAGACTGTTTTGATAATTTTATATAACTATAGTTAGAGTTAGCGTCTATTTTAAATGATACAAAAATTAATAGATTAGAAGAAAATTTGCAATTAGAAATAAAGATCAGGATGAGAAAATGTAATTTTCTCTAATTATTTTAAAAACATTATACTTTCATCACTGACATATGTACAAACTTTCAATTTAATCTCTTAAAAATTAATTTTTTTAATTTAATCCCTTATAAATAAAAGTATTTACAATATCATTTTCAGTTAAGTCACCATCAAAAATTTGATGCTAAATATAATTCATTATTGAAATAGTAGTTTTATGCTATATTTATCTGATTTCACAAATAAATTGGCATTCATTTAATATTGATTCAGTACTAATAGATATAATTTCTAAACAAAATTAATTTAATTAAAAAACAAAGAGTTTTGTTTATAAGTGCCACAAAAGTGTCAAGGCAACGAAGTTTACAATTTGTGTGACGTCTCAAGTTTGTCAAACTTCATTTTAAATCAGCAACGACCAACAATGTCATTATTGGACAGAAAAATACTTGATAAATCAGTCCTTATTTGATCCCTATGACTTGGAGCAAAACCGTCGATCATACAGCTGTTGAATATTGACAATATAACAACGAAAACATTTAATTACTAGAACGAACTTAACAGTTTCTACTTTAATTTCTATCCAATTCTAGGAATCTCAATAACAACTCCATGAGTATTGACCCAGACCCAAACCCTATCGCATCGGAAGTCAATGATGACCGGTGATCCTTCTAGCACGATTATGGCATCCACCAATGGGTTCTCCCTCTCTATGGTCTCCTCTGCCACGGTTCCTTCCTCTCCCACCAGCTCAGGCCATGAGTTCTTACCTTCACCCATCCACAAAAACAAAGAAACCCTCATAAAATAAACTTAATAGATGTTAGAAATTATATATAATAGATTTATTATTTATAGATCTTCACTTAATAGTTTTAAATTTTGAATTGAAGGAATTCCTATAGCCTCTATGAGTTTGATCCTTCCGTCTTGTCTGTTCATTAAAAATTAAGTTTCAATAAAGTATGGTAGACGAAATATTATGAATATGGATGATTCTCTTTACGTACCTTCGCAATCAAACATCTTCGGAGTTTCTCTTCACTGTCTGTATAACTTTGTCTTTTGTCTGTGAATTGCTATGGATGGGTTATCTATCTAGTACTCCCATTTATTTAGGTTATGATTGGTGAATAATGGGGATTTCTTACTTCTCTAACTTGCATGTTTGACACATTCCCCGGATTGAGATGTTTTAAAATTTTTAATAAATTTTACAAAATAATTTTAAAGAAAAAATATATATAATATGTAAAACTTATACATGCATCAACATTTTTTTATTAAATATTAATTGTATCAAATTATGTCGTTAAATTTATTTTACAAAATAATTTAAAGTTTTAAATTCCTATTTTCTCTGTTTGTGTTCAATTTTCTGGATAAGTTTCTGATTCGTGCTTATGTTTGTAACCAAATTAAAAAGCATGTCCTGAACGCGTAAGCATCATTTTAATTTTTTTTTTTTATAGAAGACAGACGAAGTCAACTCTCATTAATACTATATTAATTGTCAATATTATTTAAATTAATAATATTAAATATAATTATAAAACAACCCCACTTGTGATGCACGGACCACAATGCTAGCTATTTATAATTACGTGATTAACACGGTTACCCTAACAACAATATTAAAGTCAAAATTATATTTGTGGGAAACCCTGCAATACCATTTTAAAATAATAAAATAAATTGTTGTTTTAATCTTTAAAATAATATAGCCTTTTAAATTTTAAATTTATTATTTACATTTTGGAAAGACTGTTTTGCTTTAAAATTTTTTTATATTAACTTTACTAATAGATATACTTACATACTTTAACAATAACAGTTTAGAGATTTATTCAAATTTTTTTTTTACTTTCTTGAATGAAAAATGTCCAATTTTAAGTTAGGCAAAGCGTGTGAGGATGAACCAAACAAGCACTTAAATAGTCAATTAATCTCTTGGATCATATAAATAAATTTTTTTAAAAAAATTAACATGAAGACATTTTGAAAAATGTGACCGTATTTGAAAGACTTAATAAGAAAAAAATTTAAATTTTAAGAGAAGAAATTAGAAAAACATATATCTTCCAAAGAGTAAAATAACTATTCACTCAAAATAGTATCTAAAATCTATATGAATACATGTTAATCAGATTTTTTGAAGTAACTCGCGGAACACTTCTGCATAATGAAGTCAATTGATAACACATAAAGCTATTAAAATTATTATTAGTATATTTAATACTATATGTATTAAATTAATAGGACTAGCCATTGATCTAATTCTCTAATAATTACTTGTCATGCTGGGAAGTTTTCTAGGGTAACCATGTACTTACGTAACGCACATTTAAACTAGTCAGCTTTTATGTTTGACACACTAGTATTTGTGTTCAAATTTCTGGATAGATGTATATTCTGATTCATGCTTATGTATGCATCCACAATAGAAAGTTTCTCCTCAACCGCGTAGCATCGTTTTAATTATTTTCTTTTTAAAAAGAAGATAGAGATAAAGCCGCTAACTGTCAATATCTCATATGTACTTTTATACGCAAACTTAATTATATTTTTAATATTTTTATTTTAAAAAATATGTCAATTTAATTTTTTTTTATAGTTTATAATATAAATTTAATTCATCTAATTTTAATAAATGAATTGAAATAATTCATCCCTTAAGTCCACTATTTATTTTATCATTAATATTTTTATACATGTACTGTATGTATATCACTAAATAATGTGTTATATCCAATCACTTAAAAAAAATATTAACGTCAGATTTAGTGAAGTATGCATAGTATATGCATAAAAGATTAATAACAGAATAGATAGTAAATTTAATAAGTAAACTATTTTTATTCATTTGTTAAAACTATAATAACTAAATTCATATTAAAAATTAAACTAAATGAACGAATTCTTGAAAGTAGGAGAATTAAAATTTTGATTAATCCTTATATTTGAAGATAAATCATATAGAGGATTCTTAAAAAATATTTAGAATGAAGAAAATTCCATTTTTAATCATAAGACATTACTAATAAATTAATTGATTCAGTGATACTGAAATTGTCTATAAAATTAAAGTTTTAAGTTCAAGTTCTAATAAAAGATTAAAACAAATGAACTAAAAAAAATCATGAGACATTCTTAAATATAGGTACTAATCTAAATACACCGGCGAATAAGTTTCACACATAATTACAAACCTAATATATAGATACTCATTATACCCAAGAATAAATCCCTTAATTTATGCATGTCCAAACAAATAATAGTTGAACCGGTAACTTATAATCCTTGCACTTAATGCACAAATACTTATTGTTGATCGATTGGATTAAAAATTAAAAAAATTAAATTTCCAATAGTACTCTATATATATATAAACAAAAAGTGCCGTGTCTTTAAAGAAACAAATCTTTCAGATATGATTACCTACAAGTACTGAATCAAATTATGTCAATCCAGAAAAATATAAAAGTAAAAACTTTTCAAGCTGATAAGGATTTTGAAGTGTATAACTATATGTATTAATGATGATTTGACCCTAATTCTTATTATAAATGAAGTAAGCTATATATATAATTTGAAAAATAGTTTCTAGCTCTCTTAATAGCTCTTCGCATATTGGAAACCTTAATGAGATGCAGAAAAATCATTTTTCCGTGTGATGAAGATATATTATCATTTTGATTTCAAACATATTTTTAATTATTCAGAAATTCTTCTACATTGAAGTTCACCTTCAAATAATCATACATTCTTATATAGGATATGGAGCAAAGCAAAGACAATATGGGTATAACTCCAATGAGAAACGTTAAGTTTTTATTCTTCATGTTGATCATACTAATGAATGTAAGTGTTCAAACTAATCGCTCTATCTCTGCAAGTTCTCACAAATTCCTCATTCTATTCATATTTCTATCACCATCAATTTTCTTTTCGTTCAATGGCTGCAAAGTCGACCTCAACTTGGAAAAGAAAGAAATGCTCGAGATTTCATGGCATATATTAACAAAAATGAGTGCAAGAACGAGGACAAACCCAGGTAATAAAAAGTATATAGTGATTACAAGAGATTATTAATGATTAGAAATAGAAATTTGTGTTTACAGAATATGGATAAAATTCAGAATGTACAAAAGATAGACATATTAAGTCATGAATTATGAATTTTTTGACATATTTATATATTTATTGATTAATAACTTACGGGTTGTTTGGTTCACCCAATCAAAGATTTTCATGAATGTGATTTTTGGGATTTTTGAATTTTAGGACTTAAAGTTTGTGATTTGAAGTTTAGAATTTTGAATTTGTAGTTTGTGGTTTTAAATTTAGAGTTTAAAATTTTAAATATAAGAAAAGAAGATAAAAATATCTTTTGATTTCACAAAAGATATTTCCACCAATGGAAACCCCTCATGGGAATATTTTATGAGAATATATGACAACATATTTCTACAAAATATTCTTGAAAGTGTTATATTTCTGAAAATATTTTTTTAAAAAAGTTGATTAATCAAATATGAGAATAACATATTTTTATATTTTATTTTCAGGAATTCTAATTCTATTCTGCGACCAAACTACCCCTTGGTCTTTTATAAATCAATTTACTTAAGAATCTCTCATATTGGTTAAAAGAATGAGAGTAAATCATTTTAAATCTTCAAGAAGATATTCATATCAAATTGCATGGATAATTGCAGGTAAGAACCCATGGTCTACGTATAATGGAGCAAACGTTGATGAAGCTGTGGAGATAATTACAAGACAGAATCCTAATTTGGAGGTTATTGTATGTTACTCAATTCAATCACGTTTTGTTTAGCCAAATGGAAACAAAATTATTGTGATTGTAGAGTACAAGGGTAAAGTCTAGTTTTACAGCAATGGCAATCGAGATATCCTTGGTTCTCACAAAAAACAAAAGGAAAAAAAGTATTTACCATTGAGTCAAATTAATTCAATGATGCTAGAGACATTTTTAGAGTTAAAAGTTCGAGTTGTCACGAGTTTCATTATATAACCAATGAAAAATTTTGCAATTATGTTCACTTTAATTTATTGGAAAAATTACTTTTATCTACTCTGATTTATATATCAAATTTTAGCTTCTCCCTTAATATTAAAATTAATTCAATGTTCCTTCCCAATTCATATATGTTCTGTTGTAATAAGCACCCTATTGTTTAAATCAAACATTAATATTTTAAGAGTCATGTGCACCGCAAATTACTCATGTACTGTCTAATTAACCTAAAAAGTATACTATACTTCTCTCCATATTTGCTTATATCCTTTTTCTATATTATTTTTTTCTAGTTAGTATCGAGGTGCATAGTTGGAGGGGGGCTTTACGTATATAAGCAAGAAAAATTATTTTATTTTTTACATCCCATTGTTTTAAATAGAGAAATGCATCATACTCAATGAAATAAATGCATAATATTCTTTTCCCTAGCTGGTGAAAGTAAAAGCAAGTAAATAAGTACTCTTTTCTATAACTTAAAATTAAACTGAAGGATCGCAATAACTTGAACCAAAACTACACTTAAAGGAAGTTTGAATTCATGACCACAGTCCAACAAATGGAGGTTTATGTTATTTTAAAGTTTAAAATCAGGGATATCTGCATAATTTTGAATAAAAGGGGGGGTCAGTTTTATGTAAAAAATAAAATATATAGGGGAGTTCCATGTAAACTAAAATAAAGTATCTTTAAAATAAATTTGGGCGCTTTGAACTAAGGCTTTAAATTGTCATTGCCTTTTGCGGTCACAATTGGGGCAATTGTATGGAAAATATAAGAAAAAATAACTGCTGTAAACGGTAACTATAAGCAAAATTTATCGCAATTACAACTATAATTACATATGGAAATTTAAAAAGAAAGAAAGTTTCTTTCCCCAAAACTTTATTTTCAACAACAAAACAATAATGATATTAACGAATAGAAAAATCCTTAATTATAAATTCCTTATTTCATCCCTATGTCTTAGAGTATAACTATGATTCCGCAGTTGAATATTAACAACAAAGAAAACATTTACTAGAATGAACAGTTTCTAACTATCCAATCTTAAGAACCTCAGTAACAATTCCATCAGTATTGACCTGAACCCAAACCCTACGGTATTGAAAGGCAGTGATAACCGATGATCCTTCCGGGACGATGGATTATGGCATCCACCAAAAAATTCTCTCTTTTAATTGTTGCCTCTGCCTTGGTTTACCCTTGAGAGTTTCTATTACATGCTTTTATCTACTCTAATTTATACATTGAATTTTAGTTTCTCTCTTAATATTAAAATTTTTGCAATGTTCCTTCCCAATTCATATATGTTCTATTGTAATAAGTATCCTATTGTCTAAATCAGACATTAATATTTTAAGAGTCACGTGAACTATACGTTACTCATATACTATCTAACTAACCTAAAAAGTTTATTAGACTCCTCTCCCTATCTGCTTATATCCCTTCTCTAGATTATTTTTTTCTAATTAGTATATATCGAGGTGCATGGTTGGGGGTGTATAAGCAATTGTAAGGCGAGGGGTATAGTAGACTTTTTGTATTAGTTGGATAGTACAAGAGTTATATTGAGAATGTTAAACTTAATGTCTGATTTGAATGTAAGGGTACTTATTGAAATGGAACATGTAAATTAAGAAAAATATTGTAATATTTTTCATATTTTAGAGAAAACTGCAATTTGGGATACAGATCAAGGTGACCAAGTACAATTTTTTCTAATTTATTTTAGATTTCCAAATTCATTTTTCCTAATTTGATTGAAAAATTCACAATTCTACCTATGAGTTATGTGACCAAGTCAGGGTTAAATTAATACTAATTCATAAGCCAAATAAGATAAATATAGTAGAAAACTACAAAGTTAATAATGAGGTAAGTTTAACATCAAATTTGGATGTTGCCTTAATTAAAAGATGACATTAAAAACACTTTCATTTATGAATGATTAAATTAAAAAAATTAATCTAAGAAGGATTAAATTAAAAGTTCATATATGTGTGAGGGATGAAAATAGAGTAATTTCATCGTTAATACTTAACTACTAAAAACACCTAATTACACAGTCTTGCCAATTTCTTTTACTTTCTCTAAAAAAAAACAATTATGAATTCCAAAATGAATTGAAGGTTACAAGAAGATCAGATAAACTAGGTTGCACCCACAATTAACAAGCAGGAAAGCACTAACAAGCACAAACTATTTAAAAATTATGAAGTTAAATTTGGAATTGCGGGGACAAATATTAATTAGGAAGAGAAATTGTTTTAAGCATCGATCAAAATTTGTTTTAAAAAAGAGTTTAATATAGAGAAACTGTGATATACTACCAGTAATTTAAAACCATGATGCTAGCCAATTGTGGATCTTGTTTTCTTGTTTTTGGTCTGTCATGTAAAGCCTAAGGTACTTGCTCATGTTTATGAGACTTTATATAACAAGAGTAGTGCTTTGAAGGAGTACGTAATCTTCTTTTCTTGTAAGATTTCCCTATATTTACAACCCTTATTTGACTTGAAAATTTTGAATTCTTTTCTTCTTTCTTTTAATCAATTCTATTTTTTTCTACACTTTATTTTTTTGGTGTCAGATTGATTAATTTCTCCTTGTATATGTTTCTCTTTCTAAGGAAACTATCTTTCAATAAAATGCATGTGATATTCCGTAATTTTTATTTTTAAATAATAATTTTTTACTATAAAATAATATATATATATATATATATATATATATATATATATATATATATATATATATATATATATAAAATGATTATTTTTTACTAAAAGTAAATATACTTTTAATTAAAATAATTTTTTTTACTTAAAATAATTATATTAACCTCTAATAAATTTTTATTTTATTTTTAGAAATATTCTTTCTTTTATTATGCATAAATATATTTATTTTGTGATTTTTTTATTAAAGTTTTTATTATCAAGAAAAGTCATGATCTAAGAGTGCAACTAAAGTTTTGCAAGAATATAAATTTTGAAGAATTTTTGGGATGCTTTAAGATGAAAAACAATATTTATATGTATATAATCAAATAGTAAATGTTAAATATTAAATTATTAAATAATAAATAAATAAATAAAAGGGAGAAACAATCAGAGGACTCGACGCAGAAGAATTTCTCCCTCCCCCTTCTCCCATTTCATTTTTTTCTTTTTCTCTCTAAACTCTACCTTCTCTCTAGGATTTCTCTCAATTTAGATATCTAATTGAGATACTTGAGGTACCGTTGGACTTGTGGCGATGAGAGTTTCAAAACTCACCAATCAATTTCGCCGAAAGTTCACCAAAATTTCATCGAAAAATTGTAAATAGTAACTTATAAGTAATTTTTCTAAAATGCTAAATTTTTTATGATTTTTCGAGCTTCTAGGTTAGGGGTTTTGTTAAGGATATAAAGTATTATTTGTATTATCACTACAAGAAAACTGGCATTCAGTGGCAACTTTAGTCGTTACTGAAGGTCAAAAAGTCGTCACTGAATACTTTCAGTGACGACTTTTGGTCGTCGCCAAGTGGTCGTAAATAAATGCGTCACAGAAGCTTTTAGTGATGACCTTGAAAAGTGGTCACTGAAAATGGACATTTAGTGACGACTAAGTCGTCACTAAATCTAAACTTTCAATGATGATAATTTAAGTTGGCACTAAATGTAACTTTCAGTGGTGACTTAAGACAATCGCCACTGAAACTTTGGATGAAAAAAAATTGGAAAAGCCATTGATAATGGATTTAGTGACGATTGAAGTCGTCACTGAATCCTTTGATTCTTCATTCAGTGACGACTAAAGTCGTCAATGAATCTTTTAATTCTTGATTCAGTGACGACTGTAGTCATCACTGAATCTCCTATCGTTGGATTTAGTGACGACTTTTGGTTGCCACTGAATCCTATAGTAATTTTTTTAAAAAATTTTATTTACCATTTAAATAAAATCTTTATTTATGATTAAAAAAAATAACCAAAGAAATTAATAAAGTACATACATATATATATATATAACCAGAATTTCATACATAATACATGATTGTTAAGTGAAATATACAATGTCAATTAACAAAAAATTACATAATAAAATGTTAACAAATTAAAAAAAAATCAAATTGGTGGCTCTCTTGGAGATGGTGTTGCATTAGTCATAGAACTTGGTGTAGCACTACCCATAATACCCAATGAAATTTGTCCCTATTCATATTCCAATAATAAATTGAGATATAACTTGACAAGTATAATTTTTAAAAATAAATATATACCAATAGCATGAAAAAAATACGAAAAAAAATAAATGTGACCAAGTTTAACAAAGTTAATATCACATATATGACACTTAAAAAAATATTCTAACATTATGCACATAATAATGACTAATTTAGTCATTACTTCACTCTCACTAACTATTAAACATGACATATTGATAGTGTGCTCTATTTTATCTACAATATTGTAGAATCACAAAAACATTAATAAAAAAAAATAGTCAAGCATATATAACCCAAGCTTGTTTGTGCTCAAATTGCAAATGCTAATCCTCTCTATCTATAGTTCAAGTTTGTCCCAAAAATAAAAGAGCATAAGTTCAGACCAAATAATCAGACGACACCCTATGTTTTTCTTATTCTGAAAAAAAATTTACCTATGCACAAAATCATTCAACAAAAGCAAAAATTAAGCGGCCACATAATCCTTGAGAGAAAATTCACTCAGTGCTACAACCATGAAACATATATATTTGAATTTTTCTAGTGTTAGACCAAATTTTAACTATCTGAAACCTAACCATATGTTTTAGAGGAAATAAAACCATTACAAAAATACAATAAAATTAGAAAAAGAAAAAAAATTTCCCTAAAGAAAAAGAAAAAGTAGAAATCATATATATGTGACTTCAAAATACAATCAAAATACCACCACTTCTCATTATAAAAAAATTATCAATTCTCTTCATAAGTCATAACATATGACAATTCACAGAAATCTACAGCAATCAAGAACAATAAGAGGGAAGAAGGAAGGAGCTAATCAAGTGTGGGAGCAATGCCCAATTCTCATTGTGCCTTCAAAAGGACAATGAAATTACCGCTACTTCTCATTATAAAACAATGACCAATTCTCTTCATAAGTCAGAACAGATGACAATCTATAAAAACTTACAGCAATCAAAATAATGTCATATCTTGTTAACACTAAGTCAAAAGGTGACAAGACCAAATCAGTACAAGGCAAGCCATGGAACATATTTGAATTCTTCTAGTGTGGGAGAATATAAGTACAAAGCATATATTGTGACATCAAAATGACAATTCAATTGCAACCACTTCTCATAATAAAACAATGACCAATTTTCTTCATAAGTCAGAACATATGACAATCTATAAAAACTTACAGCAATCAAAACAATGTCATATCTTGTTAACACCACGTCAAAAGGTGACAAGATCAAATCAGTACAAGGCAAGCCATGGAACATATTTGAATTCTTCTAGTGTTGGAGCAAATCAGTACAAAGCATATATTGTGACATCGAAATGACAATTCAATTGCAACCATTTCTCATAATAAAACAATGACCAATTTTCTTCATAAGTCAGAACAGATGACAATCCATAAAAACTTACAGTAATCAAAACAATTTCATTTCTTGTTAACACCACGTCAAAAGGTGACAAGACCAAATCAGTACAAGGTAAGCCATGGAACATATTTGAATTCTTCTAGTGTGGGAGAAAATCAGTACAAAACATATATTGTGACATAGAAATGACAATTCAATTGCAACCACTTCTCATAATAAAACAATGACCAATTTTTTTCATAAGTCATAACAGATGACAATCCATAAAAACTTACAGCAATCAAAACAATGTCATATCTTGTTAACACCACGTCAAAAGGTGAAAAGGCCAAATCAGTACAAGGCAACCCATGCAACATATTTGAATTCTTCTAGTGTGATTAAAGAGGTGAGAACCAGATTCCAGGTGAATTAATTAGGATGCCAAGTTCTCTTTTGCACTTGTCTATTTTGTATCTGTTCTCAATGACTTTGGACTTATAGTTCACACATTGTAGCAAACTTTAGTAATCTTTTTTTTTTACAACTACAACTAACTAGTAATTAATGAACAGATAATTGATAAAATAATCTTGGGTTCATATTCATGTTGGTAAGGAATAACGCATTGGACACATACAAAAAACAGTTTTAAGGATGGTATAGTGTCACTCAATAGCTTGCCTTATCGGAATTTGCACACACAAACAAGTTTGCAACAAAATTTGTTGCAAGTTTGAGCCACTTTAAGGGAACAGATGCTCTGAATGCATGTATCTCATATATTCACTTAGGCTTGCATTTTGGATTTCTAAGCTGTCCAAATATACTCAATTGCAATCATGCATCTCTGGAGAAAACACCCAAAAAAAGATCAAATTGTTTTAAGGATGGTAAGTCAGAGGTGCCAAAGACACAGTCAGAAAATATTTACATACATATTAGTAACTTCTTAACGTGTTGCTATGTATTTCAGAACTAGTTATTTTATCTAAATTTGATGTTTGAAATCCAGGAAAAGAGAAAAGGTTGTAACTCATGTCACTATAAGGATGAAATCTATCATTTCTTGTTTTATTGATTATGGTTTTGATTCTTACATCAGGTGTTAAGTATTCCACAAATATATTGTATTGGAACTATGTTTTGGGATGACAAGTATGGAGCAAAGGGGTTATCTCCAGAAGTATGTCCTTGACTCCTTCTCCATATTTTGCTCTACTGCATATTTTTTACACATCTATTCCAATCTTTAAAATTTATTGTAAGAATGATGAAAACTCACAAACATTCTGTTTGCTACAGAAGGCATCATAACAGTAGATTTTTCCATATGAAAAATGTCTTTAGAGAGGGCAGTTTTTCCTGTATGCAAGGACGGCTTTGCATGGGGATAGAGACAGTGGGGTTGGGGATTAGGTATAATTCCCGCAACAACCCATTATTTTGAAATTATTAAAATATTCTTAATTTAAAAGTATAGGAATCCCATGAGTCACTGTACCATGTGAAAAATGAGAATGAAAAAGGAAATATTTCTCAGCAAATAATTCTAATGATAAGACTAAAAACCATAACCAAACTTTACTAGGATAAGTGACCCTAATCCCAAAATATAAAATGGCACTCTAATTGAACTAATAATAACCCACAACCCAACTCCATCATTTTAACTTCTGCACAACACTGTACACGGAGTGAGTTGGGTCAATATTATTTTGATCCATTTGGAAAGGTTAGAAGTCCTTAGACTGAATTGGTCCATAAACTTTAAAAGGTTGGGTTGGGTCAACCTTTTGATAGATAAACTTAATATGCTTTGATCCATCAAAGTAAAGGTTATTATTATTAATTCACATTAATATACTAACATGATCATACCATAAGAATATATAAAATTAATAAAGTACAAGAGGTAACACTGTTTATAGTACATCCACATAATATTATAAGAAAATTAACAATACTTTAATCAAAATTAAAATTTCCAAAAATGTGCCTACAACGATTGTCTACTTATCTTTTAGAAAGTTTTCTTTTGCCTAAATCTGAAAAAAAAATTGTTGTAGATTTGGAGGAGTATATTAAAAATATTCAAAAGTATCTACAAAAAAAAATCAAAACTCTTATTAAGAAAGGAAAAAAATTATTTACAATGGACCAAAAAAACTCTTCTCACAATAAAAGGAGAGGATGGGAAAGACATTGCCAAGAGAGAGCCCAGTAAACCACTCTCCTTCTAACTTAATGCCTATTCAAAAACTCTAGCAGAAGCCTCTAATGTGAAATTGTCAACAAGAAATTTCTTTTTTCTTTCTTGGTATAGAGTAACTCTTAAATTAAGAGAAATGCAAACAAAGCTCCAAACTAAGCCTACATCTTAAAGACAAAGTACCTGTGTGAACATACTCTAACAAACCAAATTCGTTACACAGATTTAGAGGCAACATTCATCTCAAAAATCATTAAAATTTTAATAGAAAATATAGCTCAAATTCAATAGTGCAAAAATATACAAGAGAAAGTATCGTTTAGAATACGTACAAAGAGAGGTCATATACTTTTTCATATTTTTTGAATATTAAATCTTCTATAAATTTTCTTCTTTATTAATCTACTAGAGTTGATGTGAATCTAAGGAGATAAGCTGCAACTCTTCCAAGATTTCGGTCCACCAGCTATAAACCATAATCCCGCTTTTTCCCCTCTACCTTTCCCCAAAAAGATTCAATGAAAAAGAAAAAGAGAGAGTAAGAAGAAACCTTTGCGCCACCGGAGCTACCGCCGTGCGAGAAATGGAAGACAACTATGAAATGGAGTGAGACAGAGCAAGAACAAAGTTAAGAGAATGAGATCGATGACCGACGGGTGTTGGCGTGCTGCTGTACGACTCTTGTTTCGCGAGGTAATGGTTTCTGGTGAGGAAATTTTGGGGGAAGGGTGTTCGTGGGAAAGAAAATTTTGGGGGATTGCGCAAGGTGATGGTTTCAGATTTCACTTTTCAAATGCTAGGTTCACTTTTCAGACGCAGGGTTCAGATTTTTCATTTGGTTTATGAATTGGTTTTTTTGTTTATCATTTTTGTTTATCACTTTTGTGTATTGCAAGAGAACTATTAGTCAGACTTTCACAAATATGAAATAAAAGAAGATTTAATCAATAGATAAAGATATAAAATGTTTAGTTGAATTAGCGGGAAAGAGACAATATACTTCCAGGCACTTGGTTTTTAGCATAACACCCAACATATTTATTTATTTTAAATTAGAGAGAATTAGGTGAGTATAATTTGATATATTTTAATTAAAAAACATAAATATATTATAATTTTATTTTTTATATATATTCTATTATATGGCTATCATGTGGAAATATTAGACTCTAATTAATTATGCTCTATTTCATTTTTTTTATTATTAGTGTTCTTTTTTAATATTTTAAAAATGCTCTACTTCATTTTTTTTGTTATTCTATTATATGGCTATTACACATGTGAAATGGGAATGTTTTTCTTTTTCAAAGATATATATGTTTTTCATTTTAATTTTAAAAATTTACTTCATCAATTTAGTATGTAATTAAAAATTAACTTATATTAAAAAAACATTTTTAAATTTATTTTATTAGTAAATAATTAAATTTTATTTATTTTATAACTAAAAATATAATTTAATTTTTTTTACAATGAATAAACACACCCATCAAAACACTCCTTGGCTGTCAGAAAATAAACGTTCAAAAGTGTGAGAAAGGATTTTGCTACTTTCTGTGGCAACCTTAGGTCGTCACTGAAAACAAATTCTCAACTTTTAGTGGCAACCTCATCTAGGTCGTCACTAAAAAGTTAGTTTTCAGTGGCGACTCATGAAAGTCGCCGCTAAAAGTGATTTTTAGTAACGACTTTTCTAGTCGCCACAGAAAAGACGTCACTGAATCTCTTGTTTCTTGTAGTGGATAAATTTCATAATCAAACAACGTGATTTTGTGCTCAAATTTTACAATTTTTTTTAGGTGAACAGTAACAATGAACAGTGTGTGAATAGGGCAAACAATAAATATGAATAGTATTCCTTGCATGAATAGTGATTTCAGTTGCATAGACAGTATTTTTCGTCCATGAACAATACCGGCATTGACCAAACTCCCAAAATCATTTCTTAAGTTTTTGAACTCTTCAGACACTTTTTCTAGGTCTATTTAGTCAAATGTGGATTGAAAAAGTACATTTTAAAACTATCCAATCTGGAGCTGTACCCTGTGAGTAGATAATTCTTTCTATGACTTATCCTATGCTCTTTTTGAATTTTAAATGTATAAATGATTATGTACAAGTTATTTATATTTTTATATGTCTCTGAAATAGATTAAATTACCTGAATTTTTTATAATATGATATATAGTTCAAGAAGAGTTTGATTTTGAAAATGAATTTTTGAATTCATTGAATATGTGATTTTAAATGTATTTCTCATCATTTGGTAAATGAAATATATTGTGTACGTTGCATTGATTTATAAAGCTATATGATTGCCTTAAAAAATGGCATGTATATGTAATAAACCCTGATTGGAAAATTTATGAAAGATGAACTGTACTGAGACTGAAAGTCTGTATTATACTGAAAACTTTGTATTAGATGATATGGTATATGTGCAAATGATAATTTATGTGGAGGATTCCTATTAGAAACATTATTTGCTAACATCATGTAATGTTAGTCCTAGTGCAACTTGATACCTCAGTTAGCAGGAGTGATGTTAGCCTCGTGTGACGGCCAACACACGAGATATAATATGTGATGGAGAGCGGGATGCCTCATATTTGGGCGAGATACTGACTATATGATATGTGACTTGCCTCCTTTGCTATGTGCTTGGGAAATACTCATATTAGAGTCCCTTTGCGTGTCCTCTTGAATGGTGGTAGGAAAAACCTCAGCGGGATACTGAATTTAAGCAAATTCTACACCACCAAAGTACGGAAGGGCTTGAACTCTGATATGGTGGTTCTGATATGAGATCTTCCTAATATTTTCATGTGAAATATTTTGATGCATAACAACATTTGTTTAATGATCATACAGTACAGTATATGATTTTGGATATCTGAATATCCTTTGTTTTGAGAATATTTGAAATGCGGGTCCCATATGGATGTACTTTTGAACTGTATTTCCTACATGACAAATTTTAAAATATGAGTACATCCATATATTGACCTAAGTGGTCATAGAAGGTATTATCTGCTCACTGAGTTGTCAAACTCACTACACGATATTTTTACATTTTATTTTCAGATAAAAATAGAGTTTGGTCATTTCCCTTCAAATAGTTGACCAGTTAGACGACATAATCTTTGGGTGAGTCTACTTTGTTTTCAAGACTCGTAGATTTTGATTATATTGTACTTGTACTTTAGAGTATGCTTTGAACGCCATAGGCAGGATCCCTGCTTCTGTTGTACTTTGATGTTTATAGACTTAGTTTATATATTGTGTATACATGGGAATAAAGAGTGTATTAAACATGTTATGGAAATTATATGTCCGTAAAGTATGTGTTTTACGTACTCTAAAATTAGGGGCGCGATAAGTTGGTATCAAAGCATTAGGTTTCTCTAGGGCTATCAGAGCAAAGAATTCTTTAGTAGGACTTTTAGTATAGGTATGAGTCAGACATATTTATACTTCAGGTGCTACTGTGAGATTTTATAGGGTTTTAATTTCTTTTCTATTCAAAGTTCCTAAATTTTTTAGTATAAGATTGATTGGATTTTGTGGCATCTTAAAAAGTATTTATTGGTCAATTTCTACTTGAAAGTAAAAGGATAGGCATGCCAAAGAATTTAAAGAATTAAGACAGATACCAAATATGACAGTGTCTGAATGTTATATCCATTTTACCCTATTGACTAAATATGGTAGACTTTGATGTGATACTGAGAATGGATTGGTTGGTATCATACCATGCTATTTTGAAATGTCACTTTAAAGTGATTAAATTCAATATTCTTAGAGAATTTTCTTTCTTGATACAAGGAGACCGTAGTGAGGTATCCAGTAATCTAATCTCTGCTTTAGTAGCCCATAAATTATTACAAAATAGTGGCAATGATATTTGGCAGTGGTCAAAGATATAGATGTGAAATACACTAATGTAGATCAAGTTATAATGGTTAGAGAATTTTCTGATGTGGTCCCTGGGGAATTTCCAGGATTACCCGAAACGATAAATAGAATTTAGTATTGATTTATTTCTTGGAACCTAACCAGTGTCTATATTCCCATATAGAATGGCACCCGTTGAACTTAAGGAACTGAAAAAGAAATAGTTACAAGACATGTTAGACAAGAGATTTAAATGCCCTAATACTTTTTCTTAGAGTCTTTTAGTTCTATTTGTGAAAAAGGAAGACGGATCGCTGCAATTGTGCATATATTATAGATAATTAAATAAGATGATAGTGTGAAATAAATACTCATTACCTCATATAGATGATCTATTTGACTAGCTACATGGTGCTCAACGTTTTTCAAAAATTAAATTGATTTAAGATCTGGATATCATCAATTAAGGATAAAGGGAAAGAATTTTGTAAAAAAAATTGCTTTTATGACTTGGTATGGGCATTATAAGTTCTTAGTTATGACATTTGGTTTGACAAATCCCCAGCTGCATTCATGGACTTGATAAATAGAGTATTTTAGCCATCCCTGGATCAATTTATTATTATATTTATTGATGATATATTAGAATATTTCAAGAGTTCAGAGAATCATAAGCAACATTAAAGATAATTTTACAAATTCTAAGGGATTATGTTTGGCAAGGATTGTATCCAAATACACCCTAAGAAAGTAAAAGTGATACTGCAACGGTTACGTTCTATTATAGTTAAAGATGAAGATCCAAGTCTAATTTGTGCTTTCTGTGGTTCTCTGTTATCCAATCTATTTGAATTGTAATTGGATCAGGTACATAAACATATACTTGTAAAGCATCAATCAACTCCTCAGCATTTAAAGCCGAGATGAGAATTTGTCATGCTGAGTGTGAGATAAACCGTTGTTCCACAATTTGATCAAGAAAAGAAAACAAACCATCAAAGAAGTGATTAACATTTAACAAACCTATTGGTTTGTGATGCATATTTAGTTTTGTCCAAGAGACTATTTGGAAAATTTCTTCTAAAATACCAAAACTACTTGGTAAGGTAATGAAGGCATTAGCATTGGTTATCATTGTAGCCATGCACTCAAGCATGGAAGCTACTCTAAATTCTTTCTCAATTGTCTTTCCTATGATGTTGGATGCAACTATAACTATAAGAATAATACCTAGAATTTGACATCCTCCTACTATGCAGTTGTAGACATGCACCCCATTAACTCATGGTTACCTCCATCATAGACTAAATGAATTTTTCTCCTAGCCAACACTATACCTAGGTTTTGTGCTGCTTTCATATACTCTCCATCTTTTCCAGAGTTGGAACCACAAAAGATATAAATATTTCGAAATTGACATAATACAATTCCCTCCATAATTGTACTCACCCTAACTTTGAGTATAAAGGTAAAAATACTAACGTGTGCATTTATAGAACTCAGAAAATGGCATACTTATGATAGCTATGTGAATAGGCCGAGTATAATTAGAATAGTTATGTGAGTGATTGATGGATATTAGCTAAATTGAAGGTGAAAATTTCAAAAATAACAGCACATATGCATATGTACAGTAGTTAGGATTGAGGCTTATATTAAGCACATAAAGAGAATAAGGTTAAGATATCATCAGAAATTTATCTTTTCCTTATTGTCCTTGATGAAGCATTGATGTCTTGATTCTTGTAGGAAAGTTATAGGTGATAGGCATAATTGTAAATAAAAAAAGAGTGGAAATACAAACAAGTTAATTGTTGAAGAGAGACAATCAAATGATTTATTTTGTTTTCCCAATTTTTTTTCCAGTAGACTATCGGTATTATTAAGTCGATTAACTATTTTGAGAATTTTTAATCTGGATTGATTTATTTTATAGTTGATTGATTACATCTATTTTGAAACAATCAACTGCATCCTACCAGTTAACTACGTACTCTTTGTTCTTCACAAACTTTTATAAGTTCAAAAATGTTTCTTTTCCATGTGCTATTTTTCCATCGAATACCAACAGCTTTAAAGTAGATTTTGGTACATATATTCAAAACTTGCGGCCACCAATTTTTACCAAAATAACAACTAGGTTTTGTTTACAGATTTTCAAGAATTACGACCACCGATTTTAATTTTATTTCAATACTTTGTCCAAATTCTAACTTTCTATTTTGGCACCATGCTTTATTATGTATTTCTCTTTTTTTGTTGCGTCATTTTTCATTAATATTTGGCATTAAATGTTAGGTTCTTTTCTGTATTATAAGGACGGTTAATTTTTTTTTTAAACTCAATTATTATGGTGTCTAAGTGGTTAGTAGGTTAAAGTAATGAAAATTTTGAAAGAAATAGACGAATGATGGCCTTATAGTGCTTTGATGAATATAATCAAGAGAATTGATGGTGTTGAAGTTCTTGAGGAATAAAATATGGGAAGTAGGATTTAAATTAATCTTTGGACTCTTAATTTGAAAATATGGAGAATATTTTGAGAACTCTATCCGAAAATAATGTAAGTGATTAAGATATTTGTGTTAAGAGTTTATACCATGCTAAATTGAGTCTAGTATTTAGGATGTGAATTATGTTGAGAAAAGAGATTTTAGAGGAAGCCATAGATTTTGAATAATGGGATATACTAAGATTTGAAAGAATTATACTAATATAATGATAAAAAAAATACAAGTGATATATTTTTAGTTGTTTGGTGAGTCAACAAGTAAGAATTGAATATATTGTTTTAGGAGAACTATTCAGGAAGCCTTAGGATCTTAGTTAAATTATAACATAGCTTATAATAAATCTAAATTATGTGTTTACGCATTGGAAGTTATGATTCAAGTATCTTTATACAATTTTGGTGAAAGTTAGGATAAATTATTTGTCCTTAGTTGAACTTGCTTATATCAGTAGTTAACAGTCCAATATACAAATGACACCATTTCATATTTTATATGAAACATAGTAGGTCTCCTAATAGGTGGGTGGGTTGAGTAAAGTTAAACTTTTTGAATCTAATTTGGAATAACATACAATAGATAGAATATGACTAACCTAAATTGATGATACTAGTTTGGAAAACATGCTTCAAGCATATGTTTTCAAGTTTGGTGGGAGATCTCTTAACAGAATTTGCCTATAATAAAGTGTTATCGAATAACTTATAGCCTTATGTAAGAGGTGTTACAAACTTTCTGTTAAATGATTCAGTTGAGTTAGATTTATTATAAGATGTCGTTGATAAAGTAAAATTGATTAGAAAAAAAATATAAGCAACTCAATACAGGTCAAAAGTCTATAAGGACCATGAATATTGAGCACTAAAAATTATCAGTTAGTAACCAAATATTTTTGAAGAACTTATGGTTAAAGAAAATTCCTATGGTTAAAGTTATATGACAAAATCACACAAGTGAAGAGATTTCTTAGAAATTAAAGATGATATACAAAAAAGATATCTCTAATTATTTGAGTAATAAGGTTGGTAACTCCAATTATACCTTGACTTCATTCTCTACATGTGGTAGAATGGATTAAAATTCAGGACCGAATTTCTTAAGGAGAGAAGAATGTAATATCTCGTAATTTTTATTTTTAAATAATAATATTTTGCTATAAATAAATATTTTTTTTTTCTTAAATGATTATGTTTTGCTAAAAGTAAATATACTTTTAATTAAAATAATTTTCGTTTTACTTAAAATAATTATATTGGCCTCTAATAAATTTTTGTTTTATTTTTAGAAATATTCTTTCTTTTATTATGCATAAAGATATTTATTTTGTGATTTTTTTATTAAAGTTTTTATTAAGAAAAGTCATGATTTAAGATTACAACTAAATTTTTGTAAGAATATAAATTTTGAGGAATTTTTGAGATGCTTTAGGATGAAAAACAATATTTATATGTATATAATCAAATAGTAAATGTTAAATATTAAATTATTAAATAAATAAATAAATAAGAAAAAAAGGAGGAGAAGCAAGTAGAGGACTCAGTGCAGAAGAATTTATCCCTCCCCCTTCTCCCATTTCATTTTTTTTCTCTCTCTAAACTCTACCTTCTCTCTAGAATTTCTCTCAATTTAGATATCTAATTGAGATACCAGAGGTACGGTTGGACTCGTGGCAATAAAAGTTTCAAAACTCACTGATCAATATCGCCGGAAATTCACTAGAATTTCGTCAGAAAATTGTAAATAGTAACTTATAGATAATTTTTTTTAAATGCTGAATTTTTGAGCTTCTAGGTTAGGGGTTTTATTAAGGATATAAAGTATTATTTGTATGATAAATTTCACTATCAAACAACGTGATTTGGTGCTCGAATTTTGTAAAATTTTCTTTTGTGAACAGTGTCCTCGAACAGTAAATGTGAACAGTATTCCCGGTGTGAATAGTGATTTCGCCCGCGCGTGAACAATTTTTTTCGGCCATGAACATTACCTAGCATTGACCAAGCTCCTGGAGTCATTTCTTAAATTTTTGGACCCTCCGGATACTTTTTGAGGTCTATTTAGTCAAATATGAATTGAAAAAGTGCATTTTAAGACTATACAACCTAGAGCCTTACCCTATGAGTAGATAATTCTTTCTATAATTTATCCTATGCTCTTCTTGAACTTTAAATGTATAAATAATTATGTTCACAAGTTATTTATATTTTTATATGTCTCTAAAATGGATTAAATTATCTGAATTGTTTACAATCTAATATATAGTTCAAGAAGAGTATGATTTTGAAATGGATTTTTGAATTCATAGAATATGTTATTTTAAATGTATTTCTCATCATATGGTAAAGGAAATATATTGTGTACGTCGCATTGATTTATAAAGCTATATGATTGCTTTGATGTATATGTGATAAACCTTGATTGAAAAATTTATGAAACATGAACTGTACTAAAACTGAAAATCTGTATTATACTAAAAACTCTGTATTGGATGATATGGTAATATGTGCAAATAATAATTTCTATGGAGGAATCTTATTAGAAACACTGTTTGTTAACAACAGGTGATGTTAGCCTTGGTGCACCTTGATACCTCAGCTAGCAGGGGTGGTGCTAGCCTCGTGTGATGGCCAACACACAGTATATGATATGTGATGGAGAGCGGGATGCCTCCTATTTCGGCGAGATGCCGACTATATGATATGTGAGTTGCCTCCCTTGCTGTGTGTTTGGGAAATACTCATATTAGAGTCTCTTCGTGTGTCCTCATGAATGGTGGTAGGGCAAACCTGTAATAACCCAAACCTTTGAAGGTTAAGTACAAATCATTTGAAACAAGGAAGTTGAGAACAATATAAAATTTTAGAGCGTTTCTGACCTTTCTTCTGACCTTTCTTCACTCAAATAAGAATAAATCGCTCATATGAAATCCAAATTACATGATTCCAATTTCTGCTGAAAGATAAGAAATATATCTACAACTTTTATGTTGGAAACTTTTGCTAATTCCGTGAATAGTATAGTTATAAGAGGCAAAAACCGCAGCATAGTGTGGTATGGACCTTTGCTCACTATTTTATGCATAACTCCTTCATATGAACTCCAAATTAGGTGATTCAAGTGGATACAGAAAGCTAAGAGAAAGGGTTACAACTTTCATGTTGGACGTTTTGTCAAATTCGGCTAAATGAGTTTTCCGCGGCGAGAATATTTCGCTGACGGCGAGAATGCTGCAGTATTTTCCCGAGAGCATGAGATTTCTGGTTTCCAAACTCGCCGCAGCGAAAATATGCTCGCTGCCCGCGAAAATCACGATTCACCGCAGCGAGAATGAGTTCGCCGGTGGCGAGATTCATTAGATGGGCATTTTTAGCGGTCCCCCCCCTCCCTTTTTCCTTCATTTTCTCCATAGCTGGACCTTCCTCTCTCTCTCTAGAATTTTCTCCACCTTCTCTCTAAAATATCTCATCATCCGGACGTCCGATTTGAGCAAGCAAGGTACTGTTGGACTTGTGGGAAGGAGAGCTACAAACCCCACCGATCAGTTTCGCTGGAAAACCATCAGATTGTCGCCGGAAAATTGCATGAATAGTAACCTCCAAGGTAAATTCCGTCCAATCGCGTTTTAGACTTCGTTTTTACCAAAATTCTTTCCATAGATAGTCTTAGAATTAGTTTCTATGCTAGAATATAGCGTTTTTAGGTTTCTGCATGAATAGTGTTTCCAGCATAAATAGTGACGTTTAGGTTTATTGAATTCTCATGTTATGTCTATGTTTTCTAGGTTGTTGAGCCACCACGAGGTGAAATTTTCGTTGTTGGACTCCTAGTAAGGTGAGTGGATACTAAAGCGCATGTTTTAAGAATTTGATTTATAACTCTCTCGTATGATTTTAACTAGTTGGAATGTATGTTAAATTGTTTTACCACTTTGAAAACCAATATGTTCCAACCATGTTAGAAATTATAAATTTCAATCCTAGTTAAACCCTAGGTATGCAGGGCAAGCATCTAGACTGATAATTCTCCATTTGAGTTAGATTTATAGAAATGTGAACTTAGTCATAGAAATGAACTAAGTTAGCCATGAAATGATTTGATGCATGAGAACATCTATGCGACGTCTACGGACGATATGTTTAAAGGGAAAGTTTATGATGATAAAGGTCTCCATGGGAATACATGGATGAAACATATTTTAGAACGAAATTTTATGCATGAAAAGAGTTAGATGGAGAATTATAGCTTTATTGTAATGTTATTGAAATGTTTTACTTTAAACTCTTTGAATAGCATATTTCAAATGTTTTCTATTGGAGGGATCCTTTTAGATCACTGTTAGCTAGCCGCAGGGAGTGCTAGCCCTGGTGCACCATAATCATGTTAAGGCTTCGGCCTAGGATACTGTGACGGGCATATGATTGCCTAAGACACAGGGATTTAGGGTGGACTTATGTCTACGCCTACAGTGATTACCATACCCTTGCTGTGTGCTTGGGGGAGATGATAGATCTGTTAGGAAAGACCTCCAATAAACTAGTGCATTTTTCTTAAAGATTAAATATTTTTAAACAATATTACTTACCATGCATAATTGATTTGCTCTACTGTTACTGATTTAATCCTGTTTTATCTTTTGAACATACATTTGAACTGTTTAGCTTTTCTTTCAATAAATTATGGTTAAATACTTAATGTTTCTATTATTATCTTTACACTTGGATTTCAATTATTAAACCCATTGCAAAACACTCGTGCTTGGTTTGCCCTGTTTCAGTTATAGCATGATTTACCCATTCACTGAGATGTGGTCTCACCCCTCTTCTGTTTCCTCCCCACAGATAGTCAAAGAGACTTTGATCCAGTTACAGTTTCGTAGAAGGCTGAACATAGCGTTGGTGAGCCCCAGTTTGGGCAAGACTATTTTGTAATGATTGTTTTGTTTAGTTTATGTTTAGAGTAACTCCATGAATTTACAGGCAAGATCCTCGCTTCTTGCATATTTTGATGTGTTGTTTGGAAAATGGTTTTATGTTTTACAACAATGTTGTATTATGAGGCCATGGGCCAAGTTGAATCACAAATGTTGGATTCACAAATGTTGGATTCATAAGATATATATATATATATATATATATATATATATATATATATATATATATATATATATATATATATATATACAGTATTTTCTTATATTGGATGTGGCATATGTGGCCAGTTATATTTATTATGTACTCTGGATTGTGTGCTGGATGTTTGTATGTGCTATGCATTAGGCTTGCGGCTAGGGGGAAACCCTTATGCCGTGCCAATCATGTGTTCCATCATTTGGGGCCGTGACAAAACCTTAGCAGGATGATGAGTTTAGGCAAATCCTACACCACCAAAGTACGGAAGGGCCTGAACTCTGATATAGTAGTTCTGATATGAGATTCTCCTAATGTTTTCATGTTAAATATTTTGATACATAACATTTGTTTAATGATCATACAGTACAATATATGATTTTGGATATCTAAATATCCTTTGTTTTGAGAATATTTGAAATGCGGGTTCCATATGGATGTACTTTCAAACTGTATTTCCTACATGATAAATTTTAAAATATGAGTACATCCATATGTTGACCTAAGAGGTCATAGAAAGTATTATCTGCTCACTGAGTTGTCAAACTCACTACACGATATTTTTACATTTGTTTCAGATGAAAATATAGAGTTTGGTCATTTCCCTTCAAATAGTTGACCAGTTAGACGACATGATCTCTGGGTGAGCATACTTTGTTTTCAAGGCTGATAGATTTTGATTATATTGTACTTGTATTCTAGAGTTTTCTCTGAATGCTATAGGCAGGATATTTGCTTTTGCTGTACTTTGATGTTTATAAACTTGGTTTATATATTGTGTATACATGGAAATACCTATCTGTAAAAGAGTCTATTATACATATTATAGAAATTATATGTTCGTAAAGTATGTGTTTCACGTGCTCTAAAATTAAGGGCGTGATAATGCCTAAATTCAAATAATTAATAATAAAAGAAAAGTTTACATATTTTTTAATCATTAATGAAATTTTGACCCTCATTCTTATTATAATTTAATTAAGCGAATATAATTTGAAGAATAATTTCTAGTTCTCTTAATTAATAGCTCCTCGTGTATTGGAAAAATCAATTAAATGAATTATCATCTTTCGTGTGATCGGTGAAGATATTATTATTTTTGAAAGATATTTAAATTATTAAGAACTTCATCTAAATTGAATTCATATATAGGAGGAAGCAAAGAAAAAGAAGATATGATCAAAAAACTTCCAATAGGAAAAGTTATGTTATTATTCATAATGTTGATCGTACTAATTATGGTAATAGTTCAAGCAAACAAGGTAGCCAATCCCTCTATCCCTACAAGCTCTCGCGCTAGTTCCTCCTTCGCATGTCTATTACAATACCAAGGCTGCAAAGTTAATTGCAACCTGGAAAATTAAGAAATGCACGAGACTTCATGTTATATTTGACAAAAATGAATGCAACCATGAGGAAAAACAAGGTAACAAAAATGTATTTAGCAGTTGCAAAACATGATTAATGATAATATATAGTAACTTGATGGAAAAATTCTTAGTTAGAGTTGGCATACAAAATATAAGTACGTCAAGCATGTGAGACACACTTTTAAGTGAATTCTTCAACTAATATATTTATATGTTTATTTATAATCTCTTAATCTATAATTTTTTATAGACTGAGTTTATATAAAAAAAATTTCATGCTTCTTGAGAGAGTGAGAATAAATGTCACGTTCCCAATTTAAAAGAACGCAATTGTCACGAGTAGCCGATAATTTTACCCTTATTTTATTGCATACATGCTCTAAGTATATAACATATTTTAATAATATCATACATTTACAAGTTTTTTAATATAACCAAATATACACACTAAGTCTTTATACATATATTACAGCAGAAACAGGGATCCTGCTTGTGGCGTTCAAAGTATACTCTAGAATACAAGTACAAAATAATTTAAACACTATGAGCCTTAAAAGTAACGTAGACTCACCCAAAGAGTGTGACACCTAGTAAATCACATAACAGCAGGACCAAACTTTGTATCCTTATTTGAAAACAAAATATAAATATCGTGTAGTGAGTTTGATAATTCAGTGAGCATATAATACTTCCTATGATCTCTTAGGTCAACATATGAATGTACTCATATGTTAAAATTTATCACATGGAAAATTACAATTCAAAGGTACATCCATATGGGACCCGTATTTTAAATATTTTTAGTTCAAATCATATTCATATATCCAAAATCATATGCAATACGATATGATCATTAATCAAATATTATTATGCATCAAAATATTTCTCAAGAAAATATTAGGAAGATCCCATATCAGAACCACCATATAAGAGTTCAAGCCCTTCTGTACTTTAATAGTGTAGAATTTGCCTAAACCTAGCATCTCAACTAAGGTTTTCCCTACCACCATTCAAGAAAACACGTGAAGGGACTTTAATATGGACAATTCCTAAGCACACAACAAAGGAGGGCAAATCACATATCTTATAGTCAGCATCTCGCCTATATAGGAGGCATCCCATTCTTCTTCACATATTATATCCCGTGTGTTGGCCGTCACACGAGGTTAACACCACCTCTGCTAGCTGAGGTGTCAAGGTGCACCAGGGTTAAAATCATCTCTTGTTAGTAAATAGTATTTCCAATATGATTTCTCCACAGAAATTATTATTTACACATATGCCATATCGTTCAAAACATAGGTTTCAGTATAATTCAAAATTTTTAATCTCAATATAATTCCTCTGTCATAAACTTTTCAATTAAGGTTATCACATATACATGCCCTTTTCCAAGGCAATCTTATAGTTTTACATATCAATGCCACGTGCACAATATATTTCTTGTACCATATGATAAGAAATACATTTAAAATCACATATTCAATGAGTTCAAAATTTTATTTTCAAAACCATACTATCATTGAACTATATGCCAGATAGTAAGAAAATCAAATAATTTAATCCATTTCAGATATATATATATATATATAAAAGTATAAATAACTTATAAACAAAACTAATTATATATTTAAAGTTCAAGAAGAGCATAAGGTAAGTCATAGAAAGAATTATCTAGTCACAAAACCAAGGTTCCAAGTTGGATATCCTCAAATATATTTTTTCAAGGTAAATCTAACCAAATGAATCTAAAAAACGAGTTTAAAAGGTCTAAAACCTAGTAAATGACTATGGAATCACAAAATTTAGCCTCCGAGAGTTTGGTCAAAACTAGTAAACTATAAGGATATTTTTCACAGTTAGAATTACTATTTACCGCCAGAATCACTATTCATCTAGGTCGGATTTACTGTTCACAACGCACAAAAAGTTATCAGATGGTTGAAATTTTTCATTTCCTAAGATTTTTCCACCTCATAAATCCATCTATGGTGTCAAATTTTTAATTTGAGAAATCTAAGTAGGAGTTTTAAAACTTACATTCCTAGGATTTCTCCTCCACTTTTTAGCCAATCACCAGCCAAAACTCCAAAAATTAATTAGATAGATTTATAGTTCTCATCATTCTGAATCTATTGGTAGTAGTAGTGTCGAAATCTGAGATTCAGAAGTGCTAGAAATATAGAGAGAAGTTTTAGATTTTTTAGAGAAAGAAATTGGGAGAAAGAGAGATTACTTCTAAATTTCCAGCTCCTTTGTACGACAGAGACTCTAAAATATCATGGGGGACCATTTTGCAAAAAAATCAATTTTTGAGGGAGGCCCTTGCAAATTTTTGTTATTTACACTTTGACCCCTCAACTTTTAGAAAATTACATTTTGACCCCAAAAATTAAATCCTCATATTACCTTCATAACTTCTCAAACAATATGATAAATAAACATATTTCCAATGGTACTTTTTTTTATAATCCCCACTTACCTTCAAAATGTTCTTTAATTTATGGTTTCTCATTTATTTAGGGTTTTTTTTAGGGTTATTACAATAAATCATTTTAAATCTTCAAGAATTGATGCAATTCAAATACAATTGCACACATTGACCTCTATTTTATGTTAAATACCAGGTTAGAACCCATGGTCCAAGTATATTTGGGCAAACGTTGATGAAGCTGAGGAAATACTTAAGAGAGAGAATCTTAATGCAAAGGTTATTGTGTGGTACTCAAATAGATCATTTCTTGTTTTGCCAAATCACAACCAAGTTAATGTGGTTGTAGATTACAAGGGGAAAGTTTCAGATGTTTATGAGCTTATCAAGAATTAATTGGGAGAAATTATACCTTTTACTTTAATCTTATATTTAATTGTAATTTTTCTCTTCATCTATTGATTTTTTTAAATTGACTCTTTAATTTATTCCATTGTATTTAATCCCTTATCGTCCAAATTAGACATTGACATAAATAGTAGCTACGTAAAATTATTAAAATATACTGTCCTCTTTACTTAATATCTCATTTTGCTCTCCTCTTCATAGAAAGGATGTTTTAGTAATTTCACTTAACTATCATTAGGGGTAAATGCAATTGAGTGGAGAAATTGTAAGGGGTCAATTGCAAAAACATAATTGATTAAGAAGAAAATTGCAATTAAACAAAAATTAAGGCGAAAAAAGATTTTCCTAAATAATTAAAATGCTAGTTTTCTTGAATTATAATGGTGAAAGCATATTGATGTTATTCATATATCCTCCACAAGTTTCAACAATTTTATTTTTCAAGAAAATTAAATAGAGAAATGCATCATATTCAATGAAATAAATGCATAATATTCTTTTTCCTAGCTTGTGAAAGTAAAAGCAAGTAAATAAGTACTCTTTTCCATAACTTAAAATTAAACTGAAGGATCGCAATAACTTGAACCAAAACTACACCTAAAGAAAGTTTGAATTCATGACCACAGTCCAACAAATGGAGGTTTATGTTATTTTAATTAAAGATTAAAATCAGGGATATCTGCATAATTTTGAATAAACACTACAAGAAATTCTGTTTTCGGTGGTGACTTTAGTCCCCCCCTAAAGTTAACAAGTCGCCACTAAAAGTATTCTGTGGCGACTTTTGGCCACTAAAAAACCGCCACCTATACGAGTTTCACTAAAGCTATCAGTGGCGACTTTCTGAGTCGCCACCAATTATACGTTTTCAGTGGCGACTTTAATCGCCACTGAAACATATTAATTAACAATAAATCAAGTAGAGTTGTCACTAAAAACTTTTATTAGTGGCGACATTGTGGGGTCGTTGGGAAATATAGAACATTTGGTGGCGACTATTGTCGCCACGAAAACATTTTTGGTGGCGACTTTGAGAAGTTGCCACAGAATGTGGGGTTTTTAGTGGCAAGTTATGTCACCACGAAAGAGTCTTTTTAGTGGCGACTTAAACAAAGTCGCAACGAAAGAGTCCATATTCTATAACTGCATATTACGTTTCAGTGGCGACATAGGTCGCCACTAAAGAGTTTTTTAGTGGTGACTTAAGTTAGTCACCACTAAAAGTTATTCAACCTTTTTTTAATTTAAATTTGCACTATTTTTATAATAAAAACCTGACAATATATAATTATTAATATTTTTTTATTTTAATTGATGTTTACATTATTTTTTATAATAAAAATTTAACTATATGTAATGAAATAAAAAGAAACATAGATTAATAAAATATTTTTCATTAACATAGATAAAAATAAGATCAAACATCGTTTAAATACAATTTGCTAATAGACACGCAACACATGCAAGTTTCGTGAAAGTAAAACAAAAGAAAAAATCTAATACAAATTTTAGATATAAAATGTATTTACAAAAATGAGAGTCTATATCATATTTTTTTCTTCACCAATGAAACAACACTAAGTAATCTTAATTGACAAAATTTTGATCCAATCAAAAATTATTGCAATAGCAAAATGCCTTTCTACTAAAACAATAATTCTGTAGTATTATGTACAAATCGATTGCTATTGTCTTCGAACCTAGTCATCTTGTTTGTTGGTGTTGTTCTCAACATCTCTTGGGACAAAATAAGTCCAAAAAAAATGTGTTATGAATTTTTTGTAGAAACTTACATCACAAGATGGATAATAATGAAACACTATTTAATAATAAAATTTAACCCACCAAATGTGTCAAGAATTTAAAATCATAATTTATACTTGCATCTACATAACCAAATATAATAATTTGAAAAAGAAATGCAGCATCCTAAATAATGAGCTACTACAATACAGAAAGTAATAACTGAATAACAAGTAAAATAGTATGAAGACGTTTCATTGAAAATGAAGTTAGGCTTAAAAAACGACAGACATGATCTGAAGGTTTGGAAAATAAACTAGGAGCTCCAACTACAAAGAGTGTAACTTTGTGTAATACAGGAAGGTAACTTTATGAAAAAGAAAAACAACAGATAAATATTTGATGTAAAAAAATGGCAAAAGATCATATCATGAAGTATTTGAAAATAAAAGGTATACAAATAAAATCAAGGAAACTAGAAGCACCAACTATGCAGAATGCACATTAATATAGTATAGGAAGCTACCTTTGAGTCAATAATGTCATTAAAAAAAATCCACTTCAGCATCTTCACTATACAATGCCGTAAGTGATTTAAGGTTTGACACTTTTGGAAGCTTCAATACCATTTGATGCAACAATTTTATCCATCCTTGCAACCACATCAAGTAGTACACAAACACAAGGGATTAGGAAATTGTTTATTTTTTATATCAATTTCAACCAGCAAACAAACATCAGAACTTATATGTAATTGAGTTGGTAAAATCTCCCTATCTTACAATGTATGGAAATGACAAAGATGGTGCATTCAGTTAACGAAGAAGTTTTGCCAGCATCGCATCAAAATAGCAGAGAATTTTAAAAAAAAAAACACAAAACATAGTAGAATTAATTTAGAAGCAATGCACAAACAATGAGATAAAAGGGCAAAAATTACCACTAAGAGTATAGTTACGTCAGATGCTACTAGAGAATCAAGGAAATCACATACCCTCAACTACATATCTAGCTCAGCTGAAATAAATAAAGGAGAAACATCACTCAGAATTTTAGTAGTACTTCCATTTCTTACTATTGGTATGAAATTTTGAATTACTTGCAAAACTTCAACAGAGACATCTACAACACAATGAAGATAATTTCAATATCAACATATGAATCTACTTTAGAAAAGAAAAAGAATAAAATAGAGAACTGGAAATATGGGGCAATTTGTTCTCACCAGAACTTTGGGATTTCTTTTCGATGAATAGAAGCAAAATATCAACAAATCGCTTTGCCAAATCCCCGTCCTGGGTGTACAAGGGTAAAAATTTGAAACTTTTTATTACTGTCTCCCCAGGAGATTTAAGTAACTTTCTGGAACAAAAAATAGAAAATTAAGTGGCTAAGTCCCAATTATCTTATCTTCTTTTCTTATCAATAAAAGCAGATTATTTCTTTTTAACACAATATGGCATTAGAGCAATCAGAAAACATAGTAACAAAATCTATTTATTAATATGATGAAATTATCATGTTCAAAAATTTCCTAAATAGGTCAACATTTACTTTTTCTTATTTTTTTCTTATAATATTTTCCATAAGAATTTGTCATATTTAATTTACAGTTTTTGTTTTGAAAATATAATAACTGAGGGATTTCTAGTCCCTCTCTAAATCTCAAAATATTCAACTTCCAAACCATATTTCAACTAAATAAATCATGTCAGTGTCACCAATAACAATTGACATCTGCATTAATGCTTCATTCGAACTTGTCCAAGTTTTTTCATTAAACTCATATACATGCCACTTAAACGTTGTAGGAATAAGACAAATACTTACCAAAAAGGGATGAAGAAACATGAACTATTATTTATAGAAATTAACTTGAAAGGTCATTTATTCCATTGAGTCTTTTACACTATTACACGTACAATATAGACATAGGAATATTTATTATTTCCACTTTACTAAAATACATAAATCAAATCCACTAAGAATTCAATTTCCCCCAAAATGGAAGGCAATATATGATCCGCTCCTCTTCAATTTATTGCCATCCCTATGCCACAAACCATCCACCATTAATGGTGCCCACAAGTTGCTCTACCTCTGAACCATAATATTCTTTAAATATGTTGTTCACGCTGCTTATAATATACACTATCAGTTTCCTCATTTTAGATATACAAGATCAACTATTGTTTCGATTTAATAAATTATATATGAATTGGTGAGATATACTATTTTCACTTCTAGATAAACAACAATCCATAATATAAAAAAATACTCCACTAAAATATGAATACTAACACGCAGGAGACTACAATAGGTTGAAACAGCTCAGCTCCACTTGAAAATAAGATCTACATATGAAAATATTAAATACCAAAATGCATTTGTTCAAAAAACATGCTTACCAATCTAGTAATAAAGAGTTTATGAGCCTTTGATAGTGTGCTCTTTTTGCATGCTTGTGGTGTTTATGGATGGAACAAAATGCAAGAGTTTCTAAATAAAATCAAGAGGACGAGAAAATCAGAAGCACTTCTTATTTCTAAGAGTCCAACACCATCAACCATCTTTTTTCTGATCTTTCAAGAGATGGCAACATTTCTAAAATCTTACTCTAATCGTCATCTCTGTTCCATTGAAATAAAGCAAATAAAACAACTAGAAGGATATGTTGTGATTAAAATCCTCCATATCATTAGAAATTATGGAGAATATGTTACTTGCTAATCCTGTTTAAGAGTGCTTCAAGTGGACATTCTGGTGTGCATTCCGCTACAATAGCATCCATACTATAGATGTCCCTAATAGAAAAATTACAAGGTTACTGTTTCATTCAAGAGTAAATAATCCTAAAATAAGGAAATAATACGCCAGATTCAAAAATCTTTCTAAGATGATAGTAAGTGGGAAAGTATACAGTAGGACATGTATTTCGCTTCAAGTTTCCTTTTTATTTTTATTTTTAATTTCATCCATTTCTTTTTTTTTATTTGCTTTTGAGGAGCAAAATAAAAGAAACAAAAAATTCCTACATCTACAAGACAGGTTTGAAATTTAATGCATGTCAATTTGGTTGCAAACAGAAATGCTCATACCTGCAAATATGACCAAATGCATAGATGAATGACAAGAAAGTAGCCAGATAAAGAGGCTTATTTTCAAGGTTGAATGCACAGAGATAGCAAAGAGTGCAGGTCAAGAGTGTCCAAATTCCAAATGTGCATCCATGAACTTCGGACACTACACAAAAATTAATAACTGTTATCAGTTCTTTGAAACTCATATAACATTAGTAGGATCATGTTTGAAATCAGTCAAAATAAAAAGTTTAAATGCTATAGAAAAACAACTATGCTAATAGCAAAATATGCCTGCTTGCTTGCCATTACTTAAAGACTCGACCAGATGAAAGAAGATAGGTACTAATTCTATTATAATTTACTCCTTTTTAGGTTTTTAAATAGGTATTGAAGAAACATACGCTACTTCCTACAAAATAGGGTTACCATAGATAATAGGAAATAATATTTTGTCCGTATGCATTAGGAGTAGATCTCAAGCTAATTTAGGGGAACACATATTTGAGTAGTACTTCCATTTCCTACTATTAGTATGAAATTTTGAATTACTTGTAAAACTTCAATAGAGACATCTACAATACAACGAAGAGAATTTCAATATCAACGTATGAATCTACTCTAGAAAGAAAAAGAATAAAATAGAGAACTAGAAATATGGGGCAATCCGTTCTCACTAAAACTTTGGGATTTCTTTTCGATGAACAGAAGCAAAAATATCAACAAATTTCTTTGCTAAATCTGCGTCATGGGTGTACAAGGGTAAAAATTTGAAAATTTTTATTACTGTCTCCCCAGGAGATTGGAGCAAAGCAATTTGTGGTGTTTATGGATGGAACAAAATGCAAGAGTTTCTAACCAGGGATTTCCCCCTTTGCATTTTCTAGGGAATAAAGTAGTTTTTTTTGGCTTCTATACAGAGTTTCAGCTCATTACATTTTAATAGGGGTTTCACCAATGGTTATAGAATAATATGAAAGCTCTTTTGACTTAATGTTTTTCTCTTATTTTTTGTCATTTTTTCCTTGTATGTTTCTTATAGGAGGATTTCTTCTCCTCCTTTGTACTACTCTTACTACAATAAATAAATTCTTTGTTATCAAAATTAAATTTTTACAAAAAAATAAAACTTCACCTCCTAGTATTCTATATGGAAGGTTGCATAGATAAATCAACCAACATCCTTAGCCTCAAAAACTACATGTATATTGCTTAGAGCTTAGAGTTGGCACTTTACAGTATTTGAGATGTTGTAGTGTAATTGATTGGAGAGAATAGTGTTCGTATCCTCAGTTTAGTGTTCTGCTCATGGCTTTTTTAAGGGATTGAACATCTTGAATTTACAAAGGGACTAGGCTGCTTTACTGCACTTTTTAATTTCATGTCTTTTGGGCTACTCCTTTCAATTCTCCATTCAGAGGATGTCTTATTCTCCTAATCTGTAACTCTTTTCCTCCTAAATTATTTTTTCTATAAATAATATTATTTATATTAAGAGCTAAGCAGATTTCTAAAATATAATACTCTCTAGCAAAGATCTTTTGTCAGAATATGCCAAGTTCCTGTACAAGGCAGAATTAAGCATCAAAATAACATAAAATCATTACACCAAATTCAAGGAATGAAATTACATTCCTAATAAAATTTTCTATTTAACCATATATTCCAATTTATTCTTTCTCCACAAGCTATGGCCACTTGTTCATATACCTTTTCTAACTGACGCTAAAGATTCTGATATTCAGAGGTCTCTTGTTTTGACTTACGTGGGTCCTCCTCCAATGCAACAACTTTTGCACTTAAAGATGCATTCTCCTCCTAATTTAAGATAATAATGAAACAAAGAAGGAAAAATTTTGGAAATAAGAAATCTTACAGGCTTTAATGCTTCCAATAGAACTATACAACAGCATAAAAGTATCAACTAAGAATTTTTAGGATGTGGTGGAGGAGACAACTGAAATAGGCGTAGAAAGCATCTATACATTAGATATAAGGCCACAAATTATTTTACTTATTAGAAAATTTACAAGAGGTACCAAGAAAATTTAGTATAAATCATACCTCTAATGAAGCACAGTTGTCATTGCAAAATTGATCTTTGAATCTGCCCTCCTGCAATAAATTTTAGTGAATTTCTTGAGTAAACATGTCACCCCTAATCTTATAAACCTTCCATTAGCATAGTAATCACGAAGGATTCCCATACTATTACCTTACTCTAAGAGCTAAAAGATGCAACCAGACTATAATGCTAAATGAGACATTCCAAAAATCAAAATACTCGAGGTAATCAATCTCTGACTTCATTTTTCTCATATATCTATTGCTAATATAGGCTGAAAGAGTAGCAAGTAACATTTTTTCAATAATCAGCTAATACTTCTTAATGTTGACTATTATCTTGTCCTCAAATCACCAAATTATTGGATGTATTCAAGTGAGGAATCAACGATAATAGTATTTACTAATCAGAAACATCGCACATCTGGAACCCAAAAAAAACAAAAAAGATGGAATTTGATTTCTAAAGTAGTTAAGGATTTGCAAAGAAATATACTGAAATAGTAAACATCCACCCAACAGTGGCATTATCAATTGAGCCACAATCATATTTGCATAGTGGATTTCATATTTATCCAGTTCTTCATTCTAGATGTGCACATCATATAAACAAATGTATCAATTGGCTTATGTCAAAAAAAAAGTTGGAATAAAACAAACAAAAATTCACGCTAAACCAAGGAAGATTTTTTAACTTGATATTCAGAAGTTCCTTTTTTTGGAGTCTGGATAAACAATACATATAAGGATCCCTTCATCTATTTTGAATACTAAGCCTAGGCCTTTTGTGAGCCCAGATTAAAAGCTGCTATCAGTTTATATTTACATTACCAACAACCATATCTCATTTCCAGTCAGTCTATGATTTCTGGGAAAATAAATCATCCACTAGAGATTGCACTTATTCAAGTTTCTTTAAAAAAATAAAATAAGACCAAGCAATAAAATAAAAGCACCTAATATCAATGCAGTTTAATTTCCTTTCATCTCTAGGCCACAGACAATACAACCAACACCCTAGTCCACAACAGTACAAGGTTTCAACCTTAGGCACCCTCATGAATAGGTAAAAGATGCCAACTACTATAATGCAAGCAATCATCTGTTTTCAAGTAATACATACAAAAATATATCCTAACATTTAGGTGACAAAAAATTACACCCTAATCCAAAAAATTAAAAAATATAGCCGAGTCCTGCAAAATAACGTTAGCGCTTTAGTGCATAATCTATACAAGAAAACTGGGAATATACAATAAATATGTGACAACTAATATCATGCAATACAACATGGTCACACAAAAAATACCTAGTATCAAAAGCTGAAATAAAGACATTTATATTGATGCTCGTTGTAAAATTTTCCTGTCACCAAACAAAGCAAAAGAAAAGGATTAACAATAGATTCCATAAAAGCAAACACTTGGATGGTGGACAAGGTGCAGTTATAAATAAATTTATCCATAAATGCGAATGAGTTACTCTCCTGCAATATCATGCAATACAACATGGTCGGAAAAAAAAATACCTAGTATCAAAAGCTGAAATAGAGACATTTATATTGATGCTCCTTGTAAAATTTTCCTGTCACCAAACAAAGCAAAAGAGAAGGATTAAAAATAGATTCCATAAAAGCAAATACTTGGATGGTGGACAAGGTGTAGTTATAAATAAATTCGTCCATAAATGCAAATGAGTTACTCTCCTGCAATGCCATGGCTAATTGTTCGTCTTCTTCCACCTTCATTCCCACTAGTATCTTGGCTTTCTCGTAGGATTTGTTCAAGTTTTCTATTTATTTTTCCATTCTTTATCAAGAAAATGGAAATACAATGGATCTATGAGAGATACCATAATAAAACTTAGGTTCAATTTTCAAAAATAATATAGACATAAACAATACAATGTCTCTCTAGTTTAGTACACATTAACATGGTTTTAAAGCTAATAAATGTTTAAGACAAATACCGTCAATTAATAAAAAAAAACAACACACATAAAATAAAGTGACAAGATACAATCAAGTCGGTGGTTCTCTTGGAGATGTTTGTGATGTATTAGCTGTAAATCCCGATGCAACACTACCAGTAAGACTTATCGGAATTTTCCCCTGTTCACATACAACAAAATTATTTAAACAAATTAGGATGAAAAAATTATTTATAATATTATGAAAGCATACATGAAGATGGATTCAGTTGGACCAATTAGTCTAGAATTATGCAGTCATGCAGACATGCAATCACTAGAATATAATTGATTCATCAATTCTAGGCTTTCCAGCTTAGCAACAATAGCACAACAAGGCTAAAAGTGCTGAAAATATAATTATGGGTATATTGCTAAGCCAATGCTTGTGAACAGTTTCAAACAAGGAAGGAATAGAAATAACAGAGTGACAAGAAAAACTGGCTAATAAAATAATGAAAGAGTAACATTATTAATTTAGATATTATATTAATTGGAAGATATACAAAATTATTTTCCACTAATGCTTAATTATATTTACTTTTGGCAAGTTAAATATATTTAAATAACCATTATCCATAAATTAGTAAAAACATTAGTTGTGAATGTTCCTAGTCTCTATTGTTCATCATGTTCTCCAACAGACAAGTATCACTAGCTAAGTTAGCAAATAGCCTAGTGAGTGGGGTCAAGAAATAAGATCATAGTCCTCTATCACGAAAGACAATACTATCTATACATTATCATCTCTTTGTGTGGCACTACAGGAATATTATGCTAAAAAAAAGAAAACAAATGGCTTAAATGGGAAACTCCTTCTGCCACAATTTAAGTTTGTGACTTGCGAGTGATAACAATTTAGGTTATGCTTTAAAAAAATTTTGGATAAAGTATTGTAAGAAGTTTAAAACATAAATGTTTCATAACTGAACTAAATTGATAATTTTAGTTAAATCAAGTTTGGTTAGTATATGAATGATTTGGGTTTAATTTAAAAGCATATTTGATTTATTGTTTGTAGTTGAAATTAAATAATGTAAATTGCACCAAACATATATTATCAAAGAATACCTGTTGGAAAGATGCAATAAGAGAAGCCATATGCGACTGTAGCTTTTCTTCAAATTGTTCCTGCAACTTCTCTTGAGCAATTCTCATCTCCTCACGTACTTTTTCTTGTGCCTCAACTTCTCGAATCTTCATCTCTTCACGTACATCTGCAATAACTTCTTCATGTAATTTCTTGTTTTGATCTTGAGTTTGTTGAGGTGTGATTCGATCAATGATTTTCTTGGAGGAAGGTTTCACACCGTATTCTTTACCATGAAAGAACCCTGTCCGCTGTCTAAGTACTTGAGTCAAGATTTCATTGTTGTTTAGATGTGTTGTGGCATCTTCTTGAGATTGCTTAGCTATAATGTCTTGAAGTTGGCCCTGCAATCAAACAAAGAAAAAATTTAAAATAAAAATCCAAAATACAAATTACAATGTGTAAATAATAATAAAAATAATTAATTATACATGAACTTCTTGAGACTTTGCATCGAACCATATGACATTGCTTTCTTTATTCCTACGTGTATGCTACAGCTCCCATATTTCGTCAATTGGTGCCTTCTCTCTAGTTTTAGGATTTCTCTATTATAAAACATCATTGTTACTCAACATGCAAATAAGTGTATACATGAAAGTACGTTACTATAAAATTTCACCGTTGATTCCTCAACTTCTGTAAATGACCGAGAACTGCACGTATACTTTGTTGTTTGTTTAGCCCTATTCTGTGCATTTGTTGAGCTTCTATCTCGTATTTAACATAATAATGAGCTTAGTACATTTTTTTATTTTACGTGCTACTCAAATGTGTCATTACAAACTACCTTAAAATTATCTGAACCAAAATAACTTATCAAGTGCCTCCAATCATCATCTTTGACTACAAGAGGAAGATTTGCGAGTCTTTCTTCGTCGGTTTCATAGGAAGAGTAGTGCTCATGCAAGTTTGTCCTCCAAGTTCTGTAACACCTTTGTGCAGTAGCATTAATAAATGCATCAAATTGCCACTCCGGAGTACTTCTAACCTCAAATTTTTCTTACAACAATAAACTCAAATGTGATAAATCAATGAAATGTATACTAAAAATGGTATGATAGCAAAATATGGTAGTTGCTACCTTCACTCTAATCAAAATTTGTTCTCCACATCCTTCCCAAATCTCAGTCCACTTTCTCACTTTTAATGGACACGTGCATCGCGTGATATACCCAATATAGTTGATGAGATTCCTCGACCCTTTTCCCACTGCTCAAAGGATATCATTGGGGATCTCAACTATAATTTTCTGTCCATTTTTTGTCTTCTCATCCACTGTAATGCATTTATACCCCTAACTTTTCTAGATATACTGCAAGAAGCTGTGAATCAAGTGATACTAGTTATTACCTTCATAACAATCAATCTTAAGGAACATATGTTGAGGATTCTATTTTTATACCTGCACTACTAATCAGACGTCGAGAACTTGGGGTGGCGGCCTATGCCTGGGTCTCTTCATTGCGTGGATGTATAAATAACTGTGGGGTTCCTTCATTTAAAGGATCATTATGTAGATGTATAGACAGTTGTGGGGCTCCTTCATTCAAAGGACTTTGTGCGACTGCTCTACTTCCATAACCACTTCGTCCACCCTTTCCTCTTCTCACCATCATCAAATCCACCTGTTGCATATAAATAGAATATGTTGTCATTTCCAAACTTTAAGAAAAAGAATGCTTGAATGTCTAAAAATATTACATAATTAAGTTCCATACCGAGAGCTTCTATCACCCTATTAAAAAAAATATGACATAAATAATTACCTTAAAAATAATAACTGCATGCACAAATTCTAAGACATCAGGAAAAGAAGCACTTTGTAAACAATTTACACTATATGATGTTTCATATTGAGTCTTTAGATAAAAATTCTCCTTCATCACTTTCTTCATCTATAGTCTCATCTTCCTCATTGTCATTGATGAAATTAACTTCTATGGCACTTATGCCATCACTCTGATGACTGACGCTTTGAGGTTGAACGCCATCCCTATATAACACCACTGCAAGATTATTCACGTCCTCGATGTAAATAAATGAATTATGTTCAACCTCCTCTTGTTGGTAAGCATCTTCAGCAAACAATGGTTCATCATCATTTTCTTCACGAGGCATGTTAAAAAGGCCACGAGGATTTGTTTTCACAATAACAACCCAATCTTGATCGACTATGTCATCTAAATAGAATACTTGTTTTGCTTGATATGCTATGACAAATGGTTCATTTATATTTAATGAACAACGAGTATTAACACTTGTGTATCCATATCTGTCAACTTTATATCCTCTTCCTAAATGTGCAACATCCCACTAATGACACTTAAAAAGATATATTTTCCTTTCTCCAACGTAAGAAAGCTCGTAGATATCCTCAATGACACTATAATATTCTTTCTCAGGATTTGAATCATCTCCTTCACTAAAACGCCACTATTTTGGGTTTTTCTTTGAGACTCATGATCTCGAGTATGAAACCTAAATCCATTAATAAAAAATGTTGTATACCTACATACAATTCTTTGAGGACCCATAGCTAAGCTAATAAGCTCATTGTCTCCTCGCCATTGTGAACCTGGCTTCATAACCTGTTGATAATTATAAAACATCTAGAGGTTATGACATTGACAATAACATATTGCATTGTAGGCGTAATTGAAAGACACTTACTTGGTGATTAAACTATTGCAAAAACTCTGAGATGTGCCTCAAATCAACATTTGACATATGTGCTTGTAGCTCATTTTTATGCTCTCTACAACACATCATTTCATCAAATTGAGTTTAATCTGTTAACAATTTAATTGCTAGTAAAATATTGTACACTTACTCTATGAATGGCCAAAATTTTTCACAATTTTGTAACACGTATAAACATGCTTGATCAAATTCTTTGTTATATAAAGTAATCAATTTGGCAGCACCTTTTGGTTGCCCGCTCTTGTCAAATATTGACTCCCCACAAGCTCTCATGTTCCCATCATCATTTCTTGGAGCTTTATTAAACTTTGTTGGGATATTGCTCAAATATTTTAAGCAAAATGTGAGGCTTTCGTATGCTAAATAGCCTTTAGCGATTGAGCCTTTGGGATGAGGTTTGTTACAGACATATGATTTTAGCGTGTATAGATACCTATGAATATGAATTGAAATAAATGTTATATATTAATAAATGAAATTGAAGCCCAAGTATTGGTCACATTGTTACCTTTCAATTGGATACATCCATCAGTATTGAACAGGCCTAGCAATCTTTAATTCTCTTGCCAAATGAATTGGCAAATGAACCATGACAATGAAGAATGCTGGAGGGAATACAGTTTCTAGTTTGCACAAGGCCATGGCAATTTGGTTTTCAATGGAATTCGAGTCTTCCAATTTAAGCAAAGAATTTTAAAAAATTGTGCCAACTCTATTATAGGATCACTCACCTCACTTGGCAACAACCCGCATATTGCAACTGGAAATAGTTCTTGCAACAATATGTGATGGTCAAGACACTTCAGTCTAAATATTTTCCTTTCTTCGACATTGACACACCTTGAAATATTTGATGAGAATGCATCGGGAACCTTCAACTGGGCCAAAAATTTACACACTTTTAACTTCTTCGGCGGTGATAGCACATAAGATGTTGCCGGTAGCAAAATATTGTCTCCATCTTCAATAGGATGTAAGCCTGGCCTTATTCCCAAGTCCACTAAATCATATCGACTCTTCATTGTATCCTTCGTCTTTTCAGCCATTCCCATTACCATAGATAAAATATTATTCGAAATATTTCTCTCAATACGTGACATCGAGATTATGCCGAATCAAATGTGTCTTCCAATAAGGCAGTTGGAAAAAATACTCTTCTTCTTCCAATTGTAAGCAACATTAGATTGGCCACGCATTCGCTTTTGACCTTTTCCATATGTCACATTTGATAAAAGTTCTAATTGTTCAAGTGCTTCTTCACCTGTCAAAATCGTAGGAGCCGCTTTATTCTCTACTTTACCATCAAATGCTCTTCTATTTCAACACCATGGATGATTGACTGGCAAGAAATGACGATGACCCATATAGCATAATTTGCTTCTCAGTGATATAGAGTGAGTATGTTTGTGGCAACAAGGACATGCCAATTTTCCTTTTGTTGACCACCCTGAAAGATTTCCATATGCAAGAAAATTATTTATTGTCCACATGATAGCGGCCTGTATATTGAAATTTGAGTGTGAATAAGCATCATATGTCTCTGTTCCAAACTCCCACAATTCTTTCAACTCTTCAATCATTGGTTCTAAATAGACATCTATATCATCTCTTGGAGACTTAGGGCCTGGAATAAGAAGTGTCATCATAAAGTAGGGTTGTTTCATGCATTTCCAAGGAGCCATGTTGTATGGTACAAGAATGACTGGCTAGATACTATGGTTGACACTCATGTTTCCATATGGTTGGAAGCTGTCGCTTGCTAAACCCTTCTTAACGTTTTTAGGATCAATTGAGAAACTAGTATGTTCCTCATCAAAGGATTTCCAAGCAACAGAGTCAGCTGGATGCCTTAACACACCGTCATCAACACGTTCATCCTTATGCCACCTCATATCTTTAGCAGTGTCTCTTGCCATGTACAATCTTTGTAATCTAGGTTTTATTGAAAAATATCGTAACACCTTGTGTGCTTCTTTCTTACCTTTCTGCCTGTTTAATTTCCATCTAGAAACATTGCACGTAGGGCATGATTGTGCATTAACATATTCTTTTCTATATAGAATGCAATCATTTTTACATGTATCTATTTTGGTGTAGTCTAACCCTAAGTCTTGAATAACTCTCTTAGCCTCGTAGTAGGAATTTGGTACTTAGGCACCATCTGGCAATATGTCTTTAAATCAGTCCAACAACATATCTATAGATTTATTGCTCCAGTGATTAAGACACTTCAGATTGAGTAGTCTAACAATGAATAACAACTTTGACACCTTCTCACAATTTGGATATAGCTTTGTTTCGGCATCTTCTAGCAATTGGTAAAATTTATTTACTTGCAAATTTGTATTCATATCCTCTGTGTTAGCAATGCCATATGCATTGTGTATCATTCCAGTTATATCATCCTCTTCAATGTTAGTATCATGAGGGAGATATGAAGATGTCTCTAAGAATTCTCCATGAAGATCCTAAACCTTATAAGACTGCCAAAATCTATTATTCAACAGGTCAAATCGTACTTTGCGTCTCAATTTGAACACTGTGTTTCTACATTTTTTGTATGGGCACCTGAGTTTGCTATCGACTCTTAACTGACTGTACGCTCATACAAGAAAATTATCCACCCCTTGTATATACCTTGGATCAGCTCTATTTTCAACATTCAACCAACTTTTGTCCATAATGTTTCCTACAAAATTAATTAGGATGAAAGTGAGCAATTGAAATAGAAAGTGAACAATGTACTTGGACAAGATAAAATGTATGTATGTTGCTACAATGGGATGAGACCATATTAACCACATTAGATACTATCGAAGACCACTCTGCTCTCCCTCAAACAATCAATCAAAATGAAGTATGTGTGATGAGAACCCTATCTTAGTAATGATGAGTATCGCCCTCTTGTTCCTCTTTCTTAAGGCATTGAAATTGAGGATTCAAACGTGGCTAACCATGTAGAACGAGTGACAGTGTTTAGTTGTGTACTAAAACTACGATGATTCATGACTATAGATTTATGGAATGGTCAAAGTAATTAAGTGTTAAAAAGTCAATCAAGTGTGCATGTATTTGGTAAACAAGTTATATTTTTATATATAACTTCTTCAGCAAAACTATACAATCCTACTTGAAGCATTTGTCATAGTTGGATCATATTATGGGGTAAATGATTTTGGAGGTTTCGATGTCGTAAAGCACTTAGAGGAGAACCTGAACTTAACTAATTTGCTTCTCGGAGTTCAAAAGTACAAAAGCCCTTAATGATGACACTATATGAAGGCATGCTAACTTCATATTCTGACCTTTTAGAGTTGATGTACATTTATGTTTTTTGCTTATTTCACAAGGAAGCAATTGGGAAAATTCTTACACGAGGTCATAGTCGTGTCCCTGTCTATAGTGGGAGTCCCAAAAATATAATTGGCCTTTTACTAGTAAGCGTGTTAATTCCAAGTGCTTGAGAAAGAAATGATTATTTGTTGTTGGCAATGGCTGCTGAAAATTATGGAAATAGTTTCTCACTCTTGTAATTTGTTAGGTAAAACAATATGCTAACTGTAATAGTTGAAATAGAAACTCTAGTTAGTGTTGTTTCCATCTAGAGAATTCCCAGGTGTGAAACTCTTTTCCCTACAACTAATTATTCTTTTCTAATTTATTTATTTATCAAACTAAATTCTTATTCATTAATAACCTAGGGTGCCATGGGATATGCCTTTATATGGTGTCCTCAATGAGTTTTAGAAAGGAAGCAGTCATATGGCAGCTGTAGTTAAGGTTAGAAGAGAGAGCAATAAACCTCAAGCTGCCATTGACAAGGAGAAAGCTCGGGAAGACAGAGCCATCAATCACAATTCTCAACTAACTAAACCATTGCTAACTAGGTCTCCTGAGAAAGCAGAAAATGTTATTCTTAATATTGACAAACCTCCTAAGGTTGCAAACATGCAAATTTTCCAACAAAATATGCATTTGGTAAATCTAAGAATAAATCTTATTAACTAGTTAAAAAGAATGATTTAAGATAAGAACTTAAAATCATCCTTTCAATCCACCATCCCACCTGTGCATATTCACTTTTCTCTAAAGAAAAATGCTAATATCCAACTTCCAAAATAAAACCTAACCAACATCAAAATAAAAACTAACCGTCTTGCAATAGAGTTAGTTTTGCTTCAAATATAGTGGAAAGTCAAGATGAGGAGAAGCAACAAGTGGTGAAAAAGTGAGGGAAGGGGGAAAAATACTTGTTGCAAATGCAGAAGTTACGATGAGCGTGGAGAAGCAACAGTGGTAAAAAAGTGAGGGAAGGGAGAAAGAAAATGCTGAAGAAGCTTCGGGTATGTACTTTAATATTTCATTTGACTTTCAAATTATAATATATATATATATATATATATATATATATATATATATATATATATAGAGAGAGAGAGAGAGAGTATTGCGTTTTTTTTTGCTTTAGTGGTCAGATAAAGTTTTGCTTCCCACGTGAAAAAGAGCTTGATTTCAGATTATTAAATTATAGATTTTGTTCCTGAAAGTGAAAAGTTGATCAGGATAAGATGATAAAGCCACCAATGATATTGCATAAGTGGATTATAATAAAGTGGATTGTAGGCTTTATATATATATATATATATATATATATATATATATATATATATATATATATATATATATATATATATATATATATATATATATATATATAATTAAATATATAAATAATTTTTTAATTTATATCTTAATACATATATATTTTAACATATATGCAATAGCGCTAAATAAGAATATTAATTTATATATTAATAAATAATTAGTTATATATTACTAATTAAATATATAAATAATAATTTGATTTATATATATATATATATATCAAGGAGTTATTTAACTAATTTTTTGAAAAAAATTAAACTTTAAATATAAGCTAAAAATAAATTTAAAAAGAAAGAATACAAATTTTTATATATTTGAAGTTTATATTCTCTTTAATTTTTTAAATAATTTTTTGAAAATTTTAAACCTTAAAAATAAATTTATAAAGCAAAAAATCCAAATTTGGAAAAAAATTCTTATATTTGAAAATTTTACTTTCTCTTGAATTTTTTAAATAAAAATACATTTTTAAATAATTTCTTGAAAAAACTAAAATTAAATATTCCAAAACCCAGCCCCCTCCCCATCATCCCCCTTGGTCTCTGTCTCACTTTTGTGCCTTGTCCCATGATTTCACTGGATCCATTTTCTCCTTCCTCTTTGTGATTCCTCTAAGTTCTCTAATCCTAGCCAACTTCCTCATCTCTTTTCATCCACAGAAGGTGTGATCTTCTTGGTTAAACCCACTACCCCACCAGATGATCATCTAATTAGGAAACCATCCTCAATTAGCTAGCGCTACACACCGAACGGGAGAGAGAAAGAGAAATAGGGGAATGTCTTTGAATGGAAAGCTCTCTGGTGTGATACCTTATCATGGCACTCTTCCACAGCTCTGATTTTTTATTGCTTGTGAATGTTCACGGCTAGTAATCAAAGAAACTCACAACTGGACCAAGAAAAACTGACAGATAAAATATTAAGTTTGCAACAATATCTTTGAATGGAAAGCTCTCTGGGTTAAATGGCAGGCTGCCATCAAGTTCCAAGTGGAGAAAGCCATTGTTCATTTGGCTTTATGGAGTTGTTGCTTTGATGTGCTTATGCTCTAGGCCACATCAAGTATATCAGCCATTGACTAATTTTCTTTCAAGACCATTACTGTGAACTTTTTTCTTCAAATTCGCCGCTTCTTGATTTTTGTTGTGCTACTTGTCTGTATTTTTAACTTTAAAATCAGTGGAAAGGCTTTTAATGCTCAGTATGAGTTGCCAAAATAAAGTACGGAGTTGTATCATCATGTAAGTATAATGTACATAAATGAGATTACTTGTTTGATATTTTAATCCTAACTAAACCATCATTTCATTTGACTGAGATTGTGTGTAGTAAAATTAGTCAACTAAGTGGCAGCAATTAACTGACTACCTCTATGTTGCATTAACTAGTATGTTTATCTATCCTACAAATTAGAATAAGAACACCAAACATCTTAATTTAACTTACAAGTGATAGAGCCGTAAATATTGTCAAAACCCAATCTCCATTTCTGCCAGCATGTGTTAGATGACCATGGTGCAACTTTGCTATCACACAATTAAAAAGAATTAACAATAATCAGTTACACTCCACCAATCATAACCCAAATATAAAGAGGAACAAGAAGAAGTTGCATTGTTAAGTTTCTCCCCTAAGTAGAAGAAGCCTATGTAGTTTTAATCAGTAGCAAACTATATATTCACACCCTCATGCAAAAGTCTCTTGAATTTAAGGCATGGACAAAGCACAAGCTCACCATATTTTGTGCTGATTAATGAAGAATGGAAGTTGCCAGGAAATCCTAGTCACTTGGTTATGAAGGCTATGATGCCATGTTATGGAACACTTAGGTATAGGCTCAGGAATATTTTTATTAAAATATCTAACAAGTTCTAATGCTTTCTCTTAGCAGAATGATCATTTTATGAATAACGAGACAAATTACTCTCTTCTTGGTTTTGTGATGCCTAGGTTTCTTGTGTTCTTCCTCACGACTATTCTGTTTTCCTTTATTTTCTTTGTTACCCAAACCTATTTTCCTCATCAAAAGCATCACACACTTATCCCATCAAAATATCAATTGTTCCTTCCTCTTATTTGTCCTAAAACCTATCAATCTCAAAACTAGCAAACAAGAAGCCACTAAACTAACTATAAAACCACATCATTTTCCTTGTAAATTTCCCTTCCCTCAAAATACCATCAATGAAACTTCAACCCACAATTTTTCTACCTATCAATCAATTGTTCCTTCCTCTTATTTGTCCTAAAACCTATCAATCTCAAAACCAGCAAAGAAGAAGCCACTAAACTAACTGTAAAACCACATCATTTTCCTTGTAAATTGCCCTTCCCTCAAAATACCATCAATGAAACTTCAACCCACAATTTGTCTACCTCTGATTCACAACCTCAAAAACATAGTTTTTCAAGCTACTACACCCTAAACCCTCTTTGACCTACATCAGCAGGTCTATATAACATTCATTACACTCTAAAAGAGATTAAATAAATAAGTAAACAGTTCTATGCCCTTTGTAAGGAAACCATATCAACAAAAGAGTATACATAAGCATATATGTTGCAACCCTAAAAGCTTGTAGTATGCCTTATAAATTATTAATGTGCCATCAACGAGCATAACTTTACCATTCAAAGGATTGGTATTTGCAGCTTTTTCCCCACTGCCGATAGAACCAAGCTCCACAGCTTAAACTGACTCACATCTACCTTTGGAAGAAAATGTCATGTTACTCTGACAAGTTGTGTGAACAACTCCAAGTGAATCTACACTTGCATTACTTGATGCACAAGAATATTCCTGCAAAACATGGAACACAAAGAAATTAAAAAATTTAACAATGATTAGAATTAAGCATTTTCCCCCCAAAATAAATCAGCAGCATTGTATTTTCTCAATATATCTGGAGCAATGAAACATGCCTAAATTCTTTTTATTCCTCTTCTTAGACAGCTCAAATAATTAGAAAAGCCCTTTGTTGAATTTTTTATCCCACTGGAGTTTTTATTTAGTATCCTTGAAGATTTATGTGGCCAATGTGTCACCAAGTGATGGATCAAAACATGATCATACATTTATACAGACAAAGTCCACATAATAATATAAACTAGAAAGCTTTACCAAGCACCAAGATTGTTTGATTCCAAAATGAATCCAAAAATCACAAATCATGAATTTTCTAATTTGGGGAAGGGAAGCCTCTTCAGTTTAGGTCTCCGTTAACTTGTCAATTTCTTGATTCTTTTTTGTGATGAAACGGTCAGTGACTAATTTTACTTATCTTTGGAAATTTGAATTAGTAGGCTTCTTTTGTGTTTAATGTTCTCTCTATAGAGGCTTATTTTTTTATTTAAACAAATAGTTTGTTGATAGATTATAATTTTTGACTGAACTAAAATATTAATATAAGATAATCATAAGCAAGATGGGGCCTAAACTGCAAGGGTTATAATCCATGCTTTTATTATGCTTTTTCCTATAAGGTTTTTCTTGAATTACCTTATATTGAACCCTTCAATTACTGAAAGTGCCCTAATATTCTCACACTATATCTTTTAAGAGCACACAGTGCTTGTTGCAGAGATGCATGTGATTAGTATACAATGTGATACTTTTATTTTGCCCTATATCTTATTAGTTTGTAATGTAGATTCTATCCCAATGTATTGATGAAAGAGGAGTAAAAAACCTTTTGGGTAGTGACATTGCCAATACTACCCGATTTATATGTCCAAAGAACCAAGAGTTCCAACAAGGGCATAGATGTGCAACAGATAAAGGGGTTGTTTTCCATGGATAGAAATATGATAGATGCAGCCAGTGGAGGAGCATTAGTGAATAAAACCCCTGCTGCAGCTAGGGAACTCATAGCTAATATGGCTGCCAACTCTAACAGTTTGGTACCAGAATGGCACCTACCAGAGGAGGAGTCAATGAAGCCCAAGTATCATATGCAGATCAGCATCGTGTGGAGCATAGATTAGATGAGTTGACTTCCCTTGTTAGGCAATTGGCAATGGGTCAACATCAACGACCAGCTACACAACCAGAACAACCAGTTCGAGTTTGTGGCATTTGTGCTTGTTCCTCCCATTCCACTGAAGTGTGCCCTACCCTTCAAGAATATGTTTCTGTACTTTCCAACCAAGCAGCAGCAGCAGCAGCTAATGTGTTTCCCAACAGGCCACAATACTACCAATCCAATCAGCAGCCAAGGCATGACCCTTTCTCCAGTACATATAACCCTGGTTGGAGAGACCATCTGAATTTTAAATGGGGTAATTCCACACAGCAGCAAAACCAACAGCAGCAGCAATATCAGCAACCAGTAAGGCAACAGTTTCCACAGAATATGCAGCCAAGTAGACCAATTTACCAGCATCCAAATAAACCACAGTACCAACAGCCTTCTGTTCAGCAACAGTAAAGTCCATAAGCCACTTGATCTCAGTCATCATTGGAAGATTTAGTCAAGCAAATGGCAACAAATAACATTCAGTTCCAGCAAAGGATAGAATCTACCATCCAGAACCTAGAAACTCAAATTGGACAATTAGCGTTATCAATGAGTCAGCTGCAAGCACAAGGTTCTGGCCAGCTTCCTTCACAGACCGTGCCCAATCCAAAAGGGAACGTGAGTGCCATTATGCTCAGAGGTGGCAAAACAATTCCAGATGCAGCAGTTCCACCTTCTAATAGCAATCAGAGTAAATATGCTGCACCAAAAAAATCAGTCTCTGAACCTAGCAGTTCTGGCCAACGTTCTACCTCAGAGACAACATTGCAGCAACAGAATGACCATGTTGTACCTCTGCCTTTTCCTCAGAGAGCAGTACAATCAAAAAAATTGGATGAGGCAGAGAAGGAAAAAGAACTTCTGGAGACATTCAGAAGAGTGGAAATAAACATTCCACTGCTAAAGGCAATCAAGCAGATTCCAAAATATGCAAAGTTTCTAAAAGAGTTGTGTACTCACAAGAGGAAGCTGAAGGGAAATGAAAGAGTTAGTATGGGCCAAAATGTTTCTGCCCTCATTCAACCTATGCCTCAGAAGTGCAAAGATCCTAGAACTTTTACTATACCTTGTGTCATTGGAAACTGTAATTTTGAAGATGCTATGCTGGACCTTGGAGCTTCAATAAATGTGATGCCCCAATCAGTATTTCGATCACTTGGAATTGGCCCGTTGCAACAAACAGGAGTGGTGATTCAATTGGCCAACAGAAGCAATGCTTACCCTGCTGGAGTAATTGAGGATGTACTGGTCCAAGTTAATGAATTGGTCTTTCCTGCAGATTTCTACATTCTAGATATAGAAGGAGAGTCATCATTCAATAAAACTCCAATCATTCTTGGGAGACCTTTTCTCAATACTGCTAAGACCAAGATAGATGTGCATGCAGGAACCCTCTCCATGGAGTTTGGCGATAATGTTGTGCAGTTTAATATCTTTGATGCAATGAGACACTCCATGGAAGATCATTCTCTTTTCTGCATTGATATTCTTGATGAATTGGTCGATGAGGTCTACGACAATTTTTCCTCTGAATTTCCTGATGTGCTTCTATTTGATGATTCCCTATGCTGTAATTGTGTTGATGATGCTATTTGTTCTGCTTGTTCTGAAATCAATGCATTCTTAGAAAATGATGATTTTGTCACAGATTCTACAGAAGTGGATGATTCCAGAGTACTTGATAATGTTGAATATGCAGGAGTTTATGCAGCAGATGCACCAGCAGTAAAGTTACTCCCTTCCATAGTGCAGCCGCCCATACTAGAGTTTAAGCCTCTTCCTGAGCATCTCAAATATGCATTTTTAGAAGAGAATGAGCAGCTGCCAGTCATTATAGCTAAGAACCTTCAACTTGATCAAGAAGAAAAATTGTTGAACATTTTGAAACAGCATAAGAGGGCAATTGGGTGGACACTTGCAGATATACCTGGCATTAGCCCTTCCACTTGCATGCATAGGATTTTGATTGAGGAGGATGTTAAACCAGTACGGCAGCCACAAAGGCGACTGAACCCATTGATTCTAGATGTGGTTAAAAAGGAAGTAACCAAGTTTCTACAAGATAGTATAATCTATCCAATTTCAGACAGCAAATGGGTAAGTCCAGTGCAAGTTATCCCAAATAAATCAGGAGTGACAATGGTAGCCAACCAGCATAATGAACTTATTCCCACTCGAGTTCAGAATAGTTGGAGGGTGTGTATTGACTATAGAAAGCTTAATCAAGCCACCCGTAAAGACCATTACCCTCTTCCCTTCATTGATCAGATGTTGGAGCGTTTAGCAGGAAAATCACACTACTGTTTTCTGGATGGATATACTAGTTACTTTCAGATACATATAGCCCCAAAAAACCAGGAGAAGACCACATTCACGTGCCCATTTGGCACTTTTGCATACAGGAGAATGCCATTCGGTCTTTGTAATGCTCCAGGTACATTCCAACGTTGCATGGTGAGTATCTTTTCTGCTTTTTTAGATAACTGTATGGAGGTATTCATGAATGATTTCACCATATATGGTTCTTCCTTTGATGAATGCTTGGATAGTCTATCTAAGGTATTACATCGGTGCACTACAACTAACCTTGTTTTAAATTTTGAAAAATGCCATTTCATGGTAGAACAAGGTATAGTTTTAGGGCATATAATTTCTAAAAAGGGCATAGAGGTAGATCCTGCTAAGATTGATGTTATTACTACTTTACCTTACCCTGCAAGTGTGCGGGAAGTTCGTTCCTTTCTTGGCCATGCAGGATTTTACCGGCGCTTCATTCATGACTTCAGCAAAATTGCCCTTCCATTATCCAGCTTGCTACAAAAGGATGTGGACTTCATTTTCAACTCATTATGCAAGGATGCATTTGACCATATTAAGAAGGCTCTCACTTCAACTCCCATCATCTAATCACCTGACTGGACGCTTCCATTTGAACTGATGTGTGATGCGTCTAACTATGCCGTGGGAGCAGTCCTTGCCCAGAGAGTTGATAAAGCTCCATATGTCATCTATTATGCCTCGAGGACACTTGATTCTGCCCAAGCAAATTATACCATAACAGAAAAAGAGCTTTTAGCAATTGTTTTTGCATTAGATAAATTTAGATCATACTTGCTTTGTTCTCATGTGGTAATTTTCTCTGATCATGCAGCTCTCAAGTTCCTCTTAAAGAAACCCGATGCCAAACCAAGGTTAATTAGATGAATGCTCCTTCTTCAAGAATTTGACCTAGAGATTCGAGATAAGAGTGGAGCAGAAAATGTGGTTGCTGACCATTTGAGCAGAATAGAGAGAGCATCTGATTCTCTTCCCATTCAAGATTCATTCCCAGATGAACAGCTTTTACAGCTGCATGGTGAGTTTCCATGGTATGCTGACATTGTAAACTATTTGGTTGCATATGTGTTGCTCTTAAATCTCGCACGTGCACAGATGCATAAATTCAAGAGTGAAGCTAAATACTATGTGTGGGATGATCCTTATTTATGGAGGTTTTGTAGTGACCAAATAATTAGAAGATGTGTACCTAATTATGAGTTTCATTCTGTACTTTCCTTTTGTCATTCCTATGCTTGTGGAGGTCATTTTGGTCCCCAGAGGACTGCAAGGAAGGTATTAGATTCTGGTTTGTATTGGCCTACCTTATTTCATGATGCTTATGAATTTTGTAAATCTTGTGAACAATGTCAACGAGCAGGAAATATAACCCGTAGGAACGAAATGCCCCAACAACCTTTATTATTTTGTGAAATCTTTGATGTTTGGGGTATTGACTTCATGGGTCCATTTCCTGTCTCATTTGGCTTTTTTTATATTTTATTGGCTGTTGATTATGTTTCCAAATGGGTGGAGGCCATTCCCACTAGAACTGATGATTCTCATGTTGTTGTAAATTTTGTTAGATCAAACATCTTTTACAGGTTCGGCATACCCAGGGCAATCATTAGCGATCAAGGATCTCACTTTTGCAATTGACACATGAAAACCCTGTTAAGCAAATATGGTGTCTTTCATAAAGTCTCAACCCCCTATCATCCTCAAACGAATGGCCAAGCCGAGGTCTCCAATCGTGAGATTAAACAAATTTTGGAGAAAACAGTGAGACCAGACAGAAAAGATTGGAGTAAGCGGCTAGATGATGCTTTATGGGTTTACAGGACTGCCTATAAGACACCTATAGGTATGTCACCCTATAGGCTTGTCTTTGATAAGGCATGTCATCTTCCAGTGGAGCTAGAGCATCGGGCTTATTGGGTAGTAAAGGCTTGTAACTTGGACATAGACCAATTTGGAGTCAGAAGGAAATTGCAACTTCAGGAATTAGAAGAACTCTGATTAGAGGACTATGAGAATTCCCGAATATACAAAGAGAAGACTAAGTCCTTTCATGACAAGCAAATCCTTAGAAAGGAATTCAAAGAAGGAGAGAAAGTGCTCTTATACAACTCTCGCCTTAAGTTTATGCCAGAAAAATTGAGATCCCGATGGGAGGGCCCATTTTTAGTCACTAATATATTTTCTTATGGTGCAGTTGAAATTCAAGATGTGACTACAGGGCGGACTTTCAAAGTCAACGGACACCGACTCAAACAATTTCATGAGGGAGCTAAAGAGAATTCGGTTGAAGAGTTGGTTTTGGTTGATGCTGTTTCCCTAACTTGAGGGAGTTCATTTTACTTATGCTTGAATATTTTTTTTTGCTTATTCTTGTTCTGTTAAAAAAAAATCTGCTAAGTTTATTTTCATATTGCCATTGCCATTTTCTATTTGCATTTTCAATAGCTTTGAGATTTGTAAAGGTTGTGAGCTTGGAGCACTTTAAAAATTTGAGGTCTAAAGCATGACTGAATGCATTTCTTGCATCTCTTAGCTAGCTAGTTTGGTGATAGACATTGAATCAATGGATTAAGTATGTTAGTGCATACCTAGTGAGCATTTGGGCCAATTGTCATTCTCTATTCTTTTCTTGTGTGAATTACACTCATAAAGTTTGACACTCTAGAACTTGCTTTGCTTCTTTTTGAGACTATATTTTCATATGCATGCATGAATGTAATGAAGGCTTTCTTTTCTTACATTTAGTTAGTTAACCAAATAGCCTACCTAATACATTTTCCCTTTGAACCTAATATTTCCAATTCGCTCATTACCAACCTTAAGCATGACACCATGATTCTACCTTACCTTAGGGAGTAAGAGAGCATTGGTTGATCATTTGATGAGTTGATCTTTGTCTGGGACAGACAAATTCAAGTGTGGGGGAGAAGAAGTTGTAAATTTGAAATCAATTGGCTATGTGAATTTTAGAGTTTATGAATGTGAATTTTAGAGATGAAAAAAAAATAAAAAAAAAATAAAAAAAAGAATCATAGAAAAGAAAAAGAAAAGAAAGATGTATAAAATTTTTGGATGAAAATTTTTGGTGCATATTGCTCATTTTATCTCCCAATGTTCTCATGCTCTCTTTAGTTTTAAATTTCCATACCCATGTTATCTTTTTCATCCCTTCCTTTTCCTTAGCCCCATTACAACTTTAAATAAACTCCTTTTGATTTGTGCATGCATGTGTTTAAAATTGGTGGAGATTAGAACAGAAGCAAGCCTATGGTAGTGCAAATTGTCATGAGTTGTATTGAGTGAAAACACAAACCTTTCTTTTTAAACACTTGAGAATTGAGAGTATATCATGTGAGAATCTATCATTCTTAGTTCACATAATTCAATCGAAATCACTATGCTTTTGAGTTGGAAGTGTAAGAAATAAATTCATGAATGTCTTGATTCCTTAAAGCGTTTAACGTTCTTCTTGCTCACTTAACTTTTGCATTCTTGAAAGTTGTTGAAATGTAAATCCTGGATTGTTTCCTTTATTTTCTAGTTTGTTTGAATTTTAGTTTGCCCGAGACATGCAAAGGAAAAGTATGGGGGAATTTGATAAACATCATTTTTATATATTATTTGATCATCATATATAGTGTTTTCATCCTCTCCTACACTTATTTCTATCACTTAAGTTAGGCTTTATGATTTGAGTTTTATTTTGGTCTTTGAGATTTTTTCCAGCATTTCCGTCTTTTTGAACCTGTCTGTGTATTTCTATTATATATGGAGTTTGAGACCACCAAAAATTCTGATTTCAATCTTGTAGAAAAGCTAAGACAAATGTCCATAACTTTCATGAAGAGCCCAAGATCCAGTTCGGAGGTCCAATAGGCCGAATTAGACCAAGAGTCCAATACATGGATAGCACAAACAGAATCTGACCTTTGGGTGTTTAAATGGCCATAAACTGAGTTAGGTATGTCCGTTTGGCATGATTTCGGTGGCATTGGCACCCTATGACGTAGAGGAATAATTCATATGAAGATCACTTTGCCATACAGAGGCATCTGGGACCCGTAATTAGTGGTGCAAAGCTGGAGGGAAACATGCAGCCGAAAGCAGACTTGTCACATGTGGTCCTGGTCGGTTTTAATGATTAAGATTCCCTTCCTTTGGTCTAATTGTGGGGAATTCGAAATTCAGACCACTTACCACTCTCTCACACACATCTATCTTCATCTTCAACCTCTAGAGCAGAGCTTGGACATCCATGGCAGAGTAGAGAACCTTGTAACCAGTTGGACTTCCTCTCGAATTCGGTTAGGTTTTGAGATTCCATTTGTATTGTAATCAAGTTTATATCATCTTCTTTGTTTTCTGGAGTATTTCGAATCTTGTATGAATATATAGAGATTTCTGTTATCCATTCAAGTTTGATGTATGAGATAGAACCTTGATTGATAAATCTTTATTCTATTGCATGAAACAAAGGAAATAGATTGGTTGATATTTGATTTTCGGATAAATAACATATTACAAGTTGTATGTGATTGCATGGATTTGTAATATATGTTGTTGATTGAATTTTGAATGATGAAGGTTATGATGCAGAGATTTCGATTATAACTAAAATCAACCAACAACTTGATTAATCATATTGAGTCTAGGATAAACCGAACAAATTCTTGATGAATGTCTAGTGAAGTTGCATTTTCGATAATATAATCTTTGTCCAATTTTCCAGTTGTGATCTAATTGATTGTGATAAAACCCAAACCCCCCTTTAGATCTTGAAACTATCATTTAACATTAGCATTCCTTGAGAGACGATCCGGATGTACCCTATATTGCATTCCTTATAGGGGTTCGGTAATATTTTTGGTAGATCACGACAATCTTCATCAGCACCATAGTAATACATCGTGGTGTTATTACTCCCTTAAAATCAATATTATTTCTTCTCGGGTAGGTTCTAACCTTTACTTACTAATCTGACTATATCTTCCACATAAGAATTCCAAATTAAGTGATTCCAATGGCTAAAAATCCGTGACACAAAAATCTATAATTCATATGTTAATCATTTATTTTAATTCCTTATAGAATTTTCCCATAATTTAAAACACCGAAGCTATCCTAACATATTCTTCCCTAATTAACCATTTTCTGACCTTTGTTTACTAATCGGAACATATCTTCCTCATATGAACTCTAAATTGAATGATTCTAGTGGCTAAAATTCCATGACACATATATCTATAATTCGTATGTTAACCATTTATTTTAATTCCTTATATATTGTTCCCAGAAATTAAAACACCGAATCTTAAAATTCTGCCACCCATAGCCATACCCATGAAGAACTATCTACACCAACCTAAGTATTCAAACATACATCACATGCAAGATCAATATGTAACATGATATAGCAATATCATGACCAATCATAAAAGTTCTAAGATCAAAATCTCATATAAATATTATAAGTTTCAAAAGTTTTCTTCAAAAAGAAATATTGTTAAACTTACCTGGAGCACTTAGTTCCCTAGACTTCTTCTTCCTCTTTCTTCCTTTCTTCCTCTCCTTTCCTCACTCTACCTTGCTTCTATTTTTTCTCTCCCTCACTTGGACGAAATTATAATGTTGTAAGGGTGGGTTTTCTTATATAGACCACCAAATAATTCACCTTTCATGATCATGGGTCTACTTTATCACAATTAGGATACACTTTGTTGAATTTTTGGAAAACAAATAACTTGTGTTCTTGTCTTCCTCTTCCTTAGTCAAGATATGCATAGGAAAAGGAGATTTGTATTTTGAAAATTATGATGATATGTTCTTAAGATAAGGGACAATGTCCCTTTGATTTAGGGATTCTTTTTCATTTTCTTTTGTCTTAAACAAGTATGATAGGTTTGCCTTTTTAGGTGGCAAATTTCTAGCCCTTGAATCTCCATTATTTGGTTGATATTATTTGTGTAGGATAGGAATGT